>JAGFNQ010006744.1:239573-325317 GCA_024364735.1 Boesenbergia rotunda | reverse complement strand
ATTTGTTTTATAAGTTCGCACGGATCCGTGGCCGAGATTCTGGGGTTTCCGCAACGCAAAAAGCGGTTTTTGCGGCCTAGAATTTCTAACATGTGCAAGAGTTGACATTGGTCCACATAGATCAGTATGTATTAGACCAAGCAATTCTCCCACTAGTTTACCTTTTTCAGAAAAGGGTAATTTGGTTATCTTGCCTTTTAAGCATGATTCGCATGTATCAAATGAACCAGGTTCAAATGATTATAGAATTCCACATCGGTGTAATTTCGTCATGCGTTTCTTGCTTACATGGCCAAGACGACAATGCCACGTATAGGAGTCTATTTGATTATCTATTCGAGCACGTTTGTTGCTAACTTTGATATTGAAAACGTCACCGGATAAATCTAACGTGTAGATACCATTGCATAAAGTTCCGGTCCCATAAAGAACACCATTTAAAGTTATGTAACAGCAATTGTTACTAAAAGTTAAATGATAACCCTTTTCATTCAAGCATGAAATAGATACAATGTTCTTTATTAACGAAGGAACAAAATAACAATTATCCAATTCTAAGATATGTCCAGTAGGGAGCTTTAGCAAATATGTTCCGATGGCAACAACAGCAATCTTTGCTCCATTTCCAACTCGCAAATTCACTTCTCCATTAACGAGTCTTCTTCTATTCCTTAGCCCCTGTATGTCAATACATATATGTGAGCTACACCCAGTATCAAGTACCCAGGTGTACGAGGAAATAGAGTGGCATTCAATAATGAAGATGCCTGAACAGGATGGGGCATCGGATGTCTTCTTCTTCAAGGACTCAAGATAAACCTTGCAGTTTCTTCGCCAGTAGCCCTCCTTGCCACAGTGATGGCAAGTGCCTTTTGGTGCCTTTTCAATCCTTTTGGCCTTAGTTAACTTATTGGTGTAAAAAATGGAACGCAAATTCAGAGAAGACATGATCAGGTGATTATCCTAGAAATACAAATTGAGGTTATGTGATGAGAATGATAAAGAATACATCAATATACATTAATTAAATTCTATTTATTTTTCGAATTGAATAACCCTTTTTATCAATTCGGGAGATCGTAGGAACATCTCCAAATAGGTTGATATCCAACCATAGATAAGAGCAACCATGGCTGGAGTCCATCAAGTTATTCTTAGCTATGAACGTAGGTAATTATACCGATTACATATTACACATATGTAACTATCACATTATGCTATCAACTAATTGATTAATGTTTGCATATATCATTGGGTTGTTAACTCATTAACAACTATGCAACAATATACATAGCACCCAACTGCACCTCTCTTTACATCGACCTTGGCTGTGGCACAACAAATCAATGCTCCAAGCTTAAAGCTGACCCATTAATCAAGAAATAGTTTTAATATGGTTGGAGCTCATTCAACCGTTTAGTCAGGCTTGTATGTGTCCAACAACCAAAACTAAGGATTGACCTCTGACTCCAACTATATTAATCATAAACTAATTCCATGGTTTGAACATGTTGAGGTTCAAGCCGGGCATGGATGTGTCCATCAACCCAAATGAGAAATAAAACTCCGGTTCTAACCATATTAATGGAAGGTGTTGGCCTTAATATTTTGTAAGGGGTTTTGGGTCTCATCTTTTTCTTTTAAGCAAATTCATGACATATAATTATGTCATGTTCTAACGATTTCCTTAATAAAGTATATATGTGACTTAATTTATCAAGTCTCATTAATTGAATTAGAAATCGGATTTCCTAATTCTAATTTCATACTTTATTCAAGGAATTGTTTTGGGAAACAATTTCCTAAATTATCATAATCAATTTCGGAAATAATATGTTTAAGACTTTGATTTCTCTAAATCAAATCTTATTAAATTAAGAGACAAATTCCCTTAATTCAACCACATATTTTTTCATGAAAATCTTATTTAAGGAAATATACTCTATAGGAAACAATTTTCCTAATTAATTTTAAAGACAATAATATGTAAGAGCATCACCTCATAAATCAAATAAGGAAATTATCGTTTGAGAATCACCTCAAAATTTCGAAGATTTGATCACATATTTTATTTATGAAAAATTAATATCAATAACTTAATTTGGACGGCTCCCCGAGGCTCAATCCAAAATAAGAATTTATTGATAATATAATTTGGACGGCTCCCCGAGGCTCAATCCAAATTAAACATTTGACAGTTTAAATTCAATTTAGGAAATTTAATTATAACAACTAACTTTAAATTGGGCGGCTCCCCGAGGCTCAATCCAAAATAAAGAATTTTGTAAATAATTTAATTCCAATTATGAATTTAAATGCCAATTAATATTCCATAATTTGTCTAGACTTCTTGAAAGAAAGTGCCCAAAATTGCGAGCTTTCCATAATGGAAAGTTTCCAAATAAAGGTTTCAGAATAATTATAAGTTTCTTGGTACAAAGAAAACTTACGTTTTTCCAAAATTAGAAAATTCTCAAAATGGGAATTTCCAAAATTGGAAAGTTTTCAAAAATGGAAAGTTTTCACAATTATCATAAAATTTCAGAAACAAAGGTATTTCAAAAGTTTGGGAAATTTCATGAGGATTTTCAAACCTTGAAATTCCTAAATCAGAAATTTACCATAATTGGAAAGTTTTCATAATTGGAAAATTTTCCAAAATTGAGATCATGACAATGTTTTCCGCAAAAACAATTATATTATTATGTCAAACACTAACCGGCTCTGATACCACTGTTGGGTCCTGGTGCATGTTGACATGGATGGGGGTTCGTAATTTTAAAATTAATTACGTGCAGCGGAAGGTTTAGCATAAATAATTTCTCAAATTATTTAACCACACATCTAAGCATGCAACTTTATCTTGTGTAGACATGATCATATATTTAAAATTTTGCAGAAACGTAAACTAATTTACGTATTACCTCGCGTAACTCGAAGGAAGGAACGAGATCCAACCGTAAGCGTCCCTCGGAACTCCGCCTCTATTCGCGTCCACGCCGAGTATCTTCGGGATGACTTCGAGAACTACTAGATTCTCTGAGAACGCAACAAGAAAACTAAGAGAGAAGTAATCACATCGGAAAAACTCACTACCAAGGTTGGCCGGAATCACAATTCCGGCGAGAAGGAGGAAGATGACTTGCGCCCAATCCCAAGGTGATATTGGCCGGAGAGGAAGATCGTCCCAACGGAAGAACTTTGTCGCCTCGTGCTTCTCCTTGTGCTCACAGCAAGAAGAAGGAGAAGAGCCTGTGGTCGGCCAAGAGAAGAAGGGAGGAGAGGGAGAGAGCCAGGCAAGAATACTTTCGATTGATTTCCAAGCCTTGCCTTGGGTCCTTAATATAGTGGCCTCTCAACCGCCAAGTCTATTTTTCTTATGGAATAAATTTTCTATGACTTATTCCATCATGCCAAGTTTTATCATATTTTAATTCATGATAAAAACCGACCAAGTCTCCTTTTTTCTTATGGAATAAATTTTCTTATCATGGTAAATCAATCCATGATTGATTTTATAAAATAAAATAAATCAATCCATGGTTCATTTTAATTTCCATGAAAAATAAACCAAACCTTGGTTTATTATATAAAAATTTATATCATTCATAATTTTATAAAACAAACCACACTTGGTTTATTTTATAAATTGAACCAAAAACTTGGTTCTCTCCCTTTGTTGTGGCCAGCCAAGCAAAGAGGGTGGAGACCCTCTTTGGCCGGCCCATCCAAGCCACGCCCCAATGAATTAAACTCATTTAATTCATCTATTAAGTCTTCAAAAGACTTAGCCATTTTACGCTTCCGATGTGTCTCTGAAAAATTTAGATTTGTCTTATAGTTTGGCTCAACCAAACCTAATCTCTCTTGATTGGAAAATCCAATTTTCAATACATTTTAAATCCCTCAGATTACTCGTAGTGCATGTGACTAAATAGGCTTTCGATTTATGTTGGCCGTCTATAATTAACCAATTATAGAATGATCATGAGTGGCACCTAGTAGTACATCATGATCCCCAATTAATCGAAAGATCAACGGTTGACCTCAGAATCAATTCTGAAACCCTTCAGCAGCTATAATGAATCGTTCCCCATTCCCTTCACCATCTTATACCCACTTGGTTCAGGACATGGTCTATGTGTGTCAGTCCCCACTAGGCTGACTATGTCAGACCTAGCCCAAGTAACGTTTTCTCGTCCTACGGATTCTAATTACTCTCATGTATTTATGAGATTCATACTCTGAACATGTCATGCTCTGGCCAGAGGCTTCGAGTAATAATCCGATGATAGGCCTTGGGTATACATCTCCTCGCAAGGAGTGGTGAATCCTTTGTAGGCTGTTCAAACATCTTCGGGCACTTCGGCTTATACCCAATCATCCTGGGTCCACACCTCCTTGGAGATGCTTGCTTAAGATGTCAAAGTATAAGTTTCCATGACCAAGATGACATGAACACCGCAAGTCAAAGGAACATCGCACTTAAGCTGCAGTAAGAACTTCATTGACATATCTATATGTAGACTACCATATGAAGTTTTACAGACAGTCACTCCAATGAACTAGTTCCCTTAACTAGCATTCATGTTTATCTCTGGACATCCCAATGTCACCAGCTAGTGAGAATCAGCTGATTAGAGAATAACCCATGCTAGTCTCAACAGAATTGATAGTGTCCGTATTTATGAATTCATCGACTAGGGACAATTTCAATACTTCACAATTGCACATGTAGAGATAATCACTAGTTGTGAATTCATCAC
Source organism: Boesenbergia rotunda (assembly GCA_024364735.1). Lineage (NCBI taxonomy): Eukaryota > Viridiplantae > Streptophyta > Magnoliopsida > Zingiberales > Zingiberaceae > Boesenbergia > Boesenbergia rotunda. The sequence goes on along the minus strand of JAGFNQ010006744.1, from coordinate 320,551 downwards.
AAATTTTCTCATGCTGTGAATTGTATTGCGGACATTCGGTAAATGAGTTTAAGATCTCAATCAAATACATAAACATGTATACTCAAATAGTGAATATTCATTTATTAAAATAAATGATTACAATCATAAGGCGATTGCCTTAGGACACTTTTCTCATATCACTAACCACGACCACCCTTCTTCGACGGGAATGATTTCGCGTACTGAAAAGGTAGGATGCAATATTATCTTATAAACAATATTGAAAATTGGATTAGCATTGTAGATGGATTCGAAGCACCCGTCGAGTAAAGAGGGGAACCGACACCCATGAGATCCTGGTCAAAGGAGGTCATGAAGAGGGCGCAATCCATTGCCAAGGCCACCACCACACTTCAGTGCGGGCTCTCAAAGGAGCAACTCAACAAGGTGGGGTCGTTCAAGAGCGCCAAGGAATTGTGGGACAAACTGGTGGAACTGAACGAAGGGTCAAACGAGTCTAGAAGAGCAACGAAGGACTTGCTCATGGCCCAACTCCAATCCCAGTCCATGAAGAGCAATGAGACTGTCAGCCAGCTACATGGAAGGGTGAAGGAGGTCATCAACGAGCTCCACGTGATTGGAGAAAAGATCGAGAACCGAGATATCGTCAGGTATATCCTACAAGCCTTCCCATGAACAACCTTGTGGGCATCCATGGTTGATGCCTACAAAGTATCAAGGGATTTGTCCATAGTTAAATTAGATGATCTATTCTTTGAATTTGAACTGCGCTGTAACGCCCGCCCTTATATCTACTCTCGGGGCGGGGTTACGTACATTCAATCATATAGTAATATTTTTTTTTTCTATTTCTATCTCCTAGCATGACATTAAAACAACAATGCAAGGACTTAAGGACTAAGCATGCTTGTTTAACTATCAAAGTCATTCTACAACATGATAATATCACTAGTAATGTAACTCATAACATAATCAAGTATAAGAGACCTCCAAGGTAAACACTATCATGTCATGTCAATCCTAATCACTAACACTTATTGTCAAGGAGCATAACATAAGCATATGTAGATATAGAAGTCCTTTCTTCCCGAGCCACCACCCCACACATCTTCAGCCTCCTGCCTCTTCCTTCCATTTAAGTGTTATCTGCAGCATAAGACAACACATAAACTAGTAAGCATAAATGCTTAGTAAGGATCCTGTCCTACTCGCTAAAACCATACGAAAGCATAACATGTACACCTAATAAATCATAAGCATAAGTTCATCAAAGCATATTAAACATTCAAGTTTCTAACATGCAATATCAAGTACCTTAAGCATACTCTTCACATATTACAAATATTTTCAATGAATGTTTTCAAAACATTTCCATAATGGTATTACTTAAAAATACATCCATATCATATTGGGCCCTGTTGTGTACCAACTATCGCGCGGAACTATTGCGCGTTCCCTAATGAATTGGGGTAGCGAGCCACCAAGTCATTAGAGCAGGACCCTTCCGTCCTACCGGAGCCACGTTAACATGCACCCCGGATTTGTTTAACGACCCCCTTCCGAGTCGGGTACACAACTTAAAAGTAAAATACTTATCATGCTGTTACATATATGCTAAGGAATACTCCATATTTACTCTTATGGGACACACCACTCTTCAAGGGTGCTCTTGATCCCCTAGGGACACACCACACATTCGGGTGCTCTTGATCCCATACTATTTGAGTATCCCTTCAAGCATTTTAACATATCACATGCAATTTCATAAGTGTGCCCCATGGGCTATAAGACATGCTCATACATACATCATATTTCATGCATGTCCATACATACATCATATTTCATACTTGTTCATACATGCATCATATTTCATACATGTTTATACATACATCATATTTCATACTTGTTCATACATATATCATATTCCATACATGTTCATACATACTTCATCATGCATCATATTTCAACCACTTAACCTACCTTAGACCTGACAAGCTTTGGTCACATAGGTCATACTCATATCGTAGGAAGTGGTAGCATGCTATCAATTAAGATTTCAATCAGACATCTCATTTAAACACCTCATACATAAACATATCAAAGCATGCTAACAATTAAGGTTTCCTTATCAACCATTCCATTTAACACCACATACATACACATATGATCATCCCCAACCATAAACATATATCATAGGGTAGTTTGACCTTTACAAACCCTAGTCCTAGTGGGTTGGCCGAAACATCAAGAGTAGGGAAATATCAGGACTTTTGCATTAATCATTCACACATACATTTATTCAAACACCTCATACATAAACATATCATAGCATGCTAACAATTTAAGGTTTACATATCAACCCTTCCCTTTAACACCACATACATATACATATGATTATCCCCAACCATAAACATATATCATAGGATAATTAATTTTCACAAACCCTAAAGTCTATGCCTTGGCCGAAAGTCCTATGATAGGGCAAGTTCAATTTTTGGCAATGAAATATTCACACAACCATCTATACAACACCTTGTATACACTATCATACAATATACTAAGCATGGATACATTATGTGATAATTCAATCCTCACTAACCCTAATTCCTAGGTCTTGGCCGAAACCCATCTAAACCCTAACCCTAGTTTCATAGGGTAGGAGTATCAAATATTCATACAAACATATATTCAAACACTTGATCTACATTCCTAAGCATGAATCCATTATAGAAAATCATAAAATCCCCAAACCCTAATTTCTATCATGCTTGGCCGAAAGTTGTAGGGCACTAAAACCCTAATTCTTGTTATCACACATGATGGAAAAATAACATAAATTCATACCCTAAGTTCCTAGGGATATCCTCATGCATCAAGAAGCAACCAAAGCCCATAAGTGGGTGGTGGCCGAAACTTTGTAGGGTACCAAACCCTAACTTTTGTTTTTCCAAAAATTTAGAAACATCACATATGAGTATAAAGTTCCTAGGGGTACTAGCATGCATCAAAGTATGATCAAAAGCCTTCTCTTGGACCCCCTTACAAGGAGTGGCCGAAACTTCCACTAGGGAAGTTCTTGTGAATTTTCCAAAGAACAAAACAAGCAAACATTCAATAGCGATTATGCCACAGGCGAGAGGATACTTACATCCTTTCGCTTGGATTTCTCTTTCTCTTACTCCGTAGGGTACCCTAGATTTGTAGGGCAAGTGAAAATCCTTTCCGAATCTTCTCTAGGGCTCCTTAGACTTAGTAGTGGCAAGAACCTTCAAAGGTCTTCTTCCTTCCAACTTTTCTAGGGCTAGAACCCTAGACTTGATTTTCGAAAATGAGAAGGAGAGGGGGAGAGGGTCTCGGTGGGGAAGAGTGAAGAGGAAGAAGAAAAGAAGAGAAGAAAGTTACTCCAACTTCCCCTTATTTATACTTTTCTCATGAAAAGACATGTCTCTTCACTCTTACACACTTAACAAGCATGTTTCTCATCCTCTCAACAAGAAACAATGCTTGGTGTAGTGGTTAAGACATGGAGAGTGCAACTAGGAGGTTCAAGGTTCAATCCCTGCTTCCTCCTTTCTATATTTTCTTTTTATCACATTTTGCACTAATCCAAGCCCATTAAGCCAAGCTTATCATGAAATTTCATAATATTAATTATATTCCATGAATTCATATATATCATAATATTTCATGATAATATTTCATGAATTCCATAATATTTCATATTTATGAATTCATAATATTTCATAATATTTCATGATACTATTTCATGAATTCCATAATATTTCATATTTATGAATTCATAATATTTCATGATACTATTTCATGAATTCCATAATATTTCATATTTATGAATTCATAATATTTCATAATATTTCATGATACTATTTCATGAATTCCATAATATTTCATATTTATGAATTCATAATATTTCATGATACTATTTCATGAATTCCATAATATTTTATATTTATGAATTCATAATATTTCATGATACTATTTCATGAATTCCCTAATATTTCATATTTATGAATAATATTTCATATGGGAAATTTCGGGGCGTTACATGCGCGAGCAAGTTAACGTCTCGGCCAAAGAGAAAGGTATTGCTTTTATTGTAGAAAAGGAGAAGAAGAGGAAGGATAAGAAGAAGGTGGTCTACTCTTCGTGATCCGACTCAGAGGAGTCCAGCGCCTCTTTGGATAGCGATCAAGAGGCTTTCATGGTAAGAAAGATGCGTAAGGCCTTTAAAAGTTTTTCTAATAAATCTTATGCTAGAAAAGGGTCCAAAGGTAAGGGTAAGGCCAAGGACATCATCTGCTACAACTGCCACCAAGAGGGACACATGAAGAACGAGTGCCCTCAACTGAAGAGAAGAGATGACAAGAAGGAGGAGAAGAAGAAAAGTGACAAGAAGAAGTCGAAGGGAAAGGAGAATGGTGCCACCAACCTCAAGGCGACCTGAGATGATCCATCATCCTCGGAGGAGGAAGAAGAGCAAGTTTCACATTTTGCTCTCATGGCACTGGACCACTCAGACTCATCAGATGATGAAAGAAGCTCAAGCAGTGAAGATGAGAGCGACTCCTCTTCATCTTCATCTGAGTCAGAAGCTTCGGTAAGTGAGGTATACCACTTACCCTCCTCTACTTTAGTTAAGATCATTTCTAGCACTAACATGGATTTAGCTAAAGCTAGAAGTAAGATTAAGGATCTAAAAGATGAGATTGTCATGCTTAGAGCAGAATCTACAAAACTTAAGGAAGACTTACATGCTAGTTCTCTTACATCACATGCTTCATGTTTTGATATTGAAAATAGGGAACTTAGGAAAAAGGTAGATGACCTCACAAAGGCACTTAGGAAATTCCAAGTAGGCTCTAGCAACCTAGATATGATAATTAATAGTCAAAGGGCCGTCTATATCAAAGCCAGATTAGGGTATAGGCCAAAGACAAAGGAAGTGGCCTTTGTCTCACTCATGGGTAGGATTGGTGCATCTAGGAGACAAGGGTTTAAGGGAAACACCAAGAGGGCATGGGTACCTAAATGATTTTTAAATGATGCTTATGGATCACAAATTTGGGTAGCAAAAGAGTATGTTTTTCATGTTGTATAGGTAAAGGTGAAGGAGACCTCAACTATGTGGATAGTAGATAGTGGATGCTCAAGACATATGACCGGAGATGTGAGTAAGTTCACTACTATTAGCTACCTAAGAGAAGGGATGGTCTTCTTTGGATATAGTGGAAAACTGAGAATTATTGGTAGGGGCACCATTGAGGTATCTCCTAAAATTTCTATACATAAGGTACTCTTAATTAAATACATGAAGTTTAACTTACTTAGTGTGAATCAGTTATGTGATGCGGGCTTTAGAATTGAATTCCATGATAGAAAGTGCCTAATTAAACATAATGAGTCAAATAATGTCATATTAGAAGGGTATAGAGAGACCAATCTATATTATCTTGATCTTGCTAATGCTACTAACAATTTGGCTAAGTGTTTCATGTCTAAAGAAGAAGAAGGGTGGTTGTGGCACCGAAGGCTTGGACATGTCAACATGAGAAGCATTGCAAGAGTGGCCAAGGAAGAATTGGTGAAGTGGCTACCTATGATCAAGTATAAGAAGACCAAATTGTGTGATGCATGCCAAGAGGGTAAGCAATCAAAATCATCACACAAAGGTAAACCCTAACCACTACTACTTTACCATTAGAACTTTTACATATTGATTTGTTTGATTGCCATAGCACTCCCTCACTAGTAGGGAATAAATATTGTTTAGTTATTGTAGATGATTTTTCTAGGTTTACATGGGTTTTCTTTTTGAAACATAAGGACAATACCCTAGAAATCTTTATAGGATTTAGTAAAAGGGTAGAAAATGAAAAACACCTCAAAATTAACTGAATTAGGAGTGACCATGGTGGGAGTTCCAAAATTCAAGTTTCTCACAATTTTGTGTAGAAAATGGATACAAGCATGAATTTTCATACCCAAGGACTCCTCAACAAAATGGGGTAGTTGAGAGGAGAAACAGAGCCCTACAAGAAGCTGTCAGGACTATGCTTAATGCATATTCCCTTCCTAGCTACTTTTGGGTCGAAGCGGTTAACACCGCCTGTTACATTCAAAACAGGGTTTTGGTACATAAGTTCCTAGGCAAAACACCCTTTGAGTTGTGGAATGGGAGAGTTCTACAAGTCCACTACTTTAGGGTGTTTGGATGTAAGGTCTATATTTTAAAAACCAAAGATGACCTAAGGAAGTTTGAGTCAAAAGCCGAAAAAGGAATCCTAGTTGGGTATTCATCCACTAGTAGGGGTTATAGAGTTTACAACAAAAGGACAAAAGTGATTGAGGAGTCTTCAAATGTTAACTTTGATGAATCAACAAATACCTACCCTAGAAAAGCCTCAATTGATATGGATATGGAAGAAATCCAACCCCTTGCCCAAAGAATCCAAGACCTACATTTGGAGGACAATGATCAAGGTGGAGTAAGAAGTAACCTAGAGGATGAGGAAGAAGTAGTCAATGACCCCACAACCTTTAGGCCCTTGAGACATCATCAAGATTACCCTATTGATCAAATAGTGGGTGATGTCACTCAAGGAGTAAGGACTAGGTCCTATTTTAGAGATCAAACTAGTCAAATAGCCTTAATCTCCCAATTAGAACCTAAGTCTATTGATGAAGCATTGGGAGATGTGGATTGGGTCTTAGCCATGCAAGAAGAGCTAAATCAATTTGAGAGAAGTGAAGTTTGGGAGTTGGTTCCTAGGCCCAATGATTGCACCATTGTAAGCACAAGATTGGTCTTTAGGAACAAACTAGATGACCAAGATAAAATCACTAGGAATAAGGCTAGATTGGTAGCTAGGGGGTTTAACCAAGTTGAGGGATTAGATTATGATGAGACTTATGCCCCCGTAGCTAGATTAGAGTCAATTAGAATTCTACTAGCCTATGCCACTCACATTGGTTTCACACTTCACCAAATGGATGTGAAGTCGGCATTCCTTAATGGGATAATTAAGGAAGAGGTCTATGTAGAACAACCCCCCGGGTTTGAGGACTCTAATTATCCAAGGCACGTTTACAAATTCAGAAAAGCCTTATATGGATTGAAACAAGCTCCCCGGGCTTGGTATGAAAGGCTTTCTTCATTTCTAGTGTCTAAGGGGTTTAGGAGAGGAACAATTGACCCTATATTCTTCCTAAAATCTAAGGATAAGGACATATTTGTTGCCCAAGTGTATGTAGATGATATCATTTTTGGGTCAACAAATAATGACTTCTTACAAGAATTTATCAAATGTATGGAAGATGAATTTGAGATGAGTCTTATAGGAGAGCTAACCTTTTTTCTAGGTCTTCAAGTGAAGCAAACTAATGAAGGTACTCATGTTTTTTCAAACTAAATTTGCTAAGGAAATGCTAAAGAAATTTGGCCTAAAAAATGCTAAGGTAGCATCTACCCCCAAAGGAACAAATGTGAAAATGGATAGTGACCTTGAAGGGAAAATGGTAGACTCTAAGCAATATAGGAGCATGATTAGTAGCCTACTATATCTAACCGCTAGTAGACCCGATATACTTTTTGCGGTAGGTATGTGTGCAAGGTACCAATCTTATGCCAAAGAGTCCTATTTGGTTGTAGTTAAGAGGATCCTAAGGTATATCAAAGGTACCCTCAATGTCGGACTTTGGTATCCTAGAACCCCAAGTGTTGATCTTATTGGATACACCGACTCGGACTATGTGGGATGTAAGCTAGATAGGAAGAGTACTAGTGGAGGGTGTCAATTCCTTGGGTCTTCCTTAGTTAGTTGGAGTAGTAGGAAACAACCATGTGTTGCCCTATCAACAACGGAGGCGGAATATGTGGCAATGGGTGGGTGTGTTTCCCAACTCCTTTGGATCATGCACACTTTAGAAGATTATGAATTACATTATACCAAGGTTAAAGTCTTGTGTGATAATGTAAGTACAATCAACTTGACCAAAAATCCGGTTCACCACTCTAGGACAAAACACATTGAAGTGAAACATCACTTCATTAGAGACCATGTGGCAAGGGGAGACATATAACTACACAATGTTGAATCAAAGTCGAACATATCCGACATTTTTACCAAGTCTCTTCCCGAATCGGAGTTTACATCCTTAAGAAGAGGCCTTGGAATGTGTTTTGTAGAAGTATAGGATGAACCTTGGGATATTACATTTGAAAAAGTGTGCTTGATCTATTAGGGTGATACATTTGGTTCACTTGTGCTTGTGGCATATTGTTGAATCATTAAAAGTATCAAAATATGAAAACTAGACCAACTATGGGGAAGGCAAGTGTTCAATCAATGAACACTTTGCCCAAAGATCGTAGTTGGACATTTTAAACCTTTGAAAACCATTTTATGTTTTCTATGCTTTGCCATGCTTTTAAAAGATATAGGATTGCAAAATTAGATTGTGATTTTGATATAAAACTTAGTGGTTTTCAATGATTTTGACTTTTTATCAAAAGTCAAGCATGTTTGAAATTTTATATGGACTGATATTTTTCCTTGATAGAGTATATCATTTCAAACATGTTTGCAAGTTTTTACAATTTTTGGATTTTTCCTGAATTTTTAGGACATTTCTGAATTTCGGCAAAGAACTTGAAAAATGACACTTACAGAGTATCAGTCGACTAGCACGCCTGTTTTCAGATTCTGAAACCTTTTTCAGAAATCCAACATTCTCTCATTTGATGCCATAGGGGAGGGTTGCTTGAGGCAATCATTTTGATGGTGTCAAATGATGAGGCAATTGACCCTTAAATGATTGGAAAATCATGGTTTTGATGTGTGGGCGAATAGGTTTAAAGTTAGAGTGTTATGTTGTATTTGATATGTGTGATTGAGTTTGCAGGACTTGGAGAATCACACTTGGTGGACCTATCCGAGGGACAAGAGCCGAGGGAGGAGAGCTCCAAGGGCAAGCCGGGAAGTGGACTTCAAGGGCACACGTGAAGGGTGGCATGGAGGCAAGCCAAGGGAAGGCTTGCGTGCGCATCCGAGGGACGATAGCTAGAGGAAGAGGACTTCAAAGGGCGAACCAAGGGAGCAGACCTGAAGGCACACGCGAAGGAGAAGGTCCGGAGTGGTTGGAGCTGAGCTGGGAGGCAGGGCAGTCGACTAGCCTAGAGGCAGTCGACTGCCAAAACCCACAGAAAGTTCGCAGCTTCGGACCAGTCGACTGGCCTTGGGGCAGTCGACTGGTATACCTCGAAACTAGCCATTGGCTAGCTGTTTACTAGCCATTGGCCAGCATTTATTGCTGGACCAGTCGACTGCCCTCGGGGCAGTCGACTGGTGCGGGGCTGGACAGACTGCGAGTCTGTCCTTTTCACCTATAAAAGGAGCTCCTCGTTACACGTGCACGGCATGATTCCGTACAGTAACGAAATGCTGCCAAACTGAAAAGTGTTCTTGCTTCCTCTCGCTCATTCTACTCTATTCTGTAAAGAGGAAGATCGCCGTTGTAATGGTTTCTCCACCTAAAGGAGATTTTCATAGTGAAAGTGGTGCTCGCGGCGTGGATCCTTGGATTAGTCACTCATCTGGGTGGATACCAAGTAAAATAGTTTTGTTAGCATTGTTTAATTTCCTTTGCATATTATTTCCGCTACGCTAACAACTCTGTAGAGGTCGAAACGATCCGAGAAAGTGCATTCACCCCCCCTTTGCACACCTAAATCGATCCTTCAGTTGGTATCAGAGCCGGTGCGTTTCGGAAGATCTAACAATCAACCAGAGCAATTGTAATGACGTTTCAAGAGGGATACTCCACCGCACGACCACCATTCTTCGACGGCAACGACTTCGCGTACTGAAAAGGTAGGATGCAGTACTATCTCATGAATGATATTGAAACTTGGATAAGTGTTGCAGATGGCTTCGAGGGTCCTGTCGATGAAAGAGGAGACCCAACACCTATGAGAACATGGTCAAAGGAGGTGATGAAGAGGGCGCAATCTAATGCCAAAGCCACCAGTACCACACTGCAATGCGGGCTCTCAAAGGAGCAACTGAACAAGGTGGGGCCGTTCAAGAGCGCCAAAGAACTATGGGACAAATTAGTTGAACTGAACGAGGGGTCAAACGAGTCCAGAAGAGCCAAGAAGGACTTGTTGGTGGATCAACTGCAGTCCCTCTCCATGAAGAGCAACGAGACCGTCAGTCAGTTGCATAGAAGGGTAAAGGAAGTAATCAACGAGCTCCATGTAATTGGAGAGAAAATCGAAAACCGGGATATCGTCAGGTATGCCTTACAAGCCTCCCGAGAACCACCCTGTGGGCATCCATGGTTGATGCTTACAAGGTATCAAGGGACTTATCTTTAGTTAAATTAGACGACCTATTTTGTGAATTTGAACTGCACAAGCAAGCTAACATTTCGGCAAAAGAGAAAGGTATTGCTTATGTTGCAGAAAAGGAGAAGAGGAGGAGAAAGGAGAAGAAGAAGGTGATCTACTCATCTATTGGGTTCTCCCGGCACAAAACAATAGAAACGCAGCGGAAACAAGAACCCACGAGCGATTCATGCGAAAGAAAACTCGTACAAAGCTATCTATCTAATAGATTTATCTACTGTTTATACCTTTGAAGCGTGCCCTTCGAATATCCCGCTCATCCAAGATGCGCCGGATCTCTTGCACGTTCAAACGTCCGTGCCTCTATTCGTATCCACACGGACACAATCTCTCAACTTCAGGAGAACTACCTTAGTTGTGCTAGCAACTTGAGGTAGCTCGAAAACACCAAGAACTCTACAGTAGAGTTTCGGCCAAGAGTGGAGGAGAGGAAGAAGAGAGGAAGGGAAGAAGAAAGCACACTTTGTTTATTTCGAAAATGACTTGACCCCTTTTATATTCATCCCATGAATACTAAGAGTCATTTGTCTCTTTGCCTTCCCTTCATTAAAGCCAATAAAGAGCACCTCTTTCCATGTGACTCTTCATCTTCTCTTCATCTAATGAAGAGAGATTTTCTCTTTCCAGCATGCAAATCCGACCAGGCCACTCGGGCTTCCGACTCGGTCTCCCGACCAAGTCTCCCGAGTGCCGAGCCCCGACTGCCGAGTGCCGAGCCCCGACTGCCGAGCGCCGACCCAGTCTGCCGAGTGCCGATTCAGTCTGTCGAGCTCTGACTCAGTCTGCCGAGTGCCGAGCTCCCGACCTGCACCCCCGAGTTCCCAACTCGAGTTCAGATCTCCTGAGTTCCCAACTTAGGCTAGGACTTCCCGAGTTCCCCAACTCGGGCTCGGACTCCCGAGTTCCCAACTCGGGCTCGGACTCCCGAGTTCTCCAACTCGGGTTCGGACTCTCGAGTTCTCCAACTCGGGCTCGGACTCCCGAGTTCCCAACTCGGGCTCCTAACAGCCGAACAGAATTCCCGAAGTATTGTGTCCTTTGTGTGTGACCCAATATGTTCTCGTGACGTTGGCAATGCGCCTAACACCTTAGACGCATTAGCAATGAGCGGCATCTAGCAATGCATCACTGCTACCCAAGTAACAAGAAAAGTCGAGATCCGACTAAACCTCCGTGACTATGATAGTGTATGACCTTGTCCTTCTATCCTTGATCTCTAGATTAACCAATGAGGCATAGACCGTGTCATCCTCAATCAATCTTGTGTTTCTTGATCCCCGAGTAGACTCACTCAACCAAATGAGCTCAATATCTCATATTGACTCATCTGAGCATGATCATGCGTTTCAGTAGTCCTACTCGATCAAGGGGCCCACAGATATCACTCCCGTCATATGGGAGGGATAGATCCCATCTACATCACTCACATCCCTCCGCATAATTCATTACATACCCAGTAGTCGCCTTTATAGTCCATCCTGTTACGGGTGATGTTTGATGATACCAAAGTACATAACTCCTTATGTAGGGAACCATAGTGACTTCAGGTCTAAGGACTATTCATACCAATAGTCACATGAGAAAGTCTATGACACTCATATGACAATCTATGAAACTTTCTCATGGCGGGTCATTCAGTACACATTCTCCAATGTATACCCATGTGTCAACTTGATATCACATATCCATGACTTGTGAGCTCAAGTCATCAGTTGACCTACATGCTAGTCTCCATGCATTAATATTGTCCCTGAATATTAATGCTCGACTAGGAATAATTTAGTGTAGTGTTCTCTACATTATCTCACTATCGATTCAACCAATCGATATAATGTAGATAAGAACCTACTACACAAGGACATTATTATACTTAGTCATTCGACACAGAATACAAAGTAAGTATAATAACCAAACATGCCTTTATTAATAATAGAATATGATACAAAATGCCCTTAGTCAATTATCACATAATTGACTCTAGGGCTCCTACTAACATCATCGTTATCGGATTCAGAGGAGTCAAGTGCCTCTATGGACAGTGACCAAGAGGCCTTTATGGTAAGGAAATTTCGTAAAGCATTTAAAAGTTTTTCTAACAAGTCATATGCTAGGAAAGGGGCATTGTAAGGGTAAGGCCAAGGAGATAATCTGCTACAACTGTCACCAAGAGGGACATATGAAGAACGAGTGCCCCCAGTTGAAGAAAAGGGATGACAAGAAGGAAAAGGAGAAGAAGAGTGACAAGAAGAAGTCAAAGGGAAAGGAAAAGAGTGCCACGAACCTCAAGGCGACTTGGGACGATCCCTCATCCTCAGAAGGAGAAGAAGAGCAAGTCTCCCACTTCGCTCTTATGGCACAAGATGACTCGGACTCATCAGACGGTGAACGAAGCTCAAGTAGTGAAGATGAGAGCTCCTCCACTTCATCATCATCAGAGTCAGAAGCTTCAGTAAGTGAGGTATACCACTTACCCTCCTCTACCTTAGTGAAAATTATTTCAAGCACGAACATGGATTTAGCTAAGGCTAGAAGTAGAATTAAGGATCTTAAGGAAGAAAATGTCATGCTTAGAGTAGAAGCTATTAAACTTAAAGATTTGCATGCTAGCTCTACCTCTTCACATGTTTCACATATTGAAAATGAAAATAAGGAGTTAAGGAAACAAGTAGATGACCTCACAAAGACCCTTAGGAAATTCCAAGTAGGATCAAGTAATCTTGATATGATCATCAACAGTCAAAGNAAACTTAAAGATTTGCATGCTAGCTCTACCTCTTCACATGTTTCACATATTGAAAATGAAAATAAGGAGTTAAGGAAACAAGTAGATGACCTCACAAAGGCCCTTAGGAAATTCCAAGTAGGATCAAGTAACCTTGATATGATCATCAACAGTCAAAGAGCTGTATATAACAAGGCCGGATTGGGTTATAGACCTAAGATCAAGGAAGTAGCATTCGTCTCACTTACCGGTAGATTGGTGCATCTAGGAGACTAGGGGCTAGGGGAACCACAAAGAAGGCATGGGTACCTAAGAAATTTTTAAATGATGCTTATGGATCAAAGATATGGGTACCAAAAGAGATGTTTTCCATGTTGTCTAGGTAAAGGTGAAGGAGGCCCCATTTGTGGATAGTAGATAGTGGATGCTCAAGACACATGACCGGGATGTGAGCAAGTTCACCACTATTAGCTACCTAAGAGAAGGGACCGTCTCCTTTGGGAATAGTGGAAAGTTGAGGATCATTGGTAGGGGTACAATTGAGGTATCTCTCACTATTTCGATTCATAAAGTACTTTAATTAAGGATATGAAGTTTAATTTATTAAGTGTGAGTCAAATATGTGATGTCGGTTTTAGGTAGATTTCATGCTAAGAAATATGTCATAAGGCAAAGTGAATCAAACACTTCATATTAGAAGGGTTTAGAGAGGCAAACTTATATTATCTTGATCTATCTTATGCTACTAACAATGTTGTTAGGTGTCTCATGTCTAAAGAAGAACAAGGGTGGTTGTGGCACCGGAGACTTGGACACGTCAACATGAGAAACATTACAAGAGTAGCCAAGGAAGAGTTGGTGAAGGGGCTTCCAATGATCAAGTACGAAAAGAATAAATTGTGTGATGCATGCCAAGAAGGTAAGTAATCCAAAGCATCACACAAAGGTAAAACTCTAATCACCACCTCCTTACCTTTAGAACTTTTGCATATAGACTTGTTTGATTGCCATAGTACTCCCTCACTTGTGGGGAGTAAATATTGCCTTGTAATAGTAGATGACTTCTCTAAATTCACATGGGTTTATTTCTTGAAACATAAGGATGATACTCTAGAGATCTTCATAGGATTTAGTAAGAGGGTAGAAAACGAAAAGAACACCAAAATAAACCGAATTAGGAGTGACCATGGTGGGGAGTTCCAAAACGCTGGTTTCACACAATTTTATGTTGAAAATGGGTACAAGCATGAGTTCTCATGCCCAAGGACTCCTCAACAAAATGGGGTAGTTGAGAGGAAAAATCGAGCCCTACAAGAAGCTGCTAGGACTATGCTTAATGCATACTCTCTTCCTAGCTACTTTTGGGCCGAAGCGGTTAACACCGCTTGCTATATTCAAAACCGGGTGTTGGTACATAAGTTTTTAGGAAAAACACCCTTTGAACTATGGAATGGAAGGGTACCCCAAGTCCATTATCTTAGGGTCTTTGGATGTAAAGTTTATATCTTAAATACCAAAGACGACCTAAGAAAATTTGAGTCAAAGGCTGATGAAGGAATCTTAGTAGGGTATTCACTGACTAGTAGGGGTTACAGAGTGTACAACAAGAGGACAAAAGTGATTGAGGAATCCTCAAATGTCAAATTTGATGAAACTACTAGTACCTACCCTAGAAAGGCTTCTATTGATAAGGACATAGAAGAGGTCCAACCCCTTGCCCAAAGAATCCAAGACCTACATTTGGAGGGCAATGATCAAGGGGGAGTAAGAAATACACTAGAGGATGAGGAAGAAAGAGTAAATGAACCTACAACCTCTAGACCCTTGAGACATCACCATGATCACCCTATTGACCAAATAATGGGTGATGTCACTCAAGGAGTAAGGACTAGGTCTTACTTTAGGGATCAAACCAGTCAAATAGCTCTAATCTCCCAATTAGAACCCAAGTCAATTGATGAAGCATTGGGAGATGTTGATTGGGTTTTGGCCATGCAAGAAGAGCTAAACCAATTTGAGAGAAGTGAAGTTTGAGAACTAGTTCCTAGGCCCACTGATTGTACCATTGTAACCACAAGATGGGTTTTTAGGAACAAACTAGATGACCAAGGTAGAATCACTAGGAACAAGGCTAGATTGGTAGCTAGGAGGTTTAACCAAGTTGAGGGATTAGATTATGATGAGACCTATGCCCCCGTAGCTAGGTTAGAATCAATTAGAATTCTACTAGCCTATGCCGCTCACATGGGTTTCACACTCCACCAAATCGATGTGAAGTCGGCATTCCTTAATAGGATCATTAAGGAAGAGGTCTATGTAGAACAACCCCCTAGGTTTGAGGACCCTAACTTTCCAAGACACGTGTTCAAACTAAGAAAAGCCTTATATGGATTGAAACAAGCTCCCCGGGCTTGGTATGAAAGGCTTTCTTCATTTCTAGTGTCTAAGAGGTTTAGGAGAGGAACAATTGACCCTATATTGTTCCTAAAATCTAAAGATAAGGACATATTTGTTGCCCAAGTCTATGTAGACGATATCATTTTTGGGTCAACAAATAATGACTTCCTACAAAAAATTCATCAAATGTATGGAAGATGAATTTGAGATGAGTCTTGTAGGAGAGTTAACCTTTTTCTTAGGCCTTCAAGTTAAGCAAACTAATGAAGGTACACATGTCTTTCAAACCAAATATGCCAAAGAGATGCTAAAGAAATTTGGTTTAGAACAAGCTAAGGAAGCATCTACACCCATAGGAACCAATGTGAAAATGGATAGTGACATTGAAGGGAAAATGGTAGACTCCAAACAATATAGGAGCATGATTGGTAGCCTCCTATACTTAACCGCAAGTAGACCCGACATACTTTTTGCGGTAGGTATGTGTGCAAGGTACCAATCATGTGCCAAAGAGTCCCATTTGGTTGTAGTCAAAAGGATCCTAAGGTATGTGAAGGGGACCCTAAATGTTGGACTTTGGTATCCTAGAACCCCTAGTGTTGATCTAATTGGATACACCGACTCGGACTATGCAGGTTGTAAGTTACATAGGAAAAGTACAAGTGGAGGGTGTCAATTCCTTGGGTCTTCTTTAATTAGTTGGAGTAGTAGGAAACAACCATGCGTTGCCCTATCAACAACGGAGGCAGAATATGTGGCAATGGGTGGATGTGTTTCCCAACTCCTTTGGATCATGCACACCCTAGAGGACTATGAGCTACATTACACCAAGGTCAAAGTCTTGTGTGATAATGTAAGCACAATCAATTTAACTAAAAATCTGGTTCATCATTCTAGGACAAAACACATTGAAGTGAAACATCACTTCATTAGAGACCATGTGGCAAGGGGAGACATAGAACTACACTATGTTAAATCAAAGTTGAACCTAGCCGACATCTTTACCAAGCCTCTTCCCGAATCGGAGTTTACATCCTTAAGAAGAACCTTGGAATGTGTTTTGTGGAAGTATAAAATGAACTTAGACACATTAGCTTTGAAAAGGGGTGCTTGATCTATTAGGGTGATACATTTGGCTCACTTGTGGTAGTGGCACATTGTTGAACCATTAAAAGTATCAAAATATCAAAACTAGACCAACTATGGGGGAGGCAAGTGTTTAATCAATGGACACTTTGCCAAAGATCATAGTTGGACATTTTAAACCTTTGAAAACCATTTTATGCTTTACATACTTTGCCATGTTTTTCAAAGTCATATAATTGCAAATTTGGTTTCAAAGTTTGATACAAAATGTAGTGGTTTTCAAAACTTTTGGATTTTTGTCAAAAGTCATGCATGTTTGAAATTTTATATGTTTTAATATTTTTCCCTGATAGAGTATAATATTTCAAACATGTATGCAAATTTTTACAATTTTTGGAATTTTCTGAAATTTTCTGGGAGTTTCTGAAATTCAACAGAAAACCTGAAAAATCAGACTGATAGCGTATCAGTCGACTGCCCAATGGGCAGTCGACTAGCACGCCTATTTTTCAGCTACTGTGAGAAATTTCAGAAATAAATTATTCTCACACTTGATACCATAGGGTTTGGTTGCTTGAGACAATCATTTTGATGGTGTCAAAGGGGGAGAATGGGTGGTTTAAGTTAGAATTTGGACTTAAAATGGGTGGTTTAAGTTAGATTTTGGACTTAAAATAGATGATTTTAGGTATTTTGTGTAACTTAGACCTTGAAAGGTTAAAATTTGGAGAGAAGACATGGATTAAGGGGGAGGTACCTCTTAGGTTCTGATATGTCTTACATGCATTAAGTGGAAACTTAACTTGGAATGTGATTAGAATTAAAACTGGGGAGAAGACATAGGTTAAGGGGGAGGTTACCTCTTAGGGTTACTATGTCTCATAATGTTTCAATTGCTATCTTTTGCTATTGCTATTGCTGTTATTTATCTCTAACTTAAACATATTGCCACACATCAAAAAGGGGGAGATTGTTGAGGCAATCGGCCCTTAAATGATTGGAAGATCATGGTTTTGATGTGTGGGCGAATAGGTTTAAAGTTAGAGTGTTATGTTTTATTTGATATGTGTGATTGAGTTTGCAGGACTTGGAGAATCACACTTGGTGGACCTATCCGAGGGACGAGAGCCGAGGGAGGAGAGCTCCAAGGGCAAGCCGGGAAGTGGACTTCAAGAGCACACGTGAAGGGTGGCATGGAGGCAAGCCAAGGGAAGGCTTGCGTGCGCATCCGAGGGACGATAGCCAGAGGAAGAGGACTTCAAAGGGCGAACCAAGGGAGCAGACCTGAAGGCACACGCGAAGGAGAAGGTCCGGAGTGGCTGGAGCTGAGCTGGGAGGCAGGGCAGTCGACTGGCCTAGAGGCAGTCGACTGCCAAAACCTACAGAAAGTTCGCAGCTTCGGGCCAGTCGATTGGCCTTGGGGCAGTCGACTGGTATACCCGAAACTAGCCGTCGTCTAGCTGTTTACTAGCCGTTGGCCAGCATTTATTGCTGGACCAGTCGACTGCCCTCGGGGCAGTCGACTGGTGCGGGGCTAGACAGACTGCGAGTCTGTCCTTTTCACCTATAAAATGAGCTCCTCGTTACACGTGCACGGCACGATTCCGTACAGTAACGAAGTGCTGCCAAACTGAAAAGTGTTCTTGCTTCCTCTCGCTCATTCTACTCTATTCTGTAAAGAGGAAGATCGCCGTTGTAAAGGTTTCTCCACCTAAAGGAGGTTTTCATAGTGAAAGTGGTGCTCGCGGCGTGGATCCTTGGATTAGTCACACATCTGGGTGGATACTAAGTAAAATAGTTTTGTTAGCATTGTTTAATTTCCTTTGCATATTATTTCCGCTGCGCTAACAACTTTGTAGAGGTCGAAACGATCCGAGAAAGTGCATTCACCCCCCCACCCTCTGCACGCTAAATCGATCCTTCATCAAAGGGGGAGAATGGGTGGTTTAAGTTAGAACTTTAACTTGGAATGGATGGTTTAAGGTATTTTGTCTAACTTAGACATTGGATGATTAAAATTGGGAGAAGACATGGATTAAGGGGGAGGTTACCTCTTCGGTTTTGATATGTTTTACATTTTTAATGTTGTTTAGTGTTAAGTGGAAACTTAACTTGGATTATGAGTAGAATTGAAAATGGGAGAAGACATGGATTAAGGGGGAGGTTACCTCTTAGGTTTGCTATGTCTTATGTTTTTCAATTGCTATCTATTGTTACTATTATTGTTGGCTGTTATTTATCTCTAAACTTAAACATATCACCACACATCAAAAAGGGGGAGATTGTTGATGCAATCGGCCCTAAAATGATTGGAAGATCATGGTTTTGATGTGTGTGTATGAATATGTTTAAGGTTAGAGTGTTATGTTGTATTTGATGTGTGTGATTGAGTTTGCAGGACTTGGAGAATCACACATGGTGAACATATCCGAGAGACGAGAGCCGAGGGAGGAGGACTCCAAGGGCAAGCCGGGAAGCGGACTTCAAGGGCACACGTGAAGGGTGGCATGGAGGCAAGCCAAGGGAAGGCTTGTGTGCGCAGCTGAGGGACGAGAGCTAGAGGAAGATAACTTCAAGGGGCGAGCCATGGAGTGAACCTGAAGGCAGACGTGAAGGAGTATGTGACGATTGGCTGGAAGTGAGTGGCCAGTCGACTGGCCAGAGGGCAGTCGACTACCAAAACTCATAGAAGGTTTTCAGCCTTCTACCAGTCGACTGGCCCAGAGGCAGTCGACTGGTATACCCCAAAAACTAGCCGTTGGCTAGCAATTAATGCTAGGCCAGTCGACTGCCCCAGGGGCAGTCGACTGTTGCGGGGCTGGACAGACTGCGAGTTTGTCCTATTCTCCCATAAAAGGAGGACCTTTTTGCATGTGAGCGGTACGGTTCCGTACTGTAACGAAGTGCTGCTCATGTGAAAAGTCCTCTCATCTTCCTCTCTCTTCAATCACTACATTCTGTAAAGAGGAAGACAACACCGCTGTAAAGGTTTCTCCACCTGAAGAAGATTTTTCATAGTGGAAGTGGTGTACATACGTGGATCCTTGGATTAGTCACCCATTTGGGTGGATACCAAGTAAATTTTTGTTGTTAGCATTGTTTTATTGTCCTTTGCATATTATTGTTTCTGCTGCGCTAACAACCTTGTAGAGACATCAACGAAAAAGTGCTATTCACCCCCCCCCTCTAGCACGCCAGTCGATCTATTAGAGGGTGCATCCCTCAAGCATGTGGATGGCATATTTAGAATCCGCTTTTTCCTAAATAATCTCAATTTTATAATAATCATTACAACAATCACAATCACAAGAACATGTATATAATCAACCACAAGCATAAATTAATATAATGGGTGATATCAAATCTGTAGAATGAGTAGATGGATAGTTATACCTAGGAGGCATTGTCGAGTGTTTGAAGTTTTGCTTGGAACTGGCTTTGAAGGCGCCATGGGCGACAAAGGAAGAAGAAACGAGTAAAAGAGGATTTCGGTGGAAAGACCAAAGGTTCGGCCAATTTCTGCTTGTTCATGAACTGAGGTGGCTCAATTATTAAGTGAGGCACCTTAGTTGAAAAGTGAGGCGCCTTAGTTAGATTCTGAGGCATCTTAGGTCATTTATGCGGGCTTTATACCGCCTCGCATGCAAGTTAGCCAAGGCACCTCAGTTCCATTTGGAGTTTAAAGTTTGATTAATGTAAAAATTTTTAGTCTAAGTTTGAGTGTTAATTAAGTTTAGAATTAAAATATTAATTAAAGTTTAAAAATCAAATAGAGTTGAAATTTAAAATTTTAAAGCTTAAATTTTAATGTTGAAACCTAATTAGGTTTGGGAATGAATTAACCTTGAAATTAAGGTTGAAATTAAGGTTAAGAAATTTAGAAGTTTTTAAGGTTGAAAACAATAAAGAAAAAAGAATTTTAAATTAATAAAAATAATTGAAATTATTTTTAAAGAAAAAATAGTTAAGGTTAAATTTTAAAGAATAATTTTAATTAAAAGAAATGAAGTTAATTTTTTTAAATGAAGTTAAGTTTTGACATTAAAAAAATGAAGTTAAGGTTTTTTTTTAAAAAAATAAAGTTAAATTTAGAAAAAATGAAGTTAAATTTGAAGTAGATTTGAGTTTTTGATTAATAAGGTAAAATTTTAATTAGGTTAAGATTAAATTAATGTAGGATTTTAATTATGTTAAAGTTGAATTTGTTAGGACCGTGACCGTCAAGCTAGAGGAGGTGAATAGATTTTCTTCGATTAATTACCTATAACGTTAGCAAGCGCAAGCGGAATAACAAATAAACAAACTAAAACCAATGCTAATGCCAACCTTTATGTGGTTCGGAGATGACGCTCCTACTCCATGACTATCCGTAAGGTGGACAATCTCTTGATCCTTCGATGGATCACTCCCCGGATGCTCTCCGGCAAGCTCGTGTAGCTCCTTGTGGGTGGAGAAACTTCGCCACAATCCCGGATACACATTTGAGCAACTAAGACTATTAATGAGCTCTAACCAAGCTCATTTCGTCAACTTCCTCTATCCAAACCGAGCTCTCTTAAATAGAGCTCTTGGCTGAAAATAGTCGCTACCAATCGACTGCCCCCAGGACAGTCGACTGATCCCACCCCAACTTCTAGCCAACGGCTAACTCAACGATTAGTTTTTCGGGTTTACCAGTCGACTGGTCCTGGACCAGTCGACTGATGTTTCGGTGAGTTCGAGTCCTCTGCTGGCAGTCGATTGATCCATTCCCAGTCGACTACGCAGCTCACAAAAACACTCTTCCTCACTCCAAAGACCTTCCTGTTAGATCTTGTACGTTGCTAGAGGGGGTGAATAACATTTTTCGGTTCTTCTTGTACCTGTTAGTGATATGAGAGAAGTGTCCTAAGGCAATCGTCTTATGATTGTAATCATTTATTCTAATAAATGAATATTCACTATTTGAGTATACATGTTTGTGTATTTGATTGAGATCTTAAACTCATTTACTGAATGTCCACAATACAATTCACAGCATGAGAGAATTTGTGATGAATTCACAACTAGTGATTATCTCTACATGTGCAATTGTGAAGTATTGAAATTGTCACTAGTCGATGAATTGATAAATACGGACACTATCAATTCTGTTGAGACTAGCATGGGTTATTCTCTAATCAGCTGATTCTCACTGGCTGGTGACATTGAGATGTCCGGAGATAAACATCAATGCTAGTTAAGGGAACTAGTTCATTGGAGTGACTGGCTGTAAAACTTCATATGGTAGTCTACATATAGATATGTCAGTGAAGTTCTTACTGCAGCTTAAGTGCGATGTTCCTTTGACTTGCGGTGTTCAAGTCATCTTGGTCATGGAGACTTATACTTTGACATCTTAAGCAAGCATCTCCAAGGAGGTGTGGACCCAGGATGATTGGGTATAAGCCGAAGTGCCCGAAGATGTTTGAACAGCCTACAAAGGATTCACCACTCCTTGCGAGGAGATGTATACCCGAGGCCTATCGTCGGATTGTTACTCGAAGCCTCTGGCCAGAGCATGACATGTTCAGAGTATGAATCTCTTAAATACATGAGAGTAATTAGAATCCGTAGGACAAGAAAACGTTACTTGGGCTAGGTGTGACGTAGTCAGCCTAGTGGGGACTGACACACATAGACCATGTCCTGAACCAAGTGGGTATAAGATGGTGAAGGGAATGTGGCACGATTCATTATAGCTGCTGAAGGGTTTCAGAATTATTTCTGAGGTCAACCGTTGATCTTTCGATTAATTGGGGATCATGATATACTACTAGGTGCCACTCATGATCGTTCTATAATTGATTAATTATAGACGGTCAACATAAATCGAAAGCCTATTTAGTCACACGCACTACGAGTAATCCGAGGGATTTAAAACGAGTTGAAAATTGGATTTTTCAATCAAGAGAGATTAAGTTTGGTTGAGCCAAACAATAAGTCAAACAATAAGTCGAATCTGAATTTTTCAGAGACGCATCAGAAGCGTAAAATGGCTAAGTCTTTTGAAGACTTAATAGATGAATTAAATAACTTTAATTCATTGGGGCTTGGCTTGGTTGGGCCGGCCAAAGAGGACCTCCATCCTCTTTGCTTGGCCAGCCACAACAAAGGGAGAGAACCAAGTTTTTGTTTCAATTTATAAAATAAACCAAGTGTGGTTTGTTTTATAAAATTATGGATGATATAAATTTTTATATAATAAACCAAGGTTTGGTTTATTTTTCATGGAAATTAAAATGAACCATGGATTGGTTTATTTTATAAAATCAATCATGGATTGATTTACCATGATAAGGAAATTTATTCCATAAGAGAGAAGAGACTTGATTGATTTTTATCATGAATTAAAATATGATTTTAACCATGATATAAAATCAAACTTGGCATGATGGAATAATTTATTCCATATTTGAGAGGCTTGATGGTTGAGAGACCACTATATAAAGGACCCAAGGCAAGGCTTGGGTGATAATCGAAGGGACGAAGGCATAGGCTCTCTCCCTCTCTTTCTCTCCTTCTCTTCTCCCCTTCTTGCCGTGCGCCAACCAGCCCCAAGAAGGAGCACCATGTAACACCCTAAATTTGTCAATGTAAAATCATGACAATGTATGAAAATGGTTATAATAAAATGATATGAATTTCATGCAATCACATGCCATGAAATGTTATGAATGCATGAAATATTATATTCATGAAATATTATTATCATGAAATATTAGCATGAAATATTATATTCATGAATATGGAATATTAAAAATATTATGAAATAATATTTTTGGAATATTATGAAATATTCTGAATTCATAAAATATTATTCATATTATGAAATTCCATGATGGGCTTGGTTTATTGGGCTTGGAAATGAATGGTGCTAAAAAGAAAGTGCAAAGTGGAGGAAGCAAGGATTGAACCTTGGACCTCCTAGTTGCACTCACCATGTCATAACCAATGAACCAAGCAATAATTCATGTAGAAGGAGTAAGGAACATGCTTGTTAAGTGGGTAAGAGTGAAGAGACATGTCTTTTCATGAGAGAAGTATAAATAAGGGAAGTTGGAAGTAACTTCCTTTTCTTCTCTTCTTCTTCTTCCTTCCCCCACCGAAACCACCATCCCCTTCTTCTCTTCTTCCATTTTCGAAAACCCTCATCCAAGGGTTCTAACCCTAGGGCAACTACAAGGAGGAAAGCCAAGTACCAAGACCAAGGAACTCTTAGAGAAAAGTTGGAAGAAAAGAGGATCTTCACATACCCTCCAAGTGTAGGGTACCCTACGGTTTAAAGAAATTTCCAGCGCTAGGATGTAAGTATCCTCTCGCCTGTGGCATAATGGTTATTGAATGTATGTTTGTTTCATCCTTTTGAAAATTTACAAGAACTTCCCTAGTGGAAGTTTCGGCCAACTCTTGTAAGGGGTCCAAGAGAAGGTTTTTGATCCAACTTTGATGCATGGGAAGACCTTAAGATTTAGGGTATACATGTAGATGGATTTTCTTCATGGTGTCAAGAACAAAACCTAGGGTTTTGTCCTTTAATGGGTTTCGGCCACCTATGCTTGGAGGTCCAAGAAGGGGGTTTTTGATCAAGCTTTGATATATGCTAGTACCCCTTGGGACTTTATACTCATATGCGATATTTCCAAATTTTTGGAAGGACAAAAACTAGGGTTTGGTACCCTACAAGGTTTCGGCCAAGAGAAGAATGGCTAGAGTTTGTGTGTTGCTTGATATCCTATTATGTTCCCATGATTAGTGGTGTAGATAACATGTTTGTGTGAATGTTTGTGTGAAGGTTGGATGTCAAAAACCTAGCCTAGCCATGTTACACCATTCGGCCACCCTTGTAAGTTAGGGTTAGTGGAATCTAACCTCACTTTGAAGTATAAACCATGGTCAATTGTTAACATGAAGCATGCTACTACATATGTGATGTGTGTATAATTTATGTGACCTATCTTGTTAGGTATAAAAGCATGCCTTATAGCCCATGGGGCACTCTTATGATATGAACATGATGTGGTTGATAATATGCTTAAAAAGGATACTCTATTGAAACTGGGATCAAGAGCACCCGAATGCGTGGTGTGTCCCTAGGGGATCAAGAGCACCCGAATGCGTGGTGTGTCCCTTTGAGAAGTGATTAAGAGTACCTTTAGGCATATATATATATGAGTAATTGCATGATAAATTACTTTACTTTGGAAAGTTGTGTACCCGACTCGGAAGGGGGTCGTTAAACAAATCCAATGAGCATGTTAAGGTCATGGCATTGGTAGGACGGAAGGGTCCTGCTCTAATTAGATTGGTGGCTCGCTACCCCAATTTATTAGGGAACGCGCTTGATGTGGTACTACAACTGGGCCCTGGATGATGATATGATATTTTGAAGTACTTACCATTATGGAACCTTTTTGAAAAACATTTCTCATCATGTGATCTTGTTCCGTAAAGTACTTAGAGATAAATTGATGCGATGTGTATGATGCTTTGATGAGATGCTTATGATGCTGATAATTCTATCTGATTATTGTGTACATGATATGATGTATTGATGTGGATTTTGCGAGTAGGCCCGGATTCTTACTAAGCATGTTTTGCTTACTAGTTCCTGTTATTTTTCTTATGCTGCAGATAGCGGTAAGAAATACTCGAACTAAAGGAAGAGGCAGAGGGAAGGTTGGAGGATGTGTGTGGTGATGGCTCGGGAAAGAACGAAAGATTCTATCTACCTTGTTTTGTCTAGAATCTAAACTGCTTCCCATAATTACTATTGAAATTGTATTGCTATACTCTGAATGGGTGATGATCATGATTACTCTACTGTGATTGAGTTAGTAGTATGGAACCTATGTTATGCTAAATAATACTATCATTAATGTTTAAATATTGTAGAATGCATGTTAAGGAAAATACTAGGTAATTACTATTTTCTGTTTCGTATGAATGCTTCCTTTGCATGTATCTAAGACTAGATAACTCATGCTATATTCCTATGTTGTATCTTGTTCAAACCATGTTTATTCCATGCTTTAGTGTGTTACATGATCTTCCTATTAGGTTGTAAATGCATGTAGATAAAAAAAAAGAAATGAAAAACCATGCTTGGTAAATTAGTCTTCAATAGGCATGCCTACTACATTTCTTGTATGTAACTGTTTTGTTTGGATATACATGCTTAACATGATTGTATGATATGAGTGTATGGACCCGTAACCCCGCCTTTAGGGTAGATATAAGGTCGGGCGTTACACACCAGCCGGCCATCCTTTTGTGGTTAGTCTCCCGACTTCTCTCTCAGTTTTTCTTGTCGCGTTCTTGGAGAATCTAGTAGTTCTCGAGAACATGAAACTCGTGGCTTTGCGAAGTCATCCCGAAGATACTCGGCGTGGACGTGAATAGAGGCGGAGCTTCCAAGGGACGCTTACAGTTGTATCTCGTCCCTTCCTTCGAGTTACACGAGGTAATTGTTGGATCGAGAGAAAATGATAGAGGGGGGTGAATATCGTAAGTCGTTTCGGATTGAAAAAAAGAATACGCAGTGGAAAAGTTAAAACTAAACAACACACAAACACCAAGATTTTACTTGGTTCGGAGCCGCGGTCGACTCCTACTCCAAGGCCCACGGTCGTTGACCGTTTACTGCGGGCAATTCTATATGTGCGCAAAAAGGTTTACAGAAGGATGTTACAATAGTAGTACAAAAACTTTAAAAAGTCAGCTCTTCGTTACCGACATCCAGTGTGGAATGTATCTCAGAGCAGAGGGACGTCGTCGGCACTTGTATCTCGAGGTGAGAGGTTTCCGGAGCAAAGCGCTTGAGTAGAAGAGCGTATTGGCGTTGGAAGCAGTGATTGTTGAAGCCTTGGGGTCGAGGGGCTTTTCATAGCCTCCTGGGGCGCCCTGAACGTTGGGCCCCCCCCCCACGTGTCAATCGATCTGGTTAAGTCTCGGTCAACCGTTATCCCTCCAGGATTGGGCTGAGGTTTGACCGGGAGCGCACGGGACGTAGGGGGCGCCCTGGTTGACTCTTTCAGCGGGCTTCTCGGCTGGATAAGTTTTATCCACTTCGTTAGCTTGAGCCCGGGGTGCCCGAGGCATCCAGGGCGCCCGGGAGCATGGGGGCGCCCCCCAGAGAGCTTCCGAAGCAATTTCTTTGCTTCACTTGTTTTGCCTTGACCTTGGGGGCGCCCTACTCAGCTGCTGCCTCTCTCCTTTGAGGCATTCTGAGCTGCAGAAATTCATTCCTTCGGTCCTACATCCAGGGTTAGTTCAAAACAACATAGAGCAAATATGTTAGTGAGTCTTACAGTCGTAGATGTCTTGTTTCTGACTTTGGGTCTCCAAAATGGAGCCCTAGGTCGAACCGACGCCTACTGTTCCCTCGACGGGGAACGCGTCCTCTCCTACTCCTATCAGGAGAATTTACCTGATGCCAACCGGCTCCTCCAGTTGGACTTTTGCCCAGCAGTCCTTCGCCAGGTGCCTAGCTGTCCTTCGCCAGGTCTTCAGTACCAAGCAGTCCTTCGCCTGGTGCCTAGCAGTCCTTCGCCAGGTCTTCGTGACCAAGCCATCCTTCGCCTGGTGCCTAGCAGTCATTTGCTAGGTCTTCGACTCCTAGCAGCCCTTCGCTAGGTGCCCAGCAGCCCTTCGCCAGGTCTTAGGGTTCCGATGCCTAGCAGTCCTTCGCTAGGTGCCTAGCTGTCCTTCGCTAGGACTTTGTATCCTGACATTCCTTCGCCAGGTGCCTAGCAGTCCTTCGCTAGGGCTTTGTATCCTGGCAGTCCTTCGCCAGGTGCCTAGCAACCCTTCGCTAGGACTTTGTTTCCTGGCAGTCCTTCGCCAAGTGTCTAGCAGCCCTTCGCTAGGACTTTGTTTCCTGGCAGTCCTTCGCCAGGTGCCTAGCAGCCCTTCGCTAGGACTTCTTTCTGCACACTTGAGTAACTTTGTTAGATCACAAATAAACTTAACTTTGAATCCTTTGCCAATATCAAAACAAGGTTCGATATGGTGCTTCCTGCACCAACAATCTCCCCCTTTTTGATTTATGGCAACACAATTCAATGTTATGTAAAAATTACAACAGTTTAAGCAAGAAGGTTAAGACCAATAAAACATAGCAATTCTGAACAGTATAAAGTCTAAAACCAATGTAATTTTGAAAAAAAATTTCTCATACTCCCCCTGAATAATTGTGTTATAAAACAACAATTAACTTAACTCTTAACTTTGACCTTTCCTCCCCCTTTGACATATATCAAAAAACATTTATGGGTGAACAATGTTGGTGCAGGAAGCACCATATCGAACCTTGTTTTGATATTGGAAAAGGATTCAAAGTTATGTTTGTTTGTGATCTAACAATGTTACTCAAGTGTGCAGAGACAAAGCCCTAGCGAAGGACTGCTAGGCAGCTGGCGAAGGACTGCCAGTATCCAAGCCCTAGCGAAGGACTGCTAGGCAACTGGCGAAGGACTGCCAGTATCCAAGCCCTAGCGAAGGACTGCTAGGCAACTGGCGAAGGACTGCCAGTATCCAAGCTCTAGCGAAGGACTGCTAGGCAACTGGCGAAGGACTGCCAGTATCCAAGCCTTAGCGAAGGACTGCTAGGCAACTGGCGAAGGACTGCCAGTATCCAAGCCCTAGCGAAGGCCTGCTAGGCAGCTAGCGAAGGACTGCCAGTATCCAAGCCCTAGTGAAGGACTGCTAGGCAACTGGCGAAGGACTTCCAGTATCAAAGCCCTAGCGAAGGACTGCTAGGCGCCAGGCGAAGGACAGCTTGTGACTAAAGCCCTAGCGAAGGAATGCTAGGCACCGAGCGAAGGACAGCTCGGCATCCAAGCCCTGGCAAAGGACCGCCAGGCAAAAGTCCAACCAAAGGAGCGATTGGCATCAGGTAAATTCTCCCGAGAGGAGTAGGTGAGGACGCGTTCCCCGTCGAGGGAACAGTAGGCGTCGGTTCGACCTAGGACTCCATTTTGGAGACCAAAGTCAGAACCAAGACAGCTAAGGCTGTATAAATAAATATTTTATTGTTGCATTGTGTTTTGGACTAACCCTGGATGCAGGACCGAAGGAACGTATGTCTGCAGCTCAGAAAGCCTCAAAGGAGAGAGGCAAAGGCTGAGTAGGGCGCCCGGAGTGTCCCGGGCGCCCCCAAGGTACATACAAAACATGTCAAAGGAAAAAAGGTTCGAATAGCTGCTGGGCGGGGCGCCCCCGTGCTCCCGGGCGCCCGCGCTGCTCCCGGGCGCCCCCAGCGTCCCGGGCGCCCCCAGCGTCCCGGGCGCCCCCATGCGCATGCATCGAACCAAAAGCCCTCGAAGCCAAGCGGATAAAGTTTGACCCGGTCAATCCGGGCGCCCCGAGCGCTCTTGGCGCCCCGGTCAAAGCGGATCCAGAGGATCAGACGCGACCGAGACTTTGGCGGATCAAAGGCCACGTGGGGGGCGCCCCCTGGCCCTATATAAAGGGCCCTCGACCAAGGCTTCAAGACAACAACTCTCTCAACGCCTCAAAGCTCTTCTACGCTCGTGCCTTGCTCCGGACACTCTCCAACTCGAGCCGACGACGTCCCGCTGCTCCGAAAAAGTTGATCTACTCCGGACGTCGGTAAAGAAGAGCGTTCTTATTATTTACTGCACTTATCTTTGTAATTAAATTCTGTAAACCTTTTTGCACCTATATAGAATTGCCCAAAGTAAACGGTCAACGACCGTGGGACTTGGAGTAGGAGTTGACACAGGCTCCGAACTAAGTAAATCGACTGTGTCTCTGTGTCTTATTTTTTAATTTCCACTGCGTACCTACTCTTACTCAAATCCGAAAGTTTTCCTATATTCACCCCCCCTCTATCGGTTTTCTCGATCCAACAAACAACATATCTAACAGGGATTTTTGAGTTTTTCTAAGTGCTTCATGTTTTTGACATAGTGTTTTTCAAAAATAGAGTAAAAGCATTTTCACTAACAAAACTTTTTACATTTAGATAATTTTTTATTTTGAAAAGTTTTGCAAGCCTAAATTTTGTTAAACAACTTTTACTTAGAAAAAAACATGCACTTTTGAAACACTTAGAAATTTTTGTAGCACTTTTTAAAAAGGGATAAGAATTAGACAAAGTTTCCTTTCTCTCTTTCATTTCTCTCCCCCTTAATGTGAAATTCTTCTCCTTATGTTTTGGACCATTTCTAAGATAAACTTTCTTTGAAAAAGGGAAGAAATTTAAGGAAAAATTTTGTTTACTTTTTTTGCTTTCCTCTTTTAAAAATACTCTTTTTGAAAAATATATTTTGAAAAAGGTTTAAGGGAAAAAATTATGTATCAGAGCCTATGAGTTTTGAAATTAAAAATACATAGTATAATTCTGAAAGTATAGCAAGCAGCTTAAATTGTACTTAAGAAAAACTCTACTTTAAAAAGTATTGTGAAATTTTTTTTTGTATTTGTAGAAAAACTTTTATTTGGAAAAGATTTTTCAAAAAAATATTTTCATTTAACAGATAGTGCATTTGGAAGAATACAAAAAAATGTTATGCAAAAGAAAATTTGAAACACATTTTCACTTTGAAAAAGATTGAAAAAATTATATTTTTTAAACATGTTTAGTATTGCACTTAAAAAAAATATTCGTACTTTGTAAATATTAGTGCTTTGAAGAAGTATTAGTACTTTTGCAGGATGTTATTCATTTTTGACAAATATAAGTACTAATAAATTCTTTTGAACATAATATTTTAAGAAAAAATTTAATGTTATTTTGAAAACATAATACTTTACTTGGCATGGTTTCCTTTCCAGTCTGACACAATCCTAGGAAACCTTGTTAACTACAAGGGCATTTCCCTAAGTGTCCTGAAAATTCTCCAAACTCAAGAAAATTTCAAAAAGTATTTCAAAAAGGATTTACTAAGCCACAAAAACATTTTGAGAAATAGAATATTGGTATTTTTAAAGGCAAATTAGTTGTATTTTCAAAAGAACTTTGAAAACTTGTGTATTAAAACAACTTATTTTGAAATGTTCAATAGTTCTTTTAATTTAACCTCCCCCTAAACTTGACATAGTCCTTGAAAGCTTGTTGACCACAAGTATTCTTCCTCTGAGTCCTTAGGGGTCAGTTCAGATCAAAAGAATTATTTAATAATTTCAAAAATAATTACCAAAGAAAATACTTGTTAGAAATAATTTCTTTTGGTTTAGACTCCCCCTAAATTTAACACATCCTCGGAGTCCTTGTAGGTCATGAAGTGGACCTTCCTCTGTGTCTTTAGGGTTTGTCAAAATCGAAAGCACAATTCTTAAAATGAATTTTGAAGTATTAACATTTTGAAAAAAAATGATTGTTTGAAAGACATATGATAGCATAGTTTTCGAAAAACATGAGTGATAGTTGAAAACATAGTATTTTTAAACTTCTTCTTTTAATTTGAACTTCCCCTAAACCTGACACAGTCCTAGGAGGCTTGTTGACCATAAGTTAATCCTCCTCTTAGTCTTAGGGTTTGATTCAAACAAAAAGAGAAGAAAATTAAGTTTAAAAAAGTATTTTGTTTTAATGATTTGAAACATAATTTCATTCTCTTATTTGAGAAAATGAATATCGAAAACTGAAAAGGGGAAATGATTTAAAAAAAATAGAAGTTTTTTTTAAGTCCCAAAAAAATATAAATATCTAAGCCCGGACTGCAGACAAAAAAAATATCCTAAGTAATCCCAAGGTGACTTTTTGCCATACAAGAATAAACTAAATGTCTGAAAGAAATGTTTGTATAATGGTAAAGGAAACAAATAAATGTTATGAAATAAATTTCAGGTTAGTGAACAAAAGAGACTTGATTTTAATTACAATGATTTGAAACATTAACTCTTAGTTAAAAAGTTAAATTTGATTTTTGAGAAAATTAAAATTTAGAGGGTTAAGTTTGTTTAGTTGAATTAAATTTTAATTTTGAAAGTTGTTCGGTTGAATTAAATTTGAATTTAAAAGGTTGTTGAAATAAATTTGAATTTTAAAAGTCAGTTGAATTAAATTTGAATTTTAAAAGTTAGATGAATTAAATTTGAATTTTAAAAGTCAGATGTATTAAATTTGAATTTTAAAAGTCAGTTGAATTAAATTTGAATTTGATTGAATTAAATTTAATTTATTAAGATTTAATTGAATTTAATTGATTTAATTAAGATTTAATTGAATTTAATTGATTTAATTAATATTTGATTTTGATTTAATTGAATTAATTTTAGTTTGATTAATTTGAATTAGTTGGTTGGGTTGGACTCAACTTTTAGGTTCTAAGCATCTCACCCATTTCTAAGTGACAAAACAGGATATCTTTAACTGTTTTGTGAGATGCATTAATTTTATCTTTGATGTTAATACTATGATTTAATTGATGCTTGTGTTAGATTCGAATTTAACAAATAATAATTTAAAAGTGAGTTTCGATAATTGGCTTCCAGGTCTTGGCGAGGCACAGAGGCCTTCTTTGGCCGTAGCCTTATTGGATCAACAACCCTTTCCTAGACAAAGTCTTTTAAAGAAAGATCATTTTCAAATCATTGTTTGAGACACTCTGGTCTAACTAGCTTAGGATTCGGAGAGGTAGCTTCGGCTAGTTCCACCGGACTAAAAAGACCAAATAAGGTACTCCTTACCCTACTTGATTCCTTAGTCAGGCTTCTCTAACGTACTATCATCAAACCTTGTCCTAATACTAGGTTGTTCATGTTTCAATTAATCAGGTCCTATTTCTAGTCCTATGAATAGCAAAAGAACTCTAAGTAAGATCATAGTGAGGAGAAATTTCTAGATTTTCTAACATATTGACCTTATGTTTTAGGGTTTCACTTTCTTGTTTCAATTTCCTAAAATTTACCTTAACTAATTTATATGAGTCAATCACATTATTCAAGGTAAATATTGGATTTTCAAATATTGTAGATTTACCTTTTGATTCCCGGTTGGGAATCTCCCCCTTGATTTTAGCCATCTTTCTTTTGCTTGATTGTTTCTTCGACATTTTGTAGCGGTCGCGAGCCAACCAGACTAGTTTCCAAGGATCCCTTCCTTCGTCGTCAGATTCTGAGTCTGAGTCGGATTCAGGTACTGGTTGAGGCCTCTTTTGCAGTTTTCTTGGAGTTTTCCCTGCAATGAAAATTATACCTTCCTCGACCATTGCAGTATCAGCTTGATTATTTAACCTTAATTCAGAAACTGATTCAAAATTGGTTACCGATTTTGTCTCAAAAACTCGTTGTCTGACTCTGGTTCGATTTCGACGTCGGGTGTCAATTTTGTTGCAGCTACTTGTGCTTGAGCCGAGAATGCAAAATAACTTGCCTGATCTTCCTTATCGTCCGAATCCTTCGATAAGTCTGACATCGCATCTTCTAAGATCTCAATATCGGAGCTCTCTTCGTGTAGATTGATTAGCTTTTCCCACATCTCTTTGGAACAGTTGAAGGACCCGACCCGCTTCAGTTCTTCTTTGGTCAGGCTGCATTGTAAGATTACTGTTGCCCTGGCATTAGTCTCGATCTTCCTCAGAGTTGGTTCATCCAATTTATCCCAAGTGATCGATGTTCCATCTGTTGTGAGGAATGTGAACCCCGTTTGGATTATCAACCATAAATCCAGATTGACCTTCAGGTGGG
Organism: Boesenbergia rotunda; assembly: GCA_024364735.1. Classification (NCBI taxonomy): domain Eukaryota; kingdom Viridiplantae; phylum Streptophyta; class Magnoliopsida; order Zingiberales; family Zingiberaceae; genus Boesenbergia; species Boesenbergia rotunda. Next base: position 287,267 of record JAGFNQ010006744.1, on the reverse strand, counting down.
ATTCCATTAGACTTCTCCAGGAGTTGAAATTTTCGCCAGAAAAGAGCGGTGGAAGGGCACTGTTCCATTCTTGGTTGGCCATTTAGTTTAAACCTCGTACACAAGAGAAACAACAGAAATGTACCATGACTTGGTCTTGGATTAGTAGTGCGGGAGAAGAGGAAAAATAGCTCAAAATAAATGTTGCACGAATTTCGACGCGGAATAATAATAAAATAATAAAAATAATTTATGACAAATTTTTGAAAATGTTGATTTTGTCAATTCTGAAAAGAAATAAGAATTCAACGTTGAAAATTTTGCTCGAATTAAGGTAGCACGAATTTCGAGAAAAATATTAAAATAATAAATTAAAAAAATTTTATGACAAATTTTCAAAAATTGATCGTTTTATCAATTCTAATGAATGGTGAAAAAATAAGAATTCAAAATTGAAAAAGGCCAAAAATATTATTTATTTGAAATAAAATACGAAAAATCTGAAAAAAAAGTCTCAAATTGGTGGTTGCACCAAATTTGAGCTTCCTTGCTCTGATACCACTTGTTGGATCGAGAGAAAACGATAGAGGGGGGGTGAATATCGTAAGTCGTTTCGGATTGAAAAAGAGAATACGTAGCGAAAAAGTTAAAACTAAACAACACACAAACACCAAGATTTTACTTGGTTCGGAGTCACGGTCGGCTCCTACTCCAAGGCCCATGGTCGTTGACCGTTTACTGCGGGCAATTCTATATGTGTGCAAAAAGGTTTACAGAAGGATGTTACAATACTAGTACAGTAAACTTTAAAAAGTCAGCTCTTCGTTACCGACGTCCGGTGTGGAATGTATCTCGGAGCAGAGAGACATCGTCGGCACTTGTATCTCGAGTTGATAGGTTTCCGGAGCAAAGCGCTTGAGTAAAAAAGCGTATTGGCGTTGGAAGCAGTGATTGTTGAAGCCTTGGGGTCGAGGGGCTTTTTATAGCCTCCCGGGGTGCCCTGAACGTTGGGGGCGCCCCCCCCCCCAAGTGTCAATCAATCCGGTTAAGTCTCGGTCAGCCGTTATCCCTCCAGGATCGGGCTGAGGTTTGACCGGGGGCGCCCGGGACGCAGGGGGCGCCCTGGTTAACTCTTTCAGCGGGCTTCTCGGCTGGATAAGTTTTATCCACTTCGTTAGCTTGAGCCCGGGGCGCCCGAGGCATCCAGGGCGCCCGGGAGCATGGGGGCGCCCAGGAGCATGGGGGCGCCCCCCCCCCCCCCGAGAGCTTCCAAAGCGATTTCTTTGCTTCACATGTTTTGCCTTGACCTTGGGGGCGCCCGGGACACTGGGGGCGCCCTACTCAGCTGCTGCCTCTCTCCTTTGAGGCGTTCTGAGCTGCAGAAACTCATTTCTTCGGTCCTGTATCCAGGGTTAGTCCAAAACAAGGTTAGTCCAAAACAACATAGAGCAAATATGTTAGTGAGTCTTACAGCCGTAGCTGTCTTGGTTCTGACTTTGGGTCTCCAAAATGGAGCCCTAGGTCGAACCGACGCCTACTGTTCCCTCGACGGGGAACGCGTCCTCACCTACTCCTCTCAGGAGAATTTACCTGATGCCAACCCGCTCCTCCGGTTGGACTTTTGCCCAGCAGTCCTTCGCCAGGTGCCTAGCTGTCCTTCGCCAGGTCTTCAGTACCAAGCAGTCCTTCGCCTGGTGCCTAGCAGTCCTTCGCCAGGTCTTCGTGACCAAGCCGTCCTTCGCCTGGTGCCTAGCAGTCATTCGCTAGGTCTTCGACTCCTAGCAGCCCTTCGCTAGGTGCCCAGCAGCCCTTCGCCAGGTCTTAGGGTTCCAATGCCTAGCAGTCCTTCGCTAGGTGCCTAGCTGTCCTTCGCTAGGACTTTGTATCCTGACATTCCTTCGGCAGGTGCCTAGCAGTCCTTTGCTAGGGCTTTGTATCCTGGTAGTCCTTCGCCAGGTGCCTAACAGCCCTTCGCTAGGACTTTGTTTCCTGACAGTCCTTCGCTAGGTGTCTAGCAGCCCTTCGCTAGGACTTTGTTTCCTGGCAGTCCTTCGCCAGGTGCCTAGCAGCCCTTCGCTAGGACTTCTTTCTGCACACTTGAGTAACTTTGTTAGATCACAAATAAACTTAACTTTGAATCCTTTGCCAATATCAAAACAAGATTCGATATGGTGCTTCCTGCACCAACAGTAATACGTAAATTAGTTTATGTTTCTGCAAAATTTTAAATATATGATCATGTCTACAGAAGATAAAATTGCATGCTTAGATATGTGGTTAAATAATTTGAGAAATTATTTATGCTAAACCTTCCGCTACACGTAATTAATTTTAAAATTACGAACCCGCATCCATGTCAACATGCACCCGGTCCCAACAGTACCTACGTTCTTAGTTGCGCAAGCGAAAACAATAATAATGAATACAAACAACGCTAACAACGCTAACAATACCGATTTACTTGGTATCCACCCCTAAGGGTGACTAATCCAAGAATCCTTAGGTGGATCACTCCCCGGATGACCTCCGGCTAGCCCTTGTCGCTCCTTGTGGGTGGAGAAACCTCGTCATAGCACCTCGACAATACCTGAGCACCAAAGGCTACTAATCTACTCTACCTAAGCAGATTTTGCTAAGAACCCCAACCCAAACCAAGTTCTCTTTAAATAGAACTCAGGCTAGAAACCTTCGCTGGCAGTCGATTGCTCCCAGGGTAGTCGACTGTCCCCACTCAGATTCGACCGTTGACAGCTCCAATGTTCGAATTCTGCTACACACCAATCGACCAGAGCAGTCGACTGGTCCAGGGCCACATACACACTGTGAGATTTGGCAGTAGACTGCCCAGCTTACAACAACACTCCTACTCACTCCGTTAACCCTCCTCCACATATGCCTTCAGGTCCACTCCCTTGGCTTGCCCCTTGAAGTCCTCTTCCACCGGCTATCGTCCCTCGGATGTGCACGCAAGTCCTCGACTTGCCTCCATGCCACCTTTCACGTGTGCCCTTTGAAGTCTACTTCCCGGCTTGCCCTTGGAGTCCTCCTCCCTCGGATCTTGTCCCTTCTTGACTTTGCTGACTCTTCACCAGCAGCCTTGACTATTGCCTTCGCGCCCTCTTCGTCTTCAGCCCTCATCCTTCAGATGCACACAAGCCTCTAGCTTGTCTCCATGCCATCCTTCACGTATGCCTCGAAGTCCGCGCCCCTCGGCTCATCATCCCTGCTATACCAAGGTCCCTCAGGTGCACACAAGCCTCCAGCTTGTCTCCATGCAACCCTTCACCATACCGAAGCCGTCCAACCAAGTCAATATGTGTAAACCTGCAATTCTGCACACTCAAGTACACATATTAGATCACAAGGGAAAACCTAACTTAAACTGTAACACCCCAAATTTGTCAATGTAAAATCATGACAATGTATGAAAATGGTTATAATGAAATGATATAAATTTCATGCAATCACATGCTATGAAATGTCATGAATGCATGAAATATTATATTCATGAAATATTAGCATGAAATATTATATTAATGAAATATTATTATCATGAAATATTATCATGAAATAGTATATGCATGAAATATTATTATCATGAAATATTATCATGAAATATTATATTCATGAAATATTATTATCATGAAATATTATCATGAAATATTAGATTCATGAAATATTATTAATATTATGAAATTTCATGATGGGCTTGGCTTAATGGGCTTTGATATGGGTTAGTGCAAATTGTGATAAAAAGAAGAGCTAGAAAGGAGGAAGCAAGGATTTAAACCTTGAACCTCCTAGTTGCACTCACCATGTCATAACCAATGAACCAAGCAATATTTCATGTAGAAGGAATAAGGAACATGCTTGTTAAAAGCTAGGGAAGTGAAGAGACATGTCTTTTCATGAGAAAAGTATAAATAAGGGAAGTTGGAATAACTTCCTCTTCTTCTCTTCTTCTTCTTCCTTTCCTCTTCTCCACCGAAACCTCCTTCATCCTCTTCCTTTTTTCCATTTTCGAAAACATCATCCTAGGGTTCTAACCCTAGGGTAATTGCAAGAGGGAGAGTCCAAGTGCCATTGCTCTCTACCAAGACCAAGGAACCTAGAGGAAATTTGGAAGAAAAGGATTGTCACGTACCCTTCAAGTGTAGGGTACCCTACGGTTTAAGAGAAGGTGAAATTCCAGCGCTAGGATGTAAGTGTCCTCTCGCCTGCAACATAATTGCTATTGAATGGTTACTTGTTTCATCCTTTTGAAAATTCACAAGAACTTCCCTAGTGGAAGTTTCGGCCACCTCTTGTAAGGGGTCCAAGAGAAGGTTTTTGATCATACTTTGATGCATGCTAGTACCCCTAGGAACTTTATACTCATATGTGATGTTTCCAAATTTTTGGAAGGACAAAAAGTAGGGTTTGGTACCCTACAAGGTTTCGGCCACCACCAAGCCTTGGGTCTTGGTTACTTTTTGTTGCATGAGGAGATCCCTAGGAACTTAGGGTACCTATGTATGATGACTTTCCATCATGTTGTGATAACAAAAATTAGGGTTTAGCCACCATGCAACTTTCGGCCAAGAGGAGAAAGGCTAAGGGTTTTTGAGTTGCTTGCTATCCTATTATGTTCTCATGAATAGTAGTGTAGATAACATGTTTGTGTGAATGTTTGTGTGAAGGTGGGATGTCAAAAACCTAGCCTAGCCATTTTACACCATTCGGCCATCCTTGTAAGTTAGGGTTAGTGGGAGCTAACCCCACTTTGAAGTATAATCCATGTTTTAATTGTTAACATGAAGTACACTTGAGGTGTTTGTAGAAATGCATGAATGAATGTTTGATTGAAAAACCCAAAAGAACTCCCTACCCTTGACTTTAGACCAACCATGGTTCTAGGGTTGGGAAGTACTTAATGAAACCATGAAGCATGCTACACTTATATGATGTGTGTATAAATTATGTGACCTATCTTGTTAGGTATAAAAGCATGCCTTATAGCCCATGGGGCACTCTTATGACATGAACATGATGTGGTTGAGATGTGGTTGATAATATGCTTAAAAAAAAAGGATACTCTATTGAAACTGGGATCAAGAGCACCCGAATGTGTGGTGTCTCCCTAGGGGATTAAGAGCACCCTTGATGAGTGGTGTGTCCCTTTAAGATGTGATTAAGAGTACCTTTAGGCATATACATATATGAGTAATTGCATGATAAATTACTTTACTTTGAAAGTTGTGTACCCGACTCGGAAGGGGGTCGTTAAACAAATCCAATGTGCATGTTAACTGAAGGTCATGGCATTGGTAGGACGGAAGGGTCCTGCTCTAATTAGATTGGTGGCTCGCTACCCCAATTTATTAGGGAACGCGCTTGATGTGGTACTACAACTGGGCCCTGGATGATATTGTATTTTTAAGTACTTACCTTTATGGAACTTTTTAAAAAAACATATTATTTTCTCATTATGAGATAATCTTGTTCTGTAAAGTACTTAGAGATATTTGATGTGATGTTTATGATGCTTTGATGAGATGCTTATGATGCTTATAATCTTGTTCTATCTTGATTACTGAGTACATGATATGATGTATCGATATGGTTTTGCGAGTAGGCCCGGATTCTTACTAAGCATGTTTTGCTTACTAGTTCATGTTGTTTTTCTTATGCTGCAGATAGCGGTAAGAAATACTTGAACTAAAGGAAGAGGCAGAGGGAAGGCTAGAGGATGTGTGTGGTGATGGCTCGGGAAAGAACGAAAGATTCTATCTACCTTGTTTTTGTCTAGAATCTAAACTGCTTCCAATGAAAGATTGAAATTGTATTGTTATACTCTGAATGTGTGATGATCATGACTACTCTACTGTGATTAAGTTAGAGATATGGAACCTATGTCATGCTAGACAACACTATCATTAATGTCTAAATTTTGTAGTATGCATGCTAAGTAAAATGCTAGATATTTACTATTTTCTGTTTCTTATGAATGCTTCTTTTGCATGTATCTAAGACTAGATAACTCTTGCTATATTCTTACTTGAGATTCCATGCTATAGTGTGTTAAATGATCTTCCTATTAGGTTGTAAATGCATGTAGATATAAAAGAAATGAAAAACCTTGCTTGGTAAATTAGTCTTCAATAAGCATCCTTACTACATTTCTTGTATTGTAACTGTTTTGTTTGGATACACATGCTTAAGATGATAAATGATTTGAATGTATGGACCCGTAACCCCGCCTTAAGGGTAGATATAAGGTCGGGCGTTACAAGTTGGTATCAGAGCAGATTTCCCCTCCACCACACACACATCAAGCTTCCTCCTGCCGCTTCCAAGTAAGAATCCTAAACTCGCTTTATTTATTTCATGTACAGTACTACTATATGAGATGATTGATGCTTGCCTAACAAAGTAGTATTAAGGCTTATATCTATCTATTTACGGTCTGTATGGTAGATATGGCTAGAAGGCGTAGCAATAGGGGTAATGAGACAACATTCCCTTGCTAGGTGAATTGGTTAGTGCATGAATGGTAGTACATATGCCAAAAGAAATGGTATGTCACTGCAAGATTTAGACTGTAAGTTTCTGACTACATTGCCCTCGGGAGAGGTGATGCCCTCAACCCAAATGCTGCGGGCCGCACCGATCAGCATCGCAGATAGGGAACTCTACTGCGATCTGATAGTGCTTGATATGGCCGATTATGATCTGATATTGGGCATGGATTTCTTAAATAAATACGGCGCTTCTATCGAGTGCCGTAAACGAAGGGTTATCTTCCGACCCGAGACGGGGATTCTCTTTGAATTTATCGGCGAGCCGAAGAAGAAGACTGGCAAAGTCTTATCGGCTCTGAAGGCAAGGAAAATGTTAGAGAATGGATGTTCTGGATTTCTAGCTCATGTAGTTGATACTCGTCCTACAGAGGACCCGAAGCTAGAAGACGTCGAAGTCGTATGCAACTATCCAGAGGTATTTCCTGACGACTTACCTGGGTTAGCACCTGAAAGAGATGTTGAATTTGCCATTGATTTGATTCCTGGTACTAACCCCATCTCGAAGGCACCATACCGAATGGCGCCGACTGAATTGAAAGAATTGCAAGGACAGCTGCAAGAGCTACTCGACAAGGGACTTATCCGCCCTAGTCATTCCCCCTGGGGAGCTCCCGTACTGTTCGTCAAAAAGAAGGACGGGTCGATGCGTATGTGTATCGACTATCGGGCATTAAACAATGTGACCATAAAGAACAGGTACCCTCTACCCAGGATAGATGACCTGTTCGATCAGTTGAAGGGAGCTACGGTTTTCTCTAAGATCGATCTGAGGTCTGGTTATCACCAAGTCCGGGTGAAAAATGAGGATATACCCAAAACTGCTTTCCGGACGAGATACGGACATTATGAGTTCGTAGTGATGCCGTTTGGAGTTACTAATGCTCCGGCAATATTCATGGACCTTATGAATCGGATTTTCTCGTCATTTCTCGACAAATTTGTGATCGTCTTCATCGACGACATCCTTAGTTATTCGAGGACTTCCGAAGAGCATGCAGAGCACCTGAGTATAGTATTACAGATTCTTCAGAAAGAACAACTGTATGCTAAATTTTCGAAATGTGAGTTCTGGCTGAATCAAGTATCATTCTTGGGACATATTATCTCCAAGGACGGAGTGATGGTCGACCCGATCAAAATTGAGGCCGTAAGAAACTGGTCCAGACCCAAGAATGCCAGCGAGGTCAGAAGTTTTCTGGGGTTAGCCGGATATTACAGAAAATTCGTAGAGAACTTCTCGCGGATTGCAGCCCCTATGACAGCTCTTACGAAGAAGGACAAGAAATATATATGGACCGAGGAATGTGAAAAGAGCTTTACTGAACTGAAAAGGAGGCTGACTAGCGCTCCAATATTGACTCTTCCCGAGAGCGATATGGGTTTCGATATGTACAGCGATGCATCCAAACTTGGACTCGGAGCTGTGCTTATGCAAAATGGGAAGGTAATTGCCTATGCCTCTAGACAATTAAAGGAACATGAAAAGAATTATCCTACCCATGATTTGGAATTAGCAGCGGTGGTCTTTGCGCTAAAATTATGGAGGCATTATTTATATGGCACTCAGTGCAAGGTCTTTACTGATCACCAGAGTCTGAGGTATTTCTTCACCCAGAAAGACCTGAATATGCGACAACGCCGATGGCTCGAGTTAGTCAAGGATTATGATTGTGAGATCCTGTACCATCCGGGAAAAGCCAACAAGGTAGCCGATGCTCTTAGTAGAAAATCATGTGCTACTTTAATATCTTTGTCGGCTTTGTCACAACCCTTAGGGGAAGAGATTATGGATTTCGGAATCGAGATTATATCGGGACAGCTTTCTACTCTACAGATTGCGCCGACGTTATTTGATGGTATTCTGGAGAAGCAGAATCTTGATCCGAGTCTTCAGAGAATCAAGCAAGAGATTCTCGAAGGCAAGGACGAGGGATTCCGGATTTCCGAGAGCGGAGTTTTATATTTCCGGGATCGATTATGCGTTCCCGACGACTCCGACTTACGGACGAGGATACTTGAGGAAGCTCACGGCACACCTTATGCGATGCACCCTGGGTCTACCAAGATGTATCAAGATCTGAAGGGCAAATTTTGGTGGTCCGACATGAAGAAAGATGTAGCCCATTATATTAGCATGTGTTTGACCTGCCAGAGGGTCAAAGCAGAACACCAGAGACCTGGGGGAGTTCTGCAACCTCTACCTATTCCCGAGTGGAAATGGGAGGACATATCTATGGATTTCATATCAGGGCTGCCTCGGACTACGAATGGATATGATAGTATATGGGTTATTGTGGACCGACTGACCAAGTCCGCGCATTTTCTGGCTATCAGGATGACTTATTCAGTTGAGCAGCTGGCTCAACTGTACGTCAAGGAGATTGTCCGACTACACGGGATTCCCAAGACCATCGTCTCTGACCGAGATGGTAGAGGGACCCTCTATTTTTGTAGGCATGAAAGGTCCCACTAAATTCATGGATTATCGTCCATGAACCTTTCATGCCTACAAAAATAGATCAAGAATTTAGTGGCCAAATAATCCAAATATGTGTAAATTTGTAATTAAATCCAAAATAAGAGTAAGTTCTAAAACCTAGGGCAATTTCACAATTAAGCAATAAAAACATTTGTCAAACATGGATTTTAGCAACTCAAATAATCAATAAAAATGGTACTTATCAACTCCCCCACACTTGACCTTGAGCGTCTCGCGAAACCACTAAGTATGTATCCCTTAGGTTTTCTAAAGCATAATTAGAAGCAAATGAAAAGAAATTACCTAAGGTTGTCAATTCTCAAAAATCTAAGCTCTATGGATTAGTATCTTGTTCTTAAATCAACAACTTAGCATTTTCATCCATCATGAGTCATTGAGATGAATTCAACTCACTAGCCTTTCAAGGAAAATTTTGGTGGCTCTCTCCTTAAGTTCTAAGTTGATGATGGAAGTGGAGCTCACTCAAACACACATGCTTCTTGCACTACCATAGGCTTGCTTATTATCTAATCTCCACCATTATTCATGATTAGGATCAACATCTACAAAAACACATGAAAGACATAGAGATGGTAAGAAATGGAGTAAGAATCAAGGAAATGGAAAAATTGATAAAGTGGAAGACTTGAGTGCTTAAGAATGTTTCCAATGTGCCTTGCCCCTCTTGTCAGTTCTCTAGTGATATCAAAAGTGTGATGGAGTAAAACTATGGCATTGCCCTTTAAGAATTTGATAAAAAGTCCTCACTAGTCCTTTTGTGCCAATTTTGCCATTTGCGTGCCATTTTTGCTCCTTTCTCTTCTCTCATCTTTTTTTTTTAATGATCAGCTGCTGATTTCATTTTCTACTTTCTTTCTTTCTTGTAAAGTCAAAATGTATTGGAACAAAGCTTTAGTTTGGATGAGAGGAAACTTCACTTGATTCATGGTGCCAACTCAATTGTGTGCCACTTTTGCCTCATTCTCTTTTCTTTCTTCTTTTCTGATTTTTCCTCTTTTTGTTCAGCTGTTAACTTTCTGTTTTGGGTCTCATTTTATTCAATCATGTCGTGCTCAGCTCCCAAGTCCTTCTCAGAATCAACTCCAATCCATTTAGCAATAAAATGGTAGTGGAGAGTTCAAACAACTCAATTAAAGAATTTGCTTCACAATTTTTTTCTTCAAACTGTTTTCTCCCTTTTTTTTCTTCTGCTCTCAAGTCTTATAATGGAGCACATTTGGATCAGAGATTGTATCAGAGAGCTTGAGACTTCAAATAACGATTAGGAACAAAAATTTGATGCTCACATATATCCTTCACTAACTCTTGCAACTTACTCTTGATACAAATCCTTTATAAGTTGGCACACTTCCTTAATTTTTCTTTTTCCTTCTGTTTTAAGTCCAGCATCCACGGCATCACTGATTCTTCATCCTTGAAAACATCTGATTTCTTGAAAGCATTTAGCATCAACTAGGAATGGAAGATTTAAATGCTTCAATGAATGAATTGATACACTCCATTTTTCACCAACATATTTTCTTGGTCACTGCACTTTACTGCAAATTTCTTTCTCTGTTTTCTTTTCGAAATCCAATCAGCCACCTCCTTGTGATCAGTAGTGGATGGCTCAACAATTTTTGATACGTTTATATCTTTGATTCTTTGAGTCATAGCCTAGAGAACCTAAATTTCAGCTTCATCTTTTCTAGCAGCATTCCCAGCTTACACTCTCAACATTTCTGATCTCCAAAATTCCTGCTAACTAGTGAAGAGTTTTGCTCCTAATCCTTGTCAGCACCCTTTCATTGGTTCCAATTTAGATCAGTTCAGATCTGCACAACTGTTTTAGCACAGAATTTTTTTTCTTCACTTGTAAAATTGGCACAGATTTTTTTCATACTTACCACTTTGTTCCTTTTGTTTTTCTTTTCTGTTTTTCTCTTTTGTGTTCAGTTATGTTGTGGCCATGCTTTAACCTTTATCAGAAACAACTTTAACCCACACTTCCGTGAGCTTCAAGTGGACTGATCATCACATTTGGCATAAAGAAATGGCAGCTCCAAATAGCAGATTTCCTTTCTTTTTGCTTGCATACCAATATTTCTCATTGAAGATTTCCTCTATAAAGGCTCCATTTGAATTCGGCACTGCCTCATTGATTTCCAAAATCAAAATTTTAGTTTGATATGATACTAACTGTGCTTGTGGCAGAAATTTGATTTGTTCTTCTTTGGGTTCTTTGCATTTTAGATTCCATCTTTTGATACTCTCCTAGGCCACTGCTCTTCCACTTAGCTTAGATTTCTTTCACTTCTTCACTGAATTCCTTTGGCACTGAATTTCTGCATTGGGTTCAAGTTAATACAGCTGCAAATCATTTCTGCAATCTTTTGATACTCTCAGCTCGTGCCATTTTCTGTCAACTTACAGCCTTCAATTCAGTCTTCCAACAAGAGTCCTTCATGGTTTAGAACCTTTCAGCTTACTCCCTCTTTTTTTTTCTCAGCCGAATGCAGAGATTTGTCCTTCAAATCAGCTGCTGTGAACTCCACCATTGCAATGCAGTTCCGAATTTCCAGCTTTGACTTTCTCAGCCTTTGTTCAATTTTTCTCAGTTTTAATTCAGATTATGTTCAGCTGCAAACTCAGCTTGTGTTCAGCTCAAATTCAGCTCTAGCAGATTGCTTCTGATTTCTCAAGCAAAGAAAAAACTGCAAGCCCCAACCATTTCTGCTCTAAAATAGTTTCATTGCAAAAATTTTCCTTCACTTTGGCAGAAACAATTTTTCTCACTGTTTTCTTCTTGGATCTTCTATTGATGATGAAAACTCTAGATGCTTCAATTGATTTCCATCCTTAACCACTTCTTCTTGCTCATTTTTGACACCAAACCTGTAACGCCCGCTATTTTTTTTCCATAAAGCGGTGTTACGTTAACATACGTAGGGCATGTAGACATCATAAGGCAGCGGAATAACTTTATTCTTACACATACATGCCCTACTACCATTCTTAACATAATGACATGGAAACTTGGCATATTGACTTCATACTTAAGCATCATATCATGTCATACTTAACATCACCTCATAGAGTTCCATAAGTCATTATTCAAGCATTCAAGCATATAAGTAACCAAAGTAAAGTTCTAGCATAAACGGTAAACATATGGTTTCTTGGGCCAAGTCACTACCACACACATGCGTTCTTGCCCTCCTGCTGCTTCCTCATTGTCCCCTTGAATGATCTGCGGTATAAGGAAATAAGACTATAAGCACACAAGCTTAGTAAGACTCTTTCCTACTCACAAAAACCATTCATCATCTCATAATGAGCACATGAAACATTAACATACTTGGTGCTCTACTCTGAACATAACAACTTGAATCACTTATCATATACTTGACATGGCATGAACATAAACATAAGTGAACATTCCTAGCATGGCATGAGACATGGCATAAACGTAAACATAGTAAACATTCTAAGCATGGCATGCTACATGGCATAAACATAAACATAATAAACATTCCTAGCATGGCATAATACAAGATATAAACATAACATAATAAACATTCTTAACATGGTATAATACATGGTATAAACATAACATGATAAACATTCTTAACATGGTATAATACATGGTATAAACATGTCTATAAGGTGTAAACCAACCTGTATGACATAAACATAGGCATACTTCCTATCATAGCATATGAGCATCTTCTTAACATAATCATGACATAGATCATTTACTCTCATGCATATTTCTTAACATGAAGCGTAAGCATAAAATCTTATTAGCATAGCATAATGCATAACATGAATGAATGCATGAGTGGAATGCATATACATAAGGATGCTTAACTTTTTAAAAACATACTTTTAAATGTTTAAACATAATCATCATATCATTGGGGGTCCCCGGCTTGTACCACATACATACATCATAAGCGCGCATCCCTAGCAAATCCGAGGTAGCGAGCCCCGACCTACTAGGGTAAGGACAACATAGTCGGTAGTCCCCGAACCGGGGCGTTCTTAAGGAGCCCATCCCTGTTGCACAGCTCCGGTAGTGCCAGAACCGTGGACAGCATAGTCGGTAGTCCATAACTGGGGCGTTCTTAAGGTGCCCATCCCTTGGACCCATACTTCGGTCCGGTACAAGCCCATTCATAAAGTAAAATACTTTACATATTTCATCATTCAGAAGACATTCATAGCATAACCATGTTACATAAAGCATGACTTAACACATGCTTGTCCTTTCATTGTTCATCCTTATTGCATAGCATCATGATGCCTGGAAGGCATGAGCATTATCTTCATTCATAAACATGGTATGCATCTTCTTTCATAAACATGACATGCATCTTTATTCATTCAACATGGCATGCATCATTCTTATCATGAACATAAACATAACATACTTATCATGGCATCGTTCTTATCATGAACATAACATAACATACTTATCATGACATCATTCTTATCATGAACATAAACCTAACATACTTATCATGGCATTATTCTTATCATGAACATCAACCTAACATACTTATCATGGCATCATTCTTATCATGAACATACATAATAACATAACATGGTTCTTAACATAACATGAGCATATAACATAGCATGGTTCTCAACATAACATAAGCATACATAGGTAGGACTTCCATAAACATGCTACCTACTATCCAAGCGCATGGCATAGAACATAAGACATTCATAAATAACCCTATTAAGCATGACATCCAATCATAAACATACAAACATAAAACATGGTGCTTGAGGTTAGGGTTATAGATAACTTAATTTCTACCACATGCTTGAACCTATATACATACTTCATAATAAGCATAAACCATGATTCTTCGAACCCTAACTCCACCCCAAACCCTAGATACATGGCTTGGCCGAATCCTATAAGGTGGAGTTCCATCAATTCCATAAACATGTAAGATAGCATAAGGTAAAGGAACAACCATACCTTATCCATAAGACCATAGGAAGTCATTAGGGCTCATGATTAGGGTTAACCCTAACCTTTAGCCCTCCTTCCTAGGGCTGACCGAAACCTATAAGGGCATGGGTGCATGGAAAAATTCCATTAAGATCCCCAATCAACCATTAAACACCAACCATACCATACCATAGGGGCCATTAGGGCCCTTACTTGAGGAAAGCCCTGACTTTTGCCCTACTATCCAACTTGGCCGAAACTTGTGGGGTCACAAAGCCTTGTAAAAGTTCACATAAGTCACCCTCAATCTCCCTTATATCATGATAATACACAAAACACATGCTTGAGGGTTTAGATTCAACCCTACCCATGGGTTCATGGGATTGGACGAAACCCTAGGGGATCCTAGGGTACCCCAAAAATTCTCAAAAATTATATTTAATCTCTAAACATCATGAGAGCACATTAGAAAACATGATGAAGATTTTTAGCATCATCATGAACCCAAAAATCCTAGTGGTCGAAACCTAGGTTGGGGTTCATGCCTTCTTTTCTTTTTTTTCCCAACATAAAATCTCAAACAACTTCATATTATGCTAAAATCCAAAAGGAACTATTATACCACAGGTGAGGGAGTCTTACCTTGGTTAATCTTGATTTTTAGACCTTAAAAGAGAAGGAAATTGTAAATCCCTTGGACACTTGAACCCCCTTGCCCTTGTAGTCTTGGAAAACCTTTAGATCTTGGTGATGAGATCTTCTTGTGGAGCTTTTCCAAGGGAGAACCTCTCCTTGAGGTTTCGGCTAGGATGAGGGAGGAGGAGGAAAGAAAGTGCAATTGATGGAAGGAAGAAGGTAACTCCCAAACCCCCTTCTTTATAACACATTAAGGAGGGTAAGTGAAGAGTCATGGTGTCTCTTCCTCTTCCCCTAAGCCTTAACCAAACTCCATTTCATTTCCTCATAGCACTCCCTTGCTAGGTGAATTGGTTAGAGCATGCATGGTTGTACAAGAGGTCCAAGGTTCAAATCCTTGGTCCATGCACTAATTTTTATTTAATTTTTCTATTATTTTCCCCAAAATTCCGAAAATTCTCTAGAAATTCCCCCATAATTATGTTAATATTTTTCATTAAAACCCCTTTATATTTATATTAATTTTTACCTAAAATTCACCCATAATCATGGTACTAGAAAACCTATATAAGGCCCATTAGTACTCAACTTCTCAATTTAAATAGGAAACCATGCTAAAACTCACCCATAATCATACTAATATTCCTAATTAAAATCCATTTATATTTATATTAAATTCTACCTAAAATTCTCCAATAATTATGGTACTAAAAAGCCCATATAAGGTCCATTAGTACTTAGTTTTCTCAATTAAATGAGAAAATATGGATTTCTAGGCCAAATTTTGTATTAATATTTCTAGATCCCTCGGAAAATTATCTAGACATGCTCAATATTTTTAAGAAAATATTAAGAGAATTTTCCGGGTCGTTACAAAACTCACTCAATTGGCACCTTTTGGCTTCAATTTCACAAATTTTTTTTTTCTTTTTGACATGAAATGCATCCTTGCTCCAAAATAATTACAAAACTTTAGTCACTCCCCTACACTTAAATCTTTGTCCGTCTCGGGCAAAGTCGCATCAAGAAAACATCCCAAGCAAACAAATCAATAGAAAAATTAGGGTTAAGATTAGCAATAAGGAAAGGTAAATAGAATAGACATGATTTTTGCCAAAATTGATTTGGAAAGGTAAACAAAGTGATTAGTCTCTATAGATGTGATTCAATCAATGAAATAGGGTTTTGAAAGAACCTAAGCAAGTTCTAGAGCACAATAACATATGTGTGTCACAGATATAAGGCTAATTCTCACTAGGTAAAAATAATTCATCTTAAGTCCTCAATCAAGAATCTAAAGAAAAGTAGTACTCAAGCATCCAAGATTTCATCCATGAACTCAAACCCTAAGTTTTAACAACCAAATTTAATTTATTTTCAAAAGACTCTAAAATGACAATAAGTTAACCTAGAGGGATATATTTATTCCTAATCATGCAAGAAAAAGTTCTAAAACAAAAGACATGGTATTTATAATGATTTTATTCATGTCATGTTTCCTAAGAATTTATTATCCACTACTTGCTTTAAAAAGAGAAACATTTATTCCTAGCAACATGAAAATGATATGTACAATAAATGGTAGAGAAAGTGAGCTCCCCTTAAGTTGGGTAGATAGCTTCGTTCATGTCCAACCCATCCACCTCTAGCTCCTTTAGCTCTTCAAAGTACCTTTTGAGTCGGTGGCCAGTTACTTTCCAAATAAAACCATTAGATGTATCTTGAATTTCCACAACACCATAGGAAAAAATATTGGTTACAATAAATGGACCATCCCACCTTGACCTTAATTTACCTTTTATCAATTTGAGCCTTGATTTGTACAATAACACCTTGTCACCAACTTTGAAATCTTTCTTCACAATGTGCTTGTCATGGAAGTTCTTGGTCTTCTCCTTGTAGATCCTTGAATTTTCAAATGCTTCTAATCGAATCTCTTCAAGTTCTTGGAGTTGCAATTTTCTCTCTTCTCCCGCCTTGGTAGCATCGAAATTACAAGCTTTCACCGCCCAATATGCCTTGTGCTCTATTTCCACGGGGAGGTGACAAGCCTTACCATAAACCAAGCGGTAGGGTGACATGCCAATCGGTGTGTTGTATGCTGTTCTGTAGGCCCAGAGTGCGTCATCTAGCCTCTTGCTCCAGTCTTTTCTAGTGGGCCCAACTATCTTTTCTAAGATGGATTTGATCTCTCTGTTTGAAATCTCAGCCTGTCCATTTGTTTGGGGATGATAGGATGTAGAAACTTTATGTGCCACCCCATATCTGCTAAGCATCGCCTTCATGTGTTTGTTGCAAAAATGAGATCCTTGGTCACTGATTATTGCTCTTGGAATTCCAAACCTGCAGAAAATGTGTGACCTAACAAAACTACAAACAACAGAAGAATCATCAGTCCTGGAGGGAATGACCTCCACCCATTTCGAAACATAATCCACAGCAAGTAAAATATACAGATAACCATAAGATGCAGGAAAAGGTCCCATAAAATCTATCCCCCAAACATCAAAAATCTCACAGTAAAGCATAGTGTTTTGGGGCATCTCATGTCTCGCTCCTATGTTCCCAGTTCGCTGACATCTATCACAATTTTTATAAAAAACATGTGAATCATGAAAAAGGGTGGGCCAGTATAATCCACACTCTAGTACTTTCCTGGCTGTCCTCTGGGGTCCAAAATGCCCCCCACAAGCTGATGAATGACAAAAAGTAAGAACAGACGAAAATTCATAATCTGGTACGCATCTCCTAATTATTTGGTCATTACAAAATTTCCACAAATAAGGATCATCCCACACATAAAACTTTGCATCACTTTTTAATTTATCTTTTTGAGCCTTAGAAAATTGAGTGGGAAATACATGTGCAACAAGAAAGTTAACTAGGTCTGCATACCACGGTGTCTCACCATGCACTGCAATCAAGTGCTCATCTCTGAAATCATCATCAATGGTGGTAGGAGATCCATCTCCTTCAAGTCTGCTCAAATAATCTGCTACTAAGTTCTCTTTTCCACTTCTATCCTTGATTTTCAGGTCGAATTCTTGGAGTAGGAGCATCCATCTGATCAATCTAGGTTTTGCATCAGGCTTTTTCAACAAATATTTGAGAGCTGCATGATCAGAAAAAATAATCACATGTGAGCATAATAAATAAGATCTGAATCTATCCAAAGTAAAGACAATGGCAAGAAGCTCCTTTTCAGTCGTGGTGTAGTTGGCTTGGGCGGCATCTAAGGTTTTGGAGGCGTAGCAAATGACATGTGGTGCTCCATCGACCCTCTGTGCTAAAACAGCTCCCATTGCAAAATTAGAAGCATCACACATTAATTCAAATGGTAGAGTCCAGTCAGGTGATGTAATAATAGGAGCTGAGGTAAGAGCCTCCCTGAGTCTATGAAAAGATTCCTTGCATTTTTCATCAAAATGTAACTCAACATCCTTCTGCAAAAGCCGTGTCAAGGGTCGAGCAATCAAGCTGAAATCTCTAATAAATCTGCGGTAAAATCCTGCATGTCCAAGAAAAGCACGAACATCCCGTACACATACGGGGTAAGATAAAGAAGAAATAACACTGATTTTAGCAAGATCTACCTCAATACCTTTCCGAGAGACTATGTGTCCAAGTACAATCCCGTGCTCTACCATAAAATGACATTTCTCAAAATTAAGAACAAGGTTAGTTTCAATGCAACGATGTAAAACCCTAGACAAATTATTTAAGCATGAATCAAAAGACGTGCCATAAACTGAAAAATCATCCATGAATACCTCCATACAGTCCTCTAGCAACTCACCAAATATACTCACCATGCATCTCTGAAATGTACCGGGAGCGTTGCAGAGTCCGAAGGGCATACGTCTGTAGGCAAAAGTACCAAAGGGGCAAGTGAAGGTAGTCTTCTCCTGGTCCTCTGGATCTATGCAAATATGAAAATAGCCTGAAAATCCATCCAAAAAATAATAGTGCGACTTCCCTGCCAATCTCTCAAGCATCTGATTAATGAAGGGTAAAGGGAAGTGATCTTTCCTTGTGACCTTGTTGAGCTTCCTGTAATCAATGAAGACTCTCCAGGAATTCTTGACTCTGGTGGGCACTAGTTCATTGCTCTCATCTGCCACCACGGTCACTCCAGATTTCTTGGGCACCACGTGAATAGGACTAACCCACTGACTGTCAGAAATAGAGTAAATGATACCTGCCTGTAGAAGTCTAGTCACCTCTTTCTTTACAACATCCAAAATAAGTGGGTTGAGCCTCCTTTGTGGTTGCCTCACAGGTTTGACATTTTCCTCCAAAAATATCCTGTGCATGCAGATAGCTGGGCTGATACCTGGTATATCTGATAATGTTCACCCAATTGCTTTTTTGTAGTGCCTCAGGACTTGCAATAATTTTTCCTCTTGTTCTGACTCCAAATGTTGTGCAATAATCACAGGAAAAGTCTGCTCCTCTCTTAGGTATGCATACTTCAAATGGCCTGGTAATGGCTTCAGTTCACTCTGGTCTTCCTCAGTAAAAATGGATGATCCTTGGGGCTTTGTGCAATCCCCTACACTTTGAATCTCAACAGAAATAGGTGATCCTTGGGGCTCTGTGCAATCCCCTACACCTAGAAAAATCTCTCCAGCTGGAAATGTGTCTGAAAAATCTTCTAAAAAATCCTCAGTCTCTGCAGTAAGTACTCTCTCAGCCTCCTATGAATCAATAGCTCCTCCAGAAAAATCAGATAAAAATCCCTCAGCCTCTAACTCTGTCTGCTCCAGCTCCTCAAGAATGTCCATGCTCATAACGGAGTGGTCCTCTCTCGGGTGCTTCATAGCATCGAAAAGGCTAAACTGAACCACCGTGTCTCCAATCTCCATGGAAAGTGTACCGGCATATACATCAATCTTTGTTCTGGCCGTCTTCAGAAAAGGTCTGCCTAGAATAAGTGGAGAACGGTGCGCCAAATAATCTCCCTCCATATCCAAAATATAAAAATCTGCAGAAAATATTAGCTCCTTTACCTTCACCAAAACATCTTCAATCATACCTGCTGGGTGGGTTTGACTCCTGTCTGCTAGCTGTATCACCACACCAGTGGGCTGTAAAGGGCCTATACCGAGCATCTGAAAACTGACCTGTGTATCACATTTATGGAAGCTCCTAAATCAAGCATAGTATGATGGAATGTAGTGCTCCCTATCTCACAAGAAACAGTAAATACCCCTGGGTCTTCACACTTCTGAGGAATGGTGTGGATAAGTGCTGAAATATTCTTCCCAAAGCTGACCAACTCATTTTCCTTAAGTTTCTTTTTATGAACACAAAGATCTTTCAAAAACCTAGCATTCTTTGGAATTTGCTTGATCATGGTCAACAAAGGTACATTGATCTCTACCTTGCTAAAAAGTTCCACTAGTTCATTAAATTCCTTAGCCTTCTCCTCCTCTACTTGTCTTTTGGCATGTGTTCTCTGCTGTGGAAAGGGTAAGGGAACCCTAAAATCATCTTCTTTGGCCGGAAGTGGAGAGGCTGAAATTTTGGTTGCTGTCCCCTACGAATTGGCTGTTGTACCTTGCGTCTCGGCACTGATTTCTTCTCCATTTTCCACCAAATTTGGAGGGTTACTTGAGGAAGGAGTTGGGAACGGGCTAGGGGTGGAATCAGCTGAATTTGAAGTCATTTCATGGCTGTTTTGGGCTGGAATTGAAGTTGCTGTCCGGTTTTCTGAAATTTCAGCTCTTGGACCATTTGGAGATGATGTAACCTTCCCACTCCTCAATGTAATAGCACTCACGTTTCCTTTAGGATTAGGAACAGTTTGGGAAGGGAGTTGACTTGATCCTTGAGCTTGATTTTGATTAATCCCACTAGCCAATTGCCCTATTTGCCTATCAACGTTTTGTTGGTATTGTTGTAAAACTTGTTGTTGTTGTTGTTGCCAAGCTTGCTGTTGTTGCTGCTGTTGTTGTTGCTGTTGTTGTAAAGCATGTTGTAACATATCCATCAGTTGTTGTTGTTACGCATTTCCTCCACTTGAGCTCCCATAGCCTCCTTGGTTAGCATAGCTCCTTGACTGACCTTGAAATGATGAAGTAGTCGGCTGAAATGGTTGAGCTTGCTGAGCTCTTTGAAAACATGGCTGTTGGGGCTGATAGGAGGGTGGCATTGCTTGGAAACCTTGCTGGGAGTTGTAACCATGAAAGTTCTGATTTTGAAGTGAAAAATTCGATGATGAGAACTGAAAATTCTGATATTGAAACCCTTGATTGTAGGGCTGTGAAATCTGATTATAGGGCTGGGAAGGCTGGAAATTTGGTTGGTTTTGAGTTTGGAAAGCTGGAAATGATTGAAAATCTTGCTGCCCTTGCTGATATGGCTGGAATTGAGGCTGAAATAGGGGCTGAGTTTGCTGAAAATTTTGCTGAAATGTAGGCTAAAAATTCGGATTCGAAGGCTGAAATTGCTGTTGTTGCTGGAATTGTGGCTGTGCTTGCTGGAAATTCTGTAGAGGCTACTGCGATTGTTGTGTTTGAGGGTTTTGTTGGCAGAAAGAGTTCCCATATTTTAGATTTGGGTGATCCCTCTAACCAGGGTTGTAAGTAGAGGAGTAAGGATCATTTCTTGCTTAAAATTGTCCTCTTACTAATGCTGCTACTGTCTCGTCCTGTTGGAGGGTGGGGCATTAGTCTGAAGTGTGCTCTTGACTAGAGCAAATGCCACACACGCTTATCACTTGACTTGACTGTGGAGGTATTGAAGGAGATGAATTTTGCCTTGCAACAGTTAGTTCAATTTGCTTAACAGCCGATGTGAGCTCCATCAATGCAGTCTTAACCTCCTTCTGATCAGTAGGAACTACCTGAACTTCACCCACTCCTCTGGTGGTCAAGGCTCTATTTCCAAATTGTTGGGAATTCTCAGCCATATTTGAAATGAGCTCCCTAGCTTGAATTGGCGTTTTGTTCACTAGGGCCCCTCCAGCTGCAGCATCTATCATGATTCTGTCCATCTGCAGCAATCCCTCATAAACGTACTGAATCAAAAGTTGTTCACTGATCTGATGCTGGGGGCAACTTAAACACAACTTGTTGAATCTCTCCCAGTAATCATAAAGTGTCTCCCCCACTACTTGCTGAATTCCACAGATGCTTTTTCTGATTATAGCTGTCCTGGAGGCTGGGAAATATTTTTCCAAAAATGCTTTCTTCATGGAGATCCAACTAGACACATGTCCTGTAGGTAGATAATAAAACCAGTCTTTTGCTGCTCCTGTCAGTGTAAAGGGGAAAGCTCTCAGCTTAATATCTTCTTCAGAAATGCCCTGAGGCTTCATAGTAGAGCATACAACATGGAAACGTGCAGGTGTCTGTTTGGATCCTCTCCCAGTTAATCCCTGAAACCTTTGGCCAAAATTGATGAGTCCAGATCTTAGCTCAAAATCTCCTGCCAGCTCTGGATAAGCTATGCTGGAGTACTGAAATGAAGCATCTGGTGCTGCGAGCTCCTTCATAGTTCTCTGGTGATCTGCCATGTTACTCCCTGAGTGAGTGAAAATAGTCTGAATAGGAGGGATATCTGTAGTCTCAGAAAGAATGCCCTGGCTCCTCCTGGCTCTGAAAGTCCTCTCAATCTCAGGGTCGAATTCTTCTAAATCACCACCTGAAGACCTGGTCATAAAACAAAACAAATCGCAGTAAAAGTAGATAAGAGATAAAACAAATAAAATCAAATCAACAGATATAAAATAAGCACAAAAATAAATCAAGAAAAATATGAAATAAGTGCACAAGCAAAAATCAAACAAATCAACTAGTAGCTTCCCCGGCAACGGCGCCAAAAATTTGACGACCCAAAAGACTGTCACGAATGTGGGTCTCAAATTTAAATGTATATGAATGCTGGAAACCCTTTTTGCAATCAAAAATATGAAAACGTAGTAAAGGGGCCACAGGTCGTATTTTTCCAAAGGGACTAGTTGNTGACCCCAAATGATATGTCACGAATGTGGGTCTCAAATTTAAATATGAATATAAAATGCTGGAAACCCTTTTTGCAATCAAAAATCTAAAAATGTAGCAAAGGGGCCACAGGTCGTATTTTTCTCGGAGCTAGTTGTCGTGTTTGATTCGAGCTTGGTTTATGAGTCGTTTGTGTTTTTGGGTTTCAAATAAGTAATTGGGTTTTGGGTTGTAATTCAGAGATGAAAAAGTAAAGAACCTTAAACTAATGCACTAAACAAGAAGTTGGCACTAAAGAACTCAACTAATGGTAAACCAAATCAAACAAGGTACTTAACCAAATTGGAAAACAAATCTAAATTAAAATTGCAAACAAACACTTAGCTGAGAAATAGAGGCAGTGATGGCAATTTTCGGAAACAAACAATTTAAGACAAATCAATGCAAAGGAAATTCGGAAATTTCACAAGCAACAAACATTAACTAGCTACAAGACTTGGAAACAAACAAAGGCAAGGGACTGTTCAGAATTGGCCAAATGCAATGCTAAATGATTTCAAGCTACAAAACACACTACAAGTTGTAATTAACTTGGTACCAATCAAATCCTAAGTTTCTCTTGATACCAAGTGCAAAGGTTCATTAGAATTTGGCACGCAACAAGGTAAGCTAATGGATTGGAAAAGATGCTGAAAATTATGCCGATTGCTACACTATGAACTGATATAAAGCAATTACGACTGAAGCAAACAAATCAAACTCAGACTCAGAAACAATTGACTGGAAAACAACAACTCAGATTTCCTAATCGGATGAGCAGAAATGGTAATTTCAGACACAAAATGCAGAAGAAAAACAGGGCAGACTTGATACGCAATGATTTAAGTGGGGAGCAATTTGAAATTTTGAGTTACCAAAGCTAAACAGGATTCAGGAATGAAACTAAAGTCTAGACAAACTTAGACCAACTAAATTAGCTCACTAAAAGTGAAACAAACTGAAAAATTCTGAAACTGAAATGCAATTTCAGTAATGGACTGATACGCAAGCTTACAAAATGGCACGCAAGAAATGAACAGAAAATAAGCTGTAATTGGATCTAATTGTTCACTAAACAAGCTCCTAAACTACTTAACTTAAAGATTAAAAACCTAATTAAGCCAAACAATTCAGAAAACAAACTAAACAGCTGATATAACTGCAAATTCAGAACAGAGATCGTGCAGAAATTAAACTACAGCTAAAACACAATGAAACTTAATTATCTAAGCTACTCCTCAACCCTTCTCCAACTCAAGAGCTCCTTGATCGTCAATCAAGGGAGAACCTCGGACCCGTAAGCTCAACAAATCAGTGAAGAACTGTCTCTGCTACCGAATCAAATCAGCCCCTGCTCAAGCCGAAATCTGCTTCCAATTTCTTCAAACTCGCTGTGGTGGCTTGCGATTGTGATTAGGGAATAATCCGAACCTTCCAAGAAACCCCTCTGGACAGCTCGGATGCAGTGGCGATGGTGCACAGCTGAGCTCGCTGAAATCGGATAACAAAGCTGCTGAAACCTCACGCAGCCTTGCTATTGAGCAAAACCCAATCTGAAAACCTCACTGAGACTCTCTTCACTGACCTAGCTCTTGCTCTAGTGAAAGATTGAGGGATCACGCCTTCGGATGGATGAAGAACATGAAGAACACGATGAACACGCGAAGGAAGCTACTGTTGCGGCGAAGACGCGATGAAGAGGAAGCTGCGCAAAAATTTCCTTAAGTAATTAACATTGGACGGCTCAGATTGAATTGAGGAAATCCAACGGCTGATCTTGCTCTGATTTGAGCCAAACTTTGATGATGATGATCTGGGGTCAGGATCTACCTCTTGGTAGCTCGGATCCTCCAGATGTGCAACGGATGGTCCAGATCATCCTAATCTTTGAATGGATGATCTAGAGCCCTCCGAGCTTGATCCAACGGTTGATTGAGCTCTGATTGGGATGAAACCTTCAGATCTTGATCAGAATGCTTGATCAACCCTAACCCTAGCTCGGATTGCTTCAGATGGTCCCGGATGGCTCAGATCTAGCCACTTTTGAATCGGACGGCCCGGATTAAACGTAAGCTTGATAATTCGATCCAGTTCCACTTCCGACTCAAGTTTGACCCAGTATGCCCTAGGTCCATGAACCTTTCATGCCTACAAAAATAGATCCAAAATTTAGTGGCCAATTAATCCAAATATGTGTAAATTTGCAATTAAGTCCAAAATAAGAGTAAGTTCTAAAACCTAGGGCAATTTCACAATTAAGCAATAAAATCATAGGTCAAACATGGATTTTAGCAACTCAAATAATCAATAAAATAGTACTTATCAGCCCTCCAAGCTAGGGTTTCATCCACCTTAGCCCTCCAAGCCAAGGATTTCACCATCTAACTCTCCAAGTTGGGAATTTGTACCTAACCCTCCAAGTTAGGACTTTTCACCTAGCCCTCCAAGCTAGGACTTTTCACCTAGCCCTCCAAGCTAAGACTTTTCACCCAACCCTTCCGAGTTAGAACTTCATCCAACCTAGCCCTCCAAGCTAGGCACCTGACCCTCCAAGCCAGGACTTTTTCACCTAATTCTCCAAGTTGGGACTTTGCACCTAACCCTCCAAGTTAGGACTTTTCACCTAGCCCTCCAAGCTAGGACTTTTCACCCAACCCTTCTGAATTAGGACTTTTCACCACCTAGCCCTCTAAGCTAGGATTTTACACACCTAACCCTCCAGGTTAGGATTTTCCAAACCCTGCCTAATCCTCGATCAGGACTTAATCATAATCATCATCCACCTAAACTAAAATCCGTGTTAACACCAAAACAACAATCAGGGCTAGACTGCATCAACAATCTCCCCCTTTTTATTGTTTGACAACTCGATTTTAAGTTTAGGGATTCTTAATCAAGTTTTCTCAAATTTAGAATCATAGGGGAATCAGGATCCTCCCCCTACAACATGATCATCCTAAACTTAACCAATCCACACTCTCCCCCTTTGTCGAACACCGAAAAGGGGCTAGAGGGGCTGTTAAGTTTAAAACAAACTCCCCCTCAACCCTAGGGGTATCCCAGAATAACAAAGATTTGATGGAATTGTTTTCGAAGCATATGATATCATGTGGAAAAGATAAATCACGATGAAACCATCACATACATCATATGAACCTATAACATGTCATAACGGTCATATACATCAAATGGACATGGCATCAAAAGCATAATCATGGCAATGTAGCAAGTATGCAAATAGTAGTCATCATAGCATCAACAAGAAGCATAATCATGGAAATCCATAAAATATCCAGACAAAACACAAGATGCAATACACATGCATCACAGTCAAAATACGCGTGGCACAAGGCCACAATAGGCAAGTCAAGGGGCATTCAGCTAAACGTCACACAACTGAGTAGTCAAATACACATATCACCAGTAGAGACAGCCAAACTCAACTATCAGCGGGGGGATCCTCATCGTGCACGAGATCATCCATCGTGGCATCAGTAGGAGCAAAGGACCCTGGTGCAGTACTCGATGAAGGTGCACCTCCTGGAAATGTGTGGCTGCGCCACTCATCATACCATGTCTGCTGGAGGGTACGGGTCCCCGAGACCTTGGTCTCGATCCTGGTCAGTCGACAATCAAGGGAGCGAAAGCCCGACCGAAACTCCTCGCGATCTGTTGCCCCCAACTGAATAAACTCCTGTAGCATCTGATCCAGCTCTGAGATCTGCCAGCGCAGATCTGGATCTGGCTCGTCGTAGTCATCATCATCAGCAGTAGCAGCGGTTGGCGCCGGAACCTGTGGACCTCCCCTCGGTAACTCACCAAGAACCCTACCATCTTTCCAAACCAACGCCCGATCGTGCCCCTGAACAATGATGCCGGACTTGGCGAACGCTCGCCGGCCAAGTCTGCAATCCTGTCGGACCATAGGCATCGTCCGGCCCTTGGTGACATCAATACCTACTGACATGAGCCAGTCGGTGATGACGTGACCAAAAGGCATGTAGACCGTACGGCGGCTAGGCTCTCGATAAGATAGAATGGGCTGGAAGATGCTCTCCATGATATCGAAGTCCAATCGGCGGTGCATGCCGTAGAGCATCAGACAGTGATAGGGTTGAATCTCAGTTAAAGGTTTGGAGGTGATTGGGAGAATACAGTTTGTGATAATCTTGAATAATATGTAGCTAGTGGGAGAAAGACGCAGTGCAGCAAAGGTAGGAAAGTCAGGGCCCAGCTCATCGAGACCGGCTGGGCGGGGATGACCAAAGAAATACTGATGGACAGAATCAGGGGTAACATCTGCAAATGGTGCTAGTAGAGGATTAGGAAGCTCAGGATAGATCGAATACATATTTGGTGATCGTCGACCACCCAGAAACTCGGCAAGTATGTCATAGGAGAAATCGAGAGTCCTTTTGGCGACTCGAGTAGTGAACTCGAAGCCGCCTTGAGGACCCTGCTGAAGATTATTGTAAAAATCCGAGACAAGGTCATAGTTGATGGTTCGCTCTAAGGAGAGGAGGAAACCAAGATTGTAAAAAGCGACGATCTCCATGATCGATGGACAATACTTAGTCAGGAAAGGAACATCTATTGATCGGCAGGGTAGCATTTTGAAAGTCCGTGATTGGAAGGACTGCTCACAGGCGGCATTTGGAAATCTAGAGCTCGAAGAAGGTTGAGGCCTTCTAGAGGGCGCAGAAGAGGAAGGGGCTTTCCCCTTAGCGCTACCCTCGATGGGTTCCTTACCCTTAGAAGACTTTCTAAAGATTTGAATTGGTCATACACAGGATTTAATCAAATTGGGCAAGGTTGATACAGATATAGGTCGAATCACACCAATTTAAGGGTTGATCATACATAGAGTAACCACATGAACAAGATCAGACCAATTTGATCAAGAAAAGTAAGACCCAATCAGAGAATGTAATCAAGACACAATGATCAAGGAACACATTTGGACCAAGATTTGATCATATGGTGAGAATCATAGAGTGAATATAAAATGGAGTTGATCATAAGATAAGAGATTTGATCCAAGGTAAGATATTGAAAATAGAAGGTCACGGCCAACACAAGAAGATCACGGTATGAACACCAAAACATGATTAGCTTCATATGTATAATCCATAGACTGATTCATAATGAAAACTAAAATAAAAACTTACTTTGGTGCCATTGAAGTTGGTTTGATAGGATCGCAAAAACTGGAAGAAGAAGTTACGCGGGAGACGCTCGCAGCACAAGACAGAGACGCAGAAGACTTTGAGCACAAGAGAACTTGCAGAGAGCAAGGAAACGCCCGTAGAAGCCTTCGCAAGAACTCGCACGCGCGAGGAGGAGGGAGACGCAGGAACACTCTCGTAGAATGAAGAGGTGCAAGTGGGAGGTTTCGGCGCTAGGGTTGGCAAGGAGAGGTTTTTCGCGAAGTTAACCGGTTGGTGGATCGGTCCACCAACAATAATTTAATGCGATTTTTTTATATCAATGATGGAGGGCCTGAAGTCTGATGACTTCAGGCCCCAGGGCACAGAAAATTTTTTAATTTTAACAATATTTTTTTATATTTAATTGTTATTTATTAAATTAATTATTTATAGGATCTGAAGTTATTTGACTTCAGACCCTCTTGGGATGACTTCAGGCCCTGTGTTTGAATCTGAAATTAAGTGTTTTGATACGTTTTTGTATATATTATTATATTTTTAAAATAGAAAAAAAATTGAGTCCACGTCGGGCCTGAATCATAAGATTTCAGGCCCAACGTGGGTTTGAAATAAAAAATTTCAGGCCCACGCTGGGCCTGAAATATTTTTATTTCAGGTCCTGCGTGGGCCTGAAATCAACATTTCAGGCCAACGCTCTTTCTTTTCTTTTTTTTCAATTTTTTTTTACATTAATGAATTTATTAAATATTATTTAATATATTAATTTCATTTAATTAATTATAAAAATTATTTATTTAATTTTTAAATAAGTTAGATGATTTAATTACTATAGACCTTACGTTTTTTTTTCAATTACTGTAGACCTTACATTAGGAATTTCTATTTGCATGCGTGCACATTAGGATAAAAATTATTTATTTATATGTTTTTTTAGCGCCGATTCCAAATATATTATTTTAAAATAAAAGTATGAAACATCACGTGCTGGCGTCTCGGAATTTGTTATTGAGAGAGAAAGAGAAAGGCAGTGTATAGCAGGAGGGGTATAAGAGGAAGTTCACTAAAATTAGTGCGCCCTTTGGTGAAAATGAAACCATGGGACGCCTTTTGGTAAATACCCATTTTTGGGTGCGCCTTTTGGTAAGAATGTATTCGATAGCTCGGGCTGTTTAGTCCTGACTTTAGGTTTCGATCGAAATCTTAGGTCAGACCAACACTCACTATTCTCTCTTCCGAGGAATGCATTCTCACCTATTCCTCTTAAGAGAGTTTATCTGTTGCCAACCCTATATTGGACTTTTACTCAACCTCTGATTTTGACTCCGGAACTCACAACATCCGATCATCGACCTGTCTCGACTCTTGTCCGTTGTTCTCAATCAACCAAGTATTCTGCCCAATCCTCCAGATCAGAACTTCGTTGTCCAGCCCTTAACTAGGTTTTGGTGCCCGACCCTCGATCAGATCTTCGTTGCCCAGTCCTCAGCCAGACCATAGTGCACAACCATCGCTTAAGCCTTTGTTGCCCAACCCTCAACCAGCACTCAGTGCTTAGCTCAACTAGGACTTTCTTACATACTCAAAGTAACTCGTTAGATCACACTTCACACTTAACTTTAAACCCATTGTGAATATCAAAATAAGATTCAATCGTTGCTTCCGGCACCAATATCTCTTTCATAGAAATTTTATGATTAAATTAATGAGAAGTTCTAATGATATTATAAAAGATTAAAAATGAAAATAATTCATTAGTATATCACTAGTAACTAATTATACATAAATCATGATATATTATTTTATAGAGATCATAATATATTATAATATTAACAATCGCACAGATGCATTATGTGTGTAATATAATATATAAAAATGTATAAATTTTATCTCACTCTAAAATAAATTTTATTTAATTAAATTTTAAAATTTTAATTTTGGAATTTTAAAATATTTTTAATTAAAATATGAAATTATCTTTTTTGAGTTTGATAAATTATTTTCTAAAATTTTAATTTTTATTAAGATTAGAAAATTTTAAAAAATTTATAATTATAGATTTATCTTTTAAGATTTGTGATTTTATTTTCTAAATTTTTAGAATTTGAAGGATAAGAAATTAAAATTACTAATAATCTTGAAATTCATTTTAGTGTGAAAAGAAAAAAGGTATTAACGTAATTTAATTTTAGACTTTACTAAATCAATTGAGAGTTGGTGAACAAAGGATCCAGATTCTTAATTAAATAGTAAAATATATAAACTAATTTCATATATTATTTGATTTCTCTCGTGCAAAAGACTACTATATTAGAATAAAATATTTTTTATAATTTATCTATCTATATCTAGTAGGAGATCGATTATAGTGAATCGTTTGAGATGAGCACTATCATCTTTTGCTCTTTACTCTAATATATGTTTTTGGCTAAAACACTTAAATGATTCATTAAACCAATTATCACTACAATCACTACAAGAAAATAAATTTCAGAAACAGATTTTTAAAATAGAATTAAAATCTATTTCAAAATGTAATAAATCAGAAATAAATTACTATGAAATTACTAATATAATTCAATTAAATAAAATATAATATATGAAAAAAATTGAGATGGAATTTAAAATGAATTAGAAATGAATTTATAAATAATTTTTTATAAATAAAAATAAATATGGATTATAAATAAATTATAAAAATTTTAATAGTAATTTAATTTGTGGGGTCTATTTAATTTATGATTCTGTTTGATTTTTAAAAATTATCTCTGTATAAATGATTCTGAGCCGATCAGAACTCCTAGGATCAGTATGACATCTTAGAGAAATTAAATAGTAGTTCAATTTAACATAGATAATAAATTTTATCATGGGTCAAAAGTCATAGATATTAATCCTCACGCAATAACGACAAACTTCTAAAGAACAATATAACTTTATTCGTATAATTGATCTTCACGAAGATGAGGATCCGAACGCAACTAGATGATCAATAATTCTCAGTTTTCTTTAGAAACTTTATAATTTTTAATAAATTTTTTTATAGTCAAGGTTCTGGACCCGACCAAGGACCGGGTCAAGCATGGACCTCGCCTGGGTGGCTCGTTGACCCGGTTCACCGGGTTGAACCGGAACGGCCCGACAGCGGTTCCATTGGGGTGGAACCGCCTAACCGGCGGTTTGAACCGTCGATTCCAACGGCTCTGAACCGCGTTGGAGAGGTTTTCTTTTTGATTTTTTTATTTTTCAGCGGTTAAGATCATTTAACCGTTTTTTGATTAATTAGTATGATTTAGTGACCATTATGATCCAAACTCTATAAATATAGAGTTCATTTTATCATTTTCATACACATCTTCTCTACTCTCATTCTTAACTTCATATTCTCTACGCGTTTTCGACTTAATCTTTCGACGACAATGGAAGGTGATCATGGAGCTTCATCATCTCGATCTCGGATGAGAAAAAAAATAGCGTACGAGGATCCCAACATTCAAATTCAATCCACCGATAATGAGACCGAGGGTCAGCACCAGCACCTTCTGATGCCTGATACACAAGGAAGTATCGATGTAATTACTTCTAAGGTTCGGGAAAATCCTCCTTTAAAATCTACTATTTTCACTAAACATTTTGAGAAGGACACACTTTCGTCGGGAGAATTGCGTACAAAATATAAGTATTGCAATGTTTCCTACAAATTCCAAGTTGGCGGCTATGGGTTGTTAAAACGACATGTAGAAACGAAGCACCCAACGGAATATGAACTTGACCGCTCTTAAGCACAATTATCAAGATTTTCTAGTGGTAATATTACTGATTCTGATTTATTTTTATATTTTGATAATAAATTACGAGGATCATTAGCTAAATTTGTTTTCGTATAACATCTTTCTTTTAGTTTTGGATCTAAATGTACATTTGAATATTTTTGTAAAGAATCTCTTAATTCATGTGCTAAACGTGTTCTTAGGACTACACTTACTCGTATAATTAAAAGATTAGTAAAACAAGAAAAAAGAATTTAATTGATGAATTTAGTAAATTAAATAATAAAGTTTCTTTATGTTCTGATATTTGGAGTGATCATTGACAAACTCATTTTTATATGAGTGTGACTTGCCATTGGATTGATAACTCTTGGATTCTCCAAAAAAGATTACTAGCTTATAGAGTTTTTGATGAATCACATACTACTAGTAACATTATACAATTATTATGTTTAATTTTAGAAAAATATGGATTGACTCATAAAATATTTTCAATATCATTTGATAATGTTAGTTTTAATACCGTTTCTATAGATTAACTAAAATTTATTTGTCAACCTGTTATTGGTGGTTTATTTTTTCATATTCGTTGTGTATGTCATGTTTTAAATTTATGTGTTCATGATGGATTAAAACTTTTAGAAAATTATATTAAACCAATTAGAATTAGAATTTCATATTTATGGTCGCATTCTCTATGATGAAACAATGGGGTAGATTTTATAAAGCTAATGGAATGAGACCTAAAAATTTTCCACGTGATGTTCCAACATGTTAGAATTAAACATATCAATTATTACAAAATTTATTTCAATATAAAGATTTATTATGTTTATTTTTTTGCATAAAATAGTAATACTAATATATATTTATTTTCACAACAATGAAATATTTGTAATAATATTTGTGAAATTTTAAAAGTATTTAATGATATAACTGAACAACTTTCCGGTGTTTATTATCCTACTGTTCATTTAATTTTAGTTAATTTTTCTTGTATAATATTAGTATTAAATGAACATATCAATAATGAAGCTTACCTTCTTGAATATTAGCTATGAAAACTAAATGAGGATTTTTTTTATTTTATTTTTGAAATTTATTTAATTGCATTTGTTTTAGATTCTATATTTAAATTAGAAGTTTTACAAGAAATGTTAACTTTATATTATGACATTTTAATTCCTATTAAAGATTTGTTTTCTTCAGATCCAGTTAATATTATATATAATTTAAGAAATTATTTATATGATCTTTATAAACAATATTATATTAAATATGAAATACAAACTAATATTTCTAAAACATAACAGCCTACTAGTACTAATTTAAAACTTACAAAAGTACAACTTTTATTAAAAGAACGGACGAAATATCCACGAGGATCTTCAAGTTCCACACAGGAACTTGAGAATTATTTTACGACTTCTTTTGATTTTAATGAAACAAATAGCGAATATTTTGATATCTTAAAGTGGTGATCACAGAAGGCTCAAAGCTTTCCTGTTCTCTCCGTGATTACAAAAGAAATTTTAGCTTCTCCAGTGTCAACTGTTACTGTGAAGCAGACGTTCAGTGCCAGCGGCAACATATTAGATGAACGACGATCAACTATGTCTCCCGACTCATTGGAAGCTCAAGCATTACTAGACGATTGGACCAGAGCCGAGAAAAGAATCCAAATAATGCAACTTTCAGAAGACGAAGTCGAAGAATTTGATACCGAAGGAACGAATACAACGGGAACGGGAGGAAATAGAAGTGAGTGATGAAAATTATAAAAGGGTAAAAATGTAAAAGAATTACGTGAGTTTTGATTCCCCTACACCTTAAGGGGATACATAGTCATCTTAAATAAGTGTAAGTCCTTTTTAAATAAATTTTATATTTTATATTTTAATTTTTTAATATAATAATCTCAAACCGTGACGAACTGTGAACCAGCAGTTCGGAACTGTGAACCATAACTATCTTAATTGGTTAAGATTAAGTGACAACCTCCCACAAACTATCGAATCGGTGGTTCTGAACTGTCGAATCGTTGATTTCGAATCATGATTGAGTCTGCAAGGTTCGCTGAGAAAACAAAACTATTGAAAAAATAAATATCCTCTAAAATCTCTATTAACTATATAAATTATTTATACAAATTTTCAATCAATTAATCAAAGTATAAACAAATTTGGATTTGCAAAGAGATAATGAAAAAAAGCAGCAAGAAGAAAATTTAATAATTTGATCTATAATTTTAAGAGGAGATAAATGAAGAAGACGAAGAAAATTTAATACTTTGATTTAAAAGAATAAGGGTACTTATGGAGAGATAGGGATATCAAAAAAAAATTTGATCCGTCAATTAATTTGAGTTGAATCGAAAAAATCAAGTTTCGATGGAAAATTTTTGAATTTGGATCTGATTTGAGTGAGGTTTTTGGATTGGTTTAGTTTCGATTGGGTTCGAGTTGACCTGGAATAATCTAAATTTAGGATTTAAGAATTTGTTTAAAGTTAAATCAAAATTTATTTTAAAAATTAAACTGTTTATATATATATATATATATAATATAGAGTATAATAATGATAAAATATTAAAATAAAAGTAAAAAAACTTATAGAAAAATATATTTAAAGTTTTTTTTTAATTTGGGTTTGGATTGAAATTTTTTTATAACTAATCTTCAATTCAGATGTAAAGCTATTAATTCATCTGAATCCATACCCTATGGAGAGGTAGGTAAAAGGTTGACAGATGAAAACATTTTTTTTTGAATGTGTTTTTCTCCATAAAAATATTTTATTTAAACCAATTATTTTGGACTGGCTCAGATGTTGAAAATTTATTGAATTAGTCAGCCATTTCCAACTCTCCAACTTAGTCACGCACACATTTCTCTCGATCTACCAAACATATGATAACTAGTTAAATCAGGTCAGACTTTTATCTTAGCATATCAGATTAATATAGTAATAAAATGATCTGAATTTGATCTATGATCTATTATAAACTTTATTCTTGGTCTAAGTCTAAGATGTTCAATAGTCTAACTTGACCTATGACCTGTTTACAAAACCTCTAAATTAGAACACTTTATGTAGGCTAATAGGCCAAAGCATTAAACAGATTGAAAATCAACCTTAATAGATCTTGCATCATACATGTCTCAAAACACGCTTTACATCATACATACCTCAAAACAAGTCAGACCTACAAATATATACATATATATCTAATTTTAACAGGCTCAGATCAACCTGTCAAATTTGGTAATCTTTATATTGAGACTGAGCCTGACCTGATAAGAAAAATAAACTTGTCAAATTTGATAATCTTTATATTGAGACTGAGCCTGACCTGATAAGAAAAATAAATTTTAAAACAGACTTGAATATTATCTTATTTCTAAACAGGTCAGATCAGATCAGGCTAAACACAGACAAAGTCACAGGCTCCTGACAGATTTCCTGACCTATTTTCATCCCTAACCAAACACAGGCAAGTCCGTTTGACTAAACTTCTTGTTCTATATCACGATTGATTTGGAACGCAAGAGCTTTTGATTTTTTTGCACATTTCTTCATTGACAGTGACTTCCTGTTCTTACTTTTCAAACTGATCGTTGTCAAGCCTCTACATGTGGCTCAATTAGTATTTACATAATTATTTTAATAAAATTTGAAATTAATTTTTAATGGGTATAAAAATATGTTGTTGAGTGCGTTTTTTATATAAAGGATTATTATATTAATATAAGATAATTTTTATAATTTATTTATCTATATTTAATTGTAGATTCCATGATATAAATTGTCTGGAATGAATATTATACTTTTGCTTCAAAATCGTGGTCAAATTGTGTACTTCCACATCCGTAATTATTTTCAAATTCAGCCCAGTCAATTAACTAGACTTTCTGTTCTGCCATCATATTTTTAAATTTAAGGTGTTAAATTGAGAGTTTTTGTTAGGACTTGTAGCAAATGTAAAAGGCAATAAAAAAATAAATATTTCTTATTTTCTCTGAAAACTTGTAGGATCAGTCTAAATATAATTAACATATATTTAATCTTATTTTATTCGAAGTATTTCTTTACTATTGATTTCTCATGGTGGTAAAAAAGAAAATTATAAGGCTCACATTAGGATTTTTTAGAATCCGTTTCCAAATTATTACACAGAAAGATAAATTATGAATGCGTATTAATTTGAGTAATGAGGACATAAACTTTCAGAGATTTTATGATAACGTCCTATTAATCAATTATCTCTGATGTTATAGGATGATTAATTATTATTTTAAGTATTTAAGATTCGATTCTCAACTATAATATATTTTATATTTTTTGATAAATGGAATATGAATTTTAAGATATTTGATTTTTAAACGGTTCGTCATGAATATTTTCTGATTTATTCTCTTTCATAAGATCAGATTAATCGTTCGAGATTTAACGTTACCCAACCTCTCCAATTTATTCTCTTTCATAAGAGAGATTAATCACTCAAGGTTTAACATTACCAACTTCATTAATTATTTTTATTAATCAACTATCCGTTTAAAAAGTTCCTTACTAGTATTTAACATAGTAAGCTGCCGACGGATATCCGTTTAAAAATTTTATTCGATAATTTCTTTTTTTTTGAAGAATAAAATAAAATAAAAATAAAACCAAAAGCTGCCGACGGATGCGGGGTGGCTCATGGTAGTGATCCTTTTGGTTTAAATTTTTTATTATTTCTTTAAAATCTAATGAAAATATATAAATATTCGAAATATTTAATTTTTTAAAGTTATGAATATTTAGTTGATGAATTTTTTAATTATAAAATTTAGAATATTTAATAAATGTGTTATTTAAATGACTACGTGGACATGCGATCATAAATATTTAAAAGAATAGGGATGCTCTTAGTCAATTACGCGTGTCATCCTTATCTCATATAAAGCTGCTGCTCGTGGGTTAAGTGGCCCGTTAGTGAATTACTTCGTTGGAAAGTCATAGAATTGACCATGTCTGTCGTTGCTGCTGCAATTTTTATCTTCTTCTTCAATTGCTTCTGCTATGCTCTGAACAGTATCGTTTCTCCTTTTCTTAATTAATCCGTACTTTTTTTTTTTGATGATTAAGAGCCCTTTTAATCCATGTTAACTGTCGTAATTAGTTGTTTATGCATGGTTTTTGTTAACAGCGCCGGCGTTTGGCTTCGTGAAGCACGCGGCAGATGCTCCACGGGTGTCGTACCACGAATACATCATCGTCGGCGGCGGGACAGCTGGCTGCCCCTTGGCCGCCACCCTTTCGGAGAGGTTCGATGTGCTGGTGTTGGAAAGAGGAGGATCGCCTTACGGGAATCCCAACATTTCCAACCTCGCCTCTTTGGCCGAGAACCTCGCCTACCTCACCCCGACCTCGCCGGCGCAGAGTTTCGTCTCCGAGGATGGCGTCGTCAATAGACGAGCTCGCTGCCTCGGCGGCGGCACCTGCATCAACGGCGGGTTCTACTCGCGCGCCAGCCGCCAGGAGGTGATGGATATGGGATTGAACCCGAAGCTGGCCGACCAGTCGTTCCAGTGGGTGGAGCGAGAGTTGGTTTTCTGGCCTCAGTTGACGGATTGGACTTCGGCCTTCAGGGAAGGGCTTCTGGAGGCCGGGGTCACCCCTGATAACGGCTTCACCTACGAGCACTTGAACGGCGCCAAGGTTGGGGGGACCACGTTCGACCCAACCGGCCATCGCCACACAGCCGCTGATCTGCTCAAGTACGCTGACCCCGCCAGGATCACCGTGTTCTTGCGCGCCACGGCGCAGAGAATTTTGTTCAGGAACGCTACCGGCCAGGATAAGAACCCGGAGGCGTACGGCGTGGTGTACAAGGACGAAGACGGCAACATCCACGAGGCCCGCCTCAACGGCTTCTCCGCAGGCGAAATCATACTGTCAGCCGGCGCTCTTAGTAGCCCGCAGTTGCTCATGTTGAGCGGCGTCGGCCCGGCAGACCACCTCAAGTCCTTTGGCATCGAGGTGGTCCTGGACCAGCCGATGGTCGGCCATGGCATTGCCGACAACCCGTCGAACATCTTCGCCGTGCCGTCTCCGGAGCCGCTGACAATCACTGCGGCTCAAGTCGTCGGAATCCAGCCGGGCTACTACATGGAGTCCTTGACGGGCTTCTTGGTAGCTGAGAAATTGGCAAAGCCTCTCTCCCGAGGATATCTTCGTCTCAAGAATCTCGACCCAGAGGACAATCCATCAGTAACCTACAACTACTTCACGGAGCCTGAGGATCTTAGAACATGCGTGGAAGCATTGCAAACAGTCATGAGAGTGTTCGATACCCAAGCGTTGACCAAATTCAGATTCCCGAATCAAACGGTGGAGTACTTGTTGGCTCTCACTGCAAGCTTAGTCGTCAATAACAGAGTAAGAAGTGTGCAGGACGCCACTTCGCTGGAGCATTACTGTAGAGACTTCGTGCTCACCCTTAGCCATTTCCATGGCGGGTGTGAAGTAGGGAAGGTGGTCGACCAAGAGTACAGAGTGATCGGCGTGGATGGGCTCAGGGTGATTGATGGATCCACCTTCAGTTTCTCCCCAGGAACTAATCCTCAAGCTACTCTCATGATGTTGAGCAGGTAATAATCGTCTGAATTTCAGTAATCATAAAATTATACTATAGCTTACGTCCAATTTTGATTATTATAAAAACATGGCTAACCACTGATGAATGCGCTGCTATTGATTTTCATAATGATGATACTTGTAGGTACATGGGAGTTTTGATAGTAAATGGTAATGTTGAACCAAGTGACTTGTCTTCTTGCTTAGATTCAAAGTATGCAGCCGATCCTTTATTTATTTTCAGAACAAATGTAATATGATCTATGATTATGTACTTTAATTTCCCAATAAGACACTAAATTGATCTACTATGAATGAGAGCTAAAAGTGTCACGTCCCGAGACCCAGGAGCCGCTGATCCAATATAA
This sequence comes from Boesenbergia rotunda, assembly GCA_024364735.1. Taxonomy (NCBI): domain Eukaryota; kingdom Viridiplantae; phylum Streptophyta; class Magnoliopsida; order Zingiberales; family Zingiberaceae; genus Boesenbergia; species Boesenbergia rotunda. Next base: position 248,738 of record JAGFNQ010006744.1, on the reverse strand, counting down.
AATCGGACAGCACCTCCCCTGTCCGGCGGACAATTTACACATACATACAATCTATATAACAATCCACGCAATATATATTTGCACAACCACGCAGTTTAAAGGGCCACAGGCCTCAGATATAAGCAGAAACAATAGTTATATGATTATAACTATCGAAAAACCAAATCCGAACTCACTTGAGCTGCCAGGGGGCAGGAACAAAACCAAAACCAATCGAAGTCCAACATAGGACTCAAAAGTACAATACCATCAAATAAAACGTGCATATCGGTTCAAATCAAAATAGCGAAAGCATAGTAAATGCTACAGGGTCCATAACCGAAACAAAGTAAGGTAAAACTAAACAGAGCTCCTCTGGAGCTGGGGACTGGCGACTAGGGATCTCCTCGCAGACCTCAACCTGAAATAAACATATATGGCAACGGGGTGAGTCCATAGCTCAGCGAATACCCAACAGATATGCATAGAAGGTTATACTAACAACAAGAGTTCTGCTATTATAGTTTCATATCAACAATAGGGAATGACTGGAACTGAAAACACTGGGTAGATACATACCTGAATCCATCTAACCTGGAAAAAGGGTAATAAATACCAAAAGAAGACAAATAGGCATATAGTCTCAGATAACCAGTCTCCAGTATATGCGATGTCAAACAAGTGCAGCAAATAAGTGCAGCAAACAATGCACAATGCAAAATATGCACATGGTGCAATGACATGTGTCACCCCCTAGTCCCAGTCAGGATATCGTCCACGACGTCCGCGTGGGTAGAGCTGTGACAAACTGTACCCAGTCAGGACATAGTCCACAACGTCCGCGTGGGTCAGCATGCAACAATGCAAGGATGGTGCATGCCCCAAACATATAAAGCACCCTGATGCAATGACATGTGTCACCCCCTAGTCCCAGTCAGGATTGTCCATAATGTCCGCGTGGGTGGAGCTGTGACAACCTGTACCCAGTCAGGACATCGTCCACAACGTCCACGTGGGTCAGCATGCAATAATGCAGAGATGGTGTATGATAGATACACATACCTCCCTCCCAAGTCCTCAGTATACTAAGTCTCAGTCTGAAATCCTATAACAGGAAATACAGGTAACTTACAAGGTATACTGACCGGAAAACTACCAATCCCTCAAGGTCAAAGGCAGGAGATACACCACTATCTCTAAGCATATATATATCGATATGACAATATCCGAGACTGTATGGAACAAACAGCATAATAACTCAGGGATAAACTACATGTATCCAGAACAGGCACAATAACTCAGAGATGAACAACAAGTATCCAGAACAGGCATAATAAACAGGGATAGCGTATAATCTTACTGCTATCTATAACAGTCTATGCATAATCACATGACAATATCAAAAGAGATAAGTCAAAGGGTACCCGCCTCAAAAGTGGAAATCTGTATCAAAGTCGAAAGAACCACCCGTCTGAATATTCCGCAACCGTAAAGCAAATCAAGTTCCTGTATCAGGGATAGATTTAATTAGCTATTATACAAATAACAACTAACCCATTAATCCCTAATCCATTTTAGGGTTCACCTAACAATTTCCTTTCCATTTAATTATCTCTAATTAAACGAAAGTTTCTATTTACTTCCTGAACCAAACTAGGGTTAACTTAATCATTCCCTGTTCAGTTATTTCATACCCCAGTTCCTCTAGCTTAGTTTATTAGGTTTAAATTTTTAACTTAAACCTATCCTCAAACTAACCATCCATGAATCAACTAACAGTGTTCAATATAATTCTTCTAATTATAACTTAATCAAGATTATAATCCTAAAGCCCATAACTCGGCTTCAAAACCCACACATTCATTTGAACTGAACTAATTCAAAAGAAACTTCCAATACAACCCTAAACCAATCAAACCTTACTGATTAGTAGTCGACAGCCACCTCTGCTCGGATCTGGTGAAGGCAGAACCACACCCACCTAAACAGATCACAGCAACCCCCTGAAAGCCAACTATGTAGCTTCTAAAATAGAACAATCTCATCTTAAACCTACTGATCTAGGAACCACAAGACCAATCGTTGGAAATCAGATGAAATCAATTCCAATTGTATCATATCCTACCTCTGTGGATCACCGGCGATGCTCCACCGCTCCGACGGTCAGTAGAAGCAATCAGAGATCCTCGGAAGGCACAAGATTCTCAAGGTTTTGGCTTCGCAAACCCTCATTCAACTGTAGCCTAGCATCGCCCTTCGTCCGCGAGGTTGAAAACGAAAGGAGTAGCCTTCCGCTAGAGTTCGCGCGATAAGGAGAAGAAGAGAGGTCGCGTGTAGCCGCGGAGGAGAAGAAAACCGAGGAGGTAGGGCTTCTCTTGTGGCTAAGTCGCGCGAGAGGAAGAAGGAAATCAGGTCGGCGGCCACAGCGGCTAGGGTTCGCGGGAGACGGGAAAACAGTGGTTGCGGCTGCGGGTTGTCTGCGACTAAGGCTCGACCGAGCCTTTAATCCAAAAAAACAAAAAGGGGGTCCTTTTTGCAGTTTAGCCCAAACAAGTTCTGCCTATTCACAAAACCACCCCTAGGGTTTTAATTCCTTACACATTAGCCCTTGAAACTTTTAGTTTTATTTCATTTTAGTCCCTAATTTTATATCCAAGGACTCGGAACCCCGGAATCTATCTGGAAATTCTTCGAAAATTTCCGGAACCTAATCAAAAGTGTCGGATTTTACAAAAAGCATCATTAGAACATAAGCCCTTTTAATTCTAGAAGGCATCAAAACCACCAAGTGATTAATTAATGGTCTCTTTTGCACTTTATTTATAGCCTCAATTTTTATATGTAGTTTGTTTGTTGACTAAAACTTATCTAATTAATTTTATCTATAGTTTGTTATACAAACTCTGGTCGAGGGATAACCAAATTCTTGTATTTCCTTTGTACAATTTAGTAATGTGGAATTATTATCCACGAACAAAATCAAGTAACCAACTTAAGCATTTACTATAAACAATCCAAAGGAAGTGACACCTGATTGTAGCATTCATCAAAAAATGTGTAATGCATAAAATATGCATTTTCAATACTTAGTTTCAAAAACTGCAAGCTTATCTGCTGCTTGTTGTGCTTGAACAAGCCCTCTCAGTCCCCAGGAAGACTGATTGCAAGGTCCTTTTTATTTACTTCAACAACAATACCCCATAGCTCTATTCTAGGAGAAATATTCTGTTCAACAATACCCCATAGCTCTATTCTAGGAGAAATATTCTGAACAGAGAAGTAAAATGATCTGCATATCTTTGCAACGAATAGTATTCTTTAAACAAAAAATCTCTTTGTGCAAAGCTTCAAACTGTTCTGGAAGAAGTTGAGGTATACATTTTGTAAAATCCTCTACTGACAGTGATCTTATCCACGATCGATGAAGTGTGATGCGATAAGATTATTGATCCTGGTTGGACTGGCACCACCGTCTTCGATGTCTGCCAAAAAATCACTCAAGCAAAGAACATTAGTAGTAAGCCTAAGGGGTCCCTGGTGCGTGCATTCTGACGCTTAAGTCAGTTTCTCCCAAGATAATATAGAAGTAGAGCTTAAATGAAGTAAAAAATAAAGAGAACTCATACTTGCATTGTGAAGGAAGGACCTCTATTTATATGCAACTCACCTGGTGACCTTTCACTATTAGGGTGTCACATCAGCCATAATAGGGTTGTCATGTTGATAGATTTTCTATAAGAAATCAATGAAAAACAAATAAGGCAATAAGTTATTGAGTAAGTTAGTGTTTAGGCCTATACATGAGTTATTGAGCAGGTTAGTGTTTAGGCTAATGAGTTACTGAGTAGGTTAGTTTTTAGGCTCATGGATTACTGAGCATGTCAGTGTTTAAGCTAATGATCCTATATGATAATGGATGTAAGTCTGAAAGGGCTAATGGGCCTGTATATAGACGTGTGTGAGGGGGGGGGGGGGTTCAGCTTATGGGTCTTGTGATATGGAGCCCGGCCTATAAGACATGTGGAGGCCCAACCTGCTAGTTAAGCTGGTTAAGAGTGGGAAAGGGGCTGGGCCATGAGTACTTTGTATGTGGATTGGTCAACGCAGTTTATTGTCAAAGGGATGCCTGTGTGTCGGTCGCTTAGCTGTAATAGTTTAAGGAGTGAACAGAGTATTCTAGGCAGGTTGGTCGATCAACCGTTTCCTGAGCTGAGCTCCCCATCAATCCCCTATAAGTGGGTTGTGTATAGTACGTTGCTCGCTAATCGGCTGGAGAACTGTCATGCGTTGGCCAACCAGCTATTATCTATCTCTCTTATTGAAGCCTAAGTCGTACCTTGTGAGATGCTTGTTAGGGTCAAGGAGACCAGTTTATGGATTATGGACCAAGGTTGTCCAACCGGCCTACCTTGTTGATTTAGGCGGTCCGCTCAACATGGTCGGTTGGTCCGTTTGTTCGGTCCACCTCTTTTGACCCTGGTCCTAACATACTGCAATTGTAGTCATGTCATCTGTTTGACCTTGACTTTATCCTATGTGGACCGGGGGCCCAAAATTCTCCCGTTTCACTAGTCTCCCCCTCAAGTCTAGTCGAAGGAGGTGTCCAGACTGACTTGTTGGATCGAGAAAAATGATAGTGGGGGTTGAATATCGTTAAAACTTTTCGGATAGAATAAAGAGCAAATACGCAGCGGAAATAATTAAATGCACACAGGAACACAAGTAGATTTTTACTTGGTTCGGAGTCGCAGTTGACTCCTACTCCAAGGCCCACGGTCCTTGACCTTTTACTTTGGGCAATACTATAATCGCGCAAAACGGTTTACAAGTTGAGTACATGAATATTGCAGGAAATGAAAATAGCTACACTTTTTGTTACCGACGCCCGATGTGGATCGTACATCAGAGCAGAGGGTCGTCGGCGACGCTGGAATCTCGAAGTCAGAGTTTGCCGGGGCGTAGCGCTTGAATGAAAAGCTTTGGAGCGTTGAGAATTTGTGTTGTTGAAGCCTTGGGGTCGAGCCCCTTTTATAGTGCTCAAACGGGCGCCTGATAGGTTGGGGGCGCTTGACACGTGCCCTCCGATCTGCGAATCCTTATCCGCGGGCTCGATCAGCACTTATCCTCCCCACTTGGGTGCCTGAGCTGATGGGGGCGCCCGAGACTTCACGGGAGCCTGATCCGCCTTGGTTCAGTGGCTTCACAGCTATGTTTTTGGTTTTGCCTTCACTTTTGGGCGCCTGTATCCTTACGGGTGCCTGAGCCCATTCGGGTGCCTGACTCCATTCGGGCGCCTAGGCCCAGTGAAGCACCTTCACTTGCAGACGATCAGTCCTTCGACCCTGCAACTAAGGTTAGTCCCAAAAACATAATAAGCAGTAATTACAGTCGTAGCTGTCTTGGTTCTGATTTCGGGTCTCCCAAATGGAACCCTAGGTCGAACCGACGCCTACTGTTTCATCGACGGGGAACGCGTACTCACCTACTCCTCTTAGGAGAGTTTACCTTTTGCCAGTCGGCTCCTTCGGTTGGACTTTTGCCCGATCCATCTGACCAGGTTTTCATGCCCAACTTCCGGTTAGGTCTTCGGTGCCCAGCCCCTTGCCAGGACTTCGTACCCAGTCCTCGACCAGGACTTCTTTGCCCGACTTCCGGTCAGGTCTTCTTGCCCAGTCCTTGATCAGGACTTCTTTGCCCAGCCCTTTACTAGGATTTCTTGCCTAGTGTACCTAGGACTTCTTCCTGCACACTTAATGACCAAATTAGAACACAATAACATCTTAACTCTTGAACCCTTTGCCATTATTAAAACCCAGGTTTGACTTAGGTGCTGCCTGCACCAACAATCTCCCCCTTTTTGATTTATGACAACCCGGTTCAAAAAGATAAGTTAAACAAAACGGCAAAGTACCAGTTTTACTTTTCTCCCCTGGAAGAAATCTCCCCCTGAGTTTTTCAAAAATTCGTGGGGTTTTGAAAAAGTTTCTAAGTCTTTGTTTATAAATTTGAAACATTTTTCAGGTTTTCAATACTTAGAAAATTTTCAAAAAGAGATTTTTAAGTTAGAAAAAAAATTTTCAAAATATTTTGAGTTGGGCACTTTGAAAATTTTCATCACATTTAACTTTAGCACTTAGAAAATTTTCCACCAGAAAACATTTTTAGAGTAAGTACTTAGAATATTTTCGAAAATAATTTTGAGTTAAGTACTTAAACTAATTTCGACAATGATTTTGAGTTAAGTACTTAAAATAATTTCGAAAATAATTTTGAGTTAAGTACTTAAAATAATTTCAAAAATAATTTAGTTTTTGCAATTTAGAAAATTTTCTAAACTGATTTTGAAGTTTTTAACACATAGAAAATTTTCAAACAGTTTTAATACTTAGAAAAATTTTGAATTTATAACACTTAGAAAATTTTCCCAAAATGATTTTAAATTACTTTATTTTTAAAAAAAGGAGATAAAAGTTTTGAAAAAAGATTTAATTTGAAAAGAATTTAAATTTTAAAAACCTTTTTTTTCTCTCCTTTCCTATCTTTCCCCCTTTGCTATATATCAAAAATATATAGTAAAAACTGAGTAATAATAGTAAGGTGCTGTACTGAACCAATTCTAAGTATAAACTGGACCAAATCAATTAAAATTTTTTCTTTCGGGTCCTGTCTAACCCAGTTAGTTACTTACTAACTGTTATAAATAGTAGCTTTCGTTAGGGTTAGTCTGTAGGGTTTTTTCGGGCCGCGAAAACCGCTTTTTCGCGTCGCGGAAACCCCGAAAGCCCCAATAGAAAGGATCCGAGCGAAGAAAACCATTTCAAAAATTTACGAGTGCTCGTTTACATGCTTCAAAACCGATCTACAACCTAGATCTATTAGAGAAGAGAAAAACTACCTTCGATGCGTGCCCCGCAATTCCCGCTCGCTCCTCGGTTGGTGTCGGATCTCAAGGATGCAAAGTAGCAACCCTCTAGAAGTATCCACACAAGCAAGAGAGTGGAGAGGAGAGCCGAAAAGTGTGCTAGCACTTTTGGGGTCTCGGCAAGATGAGAGGAGAGGGAGAGCCAAAACCAAAAACTGGTTGGGAGAAGAATCAATCACACACAAAAAAACTCATATTGTGTGTATAAGTGGCCGGCCACTTAATGGCCATTATTGGCCATTAAGTGGCCGGCCACCACCTTCCATAACCCCCTTATTTGAATTCAAAATTCAAATGGGGAGGTTACTTAGCCTTGATGATGATGCCAAGTCATCACTTGGTCAAGTCAATGTGATGTGGCTTGAGTCAAGTCAAACTTGCCTCTTATGGACTTTCCATATTTAGCCAAAGTCAAACTTTGACTTCATTATTCTCCCATGATTAGATTCATCTAACACTTGGATCAAACTCGAGTCCAACTCAAGTTGTCTAATTTGAGTCAAGTCAAACTTGCCTTTTATGGACTTTCCATATTTAGCCAAAGTCAAACTTTGACTTCATTATTCTCCCATGATTAGATTCATCCAACACTTGGATCAAACTCGAGTCCAACTTAAGTTGTCTAATTTGAGTCAAGTCAAACTTGCCTTTTATGGACTTTCCATATTTAGCCAAAGTCAAACTTTGACTTCATTACTCTCGGTCCATCATATGGACTTATTCTCCATCTATTGCTCTATGTGTGTGACCCTATAGGTTCTTGTAACGTTGGCAATGCCCTTAAATCTATTTAAGGACATAAGCAATGAGAGGTATCTAGCAACACATCATTGCTACCCAAGTTACAAGAATGTCGAGATCCAACATCACCATTGTGACTAATAATTGTGACCATCACAATATGTGACAACGTCCTTCTATCCTCGATATCTAGATTGATCTTTCATGAGGCATAGACCGTGTCATCCTCCAATCAATCTATGTGTCTTGAACTCCAAGTAGACTCACTATAATCAAATAAGCTCAATATCTCATATTGCCTTATTTGGGCATGGCCATGCACTTAGTGATCTCACTCTATCAAGACTATGATATCTCTCCCGTCATATAGGAGGGATAGATCCCATCTACATCACTCACATCACTCCGCATAATTTGTTACATACCCAATAATCGCCTTTATAGTCCACCCAGTTACGGGTGACGTTTGACGAAACCAAAGTACATAACTCCTTATGTAGGGAACTATGGTGACTTCAGTTCTAAGGACTAATAGTCATACTAATAGTCACATGAGAAAGTATATGACACTCATATAACGATCCATGATACTTTCTCATGGCGGGCCATTCAATATACATTCTCTAATGTATACCCATGTGTCAACTTGATATCTCATATCCATGACTTGTGAGATCAAGTCATCATGTTGACCTACATGCTAGTCTCTATGCATTAACATTGTCCTTGAATGTTAATACTTGACTAGGAATAATTAAAAGTAGTGTTCTCTATATCATCTCACTATCGATTCAACTAATCGATTGATATAGATAAGAACCTTCTACTCAAGGACGTTATTATACTAAGTTATTTGACACCAATACACATAAGTACAATAACCATAAGAAATGCCTTTATATATAAGAAATATATATACAAGAATATGATACAATGAGTCCAAAAAGTAATCATCATATGATTGGCTCTAGGGCTCTCACTAACAATCTCCCACTAGCACTAGTGCCAATCGCTGTAGTATCTAATACCCAATGACCTAGTGTGACCATCATGCTTCATCTGTGCCAAAGCCTTGGTCAAGGGATCTGCGACGTTAGCCTCTGTGGGTACTCTGCAAATCTTCACATCTCCTCGATCGATGATCTCTCGAATGAGATGGAATCGCCGTAGTATGTGTTTGGTCCGCTGGTGTGAGCGAGGTTCCTTAGCCTGCGCAATAGCTCCATTGTTGTCACAATAGAGCTCTACGGGATCAGATATGCTAGGAACCACCCCAAGCTCAGTGATGAACTTGCGGATCCAAACTGCCTCCTTTGCTGCCTCTGATGCAGCAATATACTCAGCTTCTGTTGTAGAATCTGCAACTGTGTCCTGCTTCGAACTCTTCCAGCTCACAGCTCCGCCATTCAAGCAAAACACGAACCTGACTGCGATCTGTAATCATCCTGGTCGGTTTGGAAGCTGGCATCAGTGTAACCTTTACAACTAGATGCTCATCGCCTCCAAATATCAAAAAAATATTC
>JAGFNQ010006744.1:43649-237852 GCA_024364735.1 Boesenbergia rotunda | reverse complement strand
CAAAGGTTTGCCTCTTCGGATCTATAAAAGGAGAAGAGGAAGAAGCAGAAATTCACTGTGCTTTCTTCTCTCCTTTCTCTCTGCGCGCCTTTCTTCTCCAAAGGCAGCGTTCGCCTTTCTTCTTCGGTCGGCGTTCGCTTTTCTTCTTCGGTCGGTTTGGTTTTGGGTCTTGAGGCTTTCAATTGTGCGATCTGAGGTTGCTTCCGAATTGCGGTGTTCGTCTTGGAGTGCACCTACGAACGGCGTGAGTGGTTGTCGGATCTTGAGGGGATTTTGCCAGCGAGCCTCTGCACCTTGGGCGGCAATAAATTTTCTAAAGACAGTCGGCGCGCCGACGCTTCAACCGGAGGATAACGATTTCCTAACCTTGCTTATTCATTTACTGTCTATTGCATGCTGCCTGATTTTATTGGTGCAAATATATTACTGATTTTAGTGCTATATTTACAACATTTAATGCCCCATCGTATTCCTCTCTTTTCTAGTGACTTCAACTTGAAGATTCCCTTTTTCTCTCTTCGTTGGTTTAGGCTTTTTTTTTCTACGCTTCCTTGTATTAATTGAGTAGCCGAAGTTAAGAGCTAGTTAGCTGTGCACGACGAGTTTATTATTTACACGTTCATTATTCTCTATCTACTAAAAAATTAAGTCAGAATGAAAATTTCACAATGTTAAATGATTAAATGCTGCTGAACACACCGTTCCTCCGAAAAGTCATTTTATTCTTTCTAGTGAGGTCAAAAGTTAAGGCAAAGTCATCCTTTCCCTTTGTATTTAAACATAATTAGTTGCACCATCAACGTCAAGACAAACAATTCAATTGTTTTTTTTTCTTTCTATTCATTTTCTCTGTCTTTCCAGATTTAACTTAACCGTCGGATAGACTTCGTCAAAGTTTGTCTTGGCACCTGCTAACATCTCTAGATCTCTCTTCGAAGATTCTTTAATTTTAGTGGCCAGTAGTTGAAAGTCGACCTCCTTAAAAGTATAATAATCGACTTGAAGAAAGCCCGACCTAAACGAAGACTTGCTTTGCAAAGACAGACTTGAAGGAAGCCCAATCCAATTGATATCGAGCAGGTCGAAAGTATTCAACCGTGATTACTTTGCCTGAGTCATATCCTATCGATCCTTTGATCTTGGACTAAATTAATTACTAATGCCTTATACTCTTAGCTTGACAATGAAACACTCACCTATTGATTAAATTTGCATAAGAACATCTCCAATAGTTAAAACTCAACATGAGTTTTGTATATTTTATAGTATGTCAGATCATAGGTATAAAAACTTGTTACTCTCCCTATAATAAAAACAAACGTTTTTATAATCTCAAACCTGATTATTAATTAATTATTGGCTCTACTTACATTGTTAATTTCGACAGTAAAAAGCATATTTAAATTCTCACACTGTTGTTGAATTAAAATCCTCAAATCTCATGCCTAAGTTTTTTTTATTCGACTTTTTAATTTGACAAACCTCTCTAAAAATCTTATATTGGAGATATATGCTGTAAGAAGATAGTCATTTTTAATGTCATAAACAAGCCAAGTCGAGTTAAACTTTGTGGTAAGTGTTCAAGTTTATTTGATAAAATAGGCAAATTAAGCCGAACTGAACCTAAAATGAACCAAATCGTTAAAATGATTATTCAAGTTTAGCCTGATTTTTTTTAAGAGTTTGAGCTTGGCTTGAGCTTGATTTATTTAGATATTATCGAGCTTTCAATTCAAACTTGTTTGATTATTTAAAACTTTTATATTTTAATTCTGTTTGATTAGTTTTTGAGGATAATATAAATTTGTTTGTTCATTTTGAAAATTTCTTTATTTATTTAGCAAGGTGATAATAATTATATTGATGAACATGGATTATAAATATTGTTCATGAATGTTGTTTAATCTTAGCTATCACTAAGTGGAGAAGGCAACGCCTGGATGATGCGGCACTAGTGTTGCCCAAGGAGGACTACCAAGAGGCTAAGTAGACCCGAGAAGTACTCTGGCTAACTGTGCAGGGAAAGAATCGTTAGAGGCTGACTAGGGGATCCCTGACATGAGTACTCTGACGATCGAGTTAAATCATTAGTGGAGAGGAAGATAAACGAGAGCTTGAGTTAAAGAAGAGACCTTGCCTGCGCGTGAAAGATGAGGACCCCTTTTATAGACGCTACTAGAAGACCCTACTTTGCCAAGACATCTTATTGCATTAATGTTAGGATCTTCCCAAGATCCTCTAAGTGTTCGTTGGTGTCAGATTAAGGTTATGGCAGGGATGGTGATCACCGACACTCATCAATCATATTATCCCTATCAGTCTATGTGAGCCACTTTTTGGGCTTGTCACAGTAATTATCTCGTGCGACCGCTGATCCCGGGCCAGCTTGCGTGTAGCCTGGCCCCGCAGCCTGGCGCCTAGTCAGAAGGAAAATGGTTAAGGGGCTGGAGAGGCCCGTCGGATAGGCGTCACTTGAATCAAGGCCCCTGATCGGATGCGTGGCGGACCACGCTCCGAGGGTAAGCCCAAGACAAAGAGGGCGCTACTCGGTATATATTCACTTAGTGCCCCAGTCGACACCTTCATCATAGGCCCTCAGCCAGCCTTGTTACTCAGTGTCTCAGTCGACACCTTCATCATAAGCCCTCAGCCGACCTCATTACTCAGTGCCCTAGTCGGCACATTCATCATAGGCCCTCAGTCGACCTCGTTACTCAGTGCCCCAGTCGAAACCTTCATCATAGGCCCTCAGTCGGCTTCGTTACTCAGTGCCCCATTCGGCACCTTCATCATAGGCCCTTAGCCGACCTCGTTACTCAGTGCCCCAGTCGCCACCTTCATCATAGGCCCTCAACCGACCTCGCTACTCAGTGCCCCCAGTCAGCACTCTCCTTTCAAGGGTCCTCAATCGGCCCTAACATGTCTCAGCGGGCAGAACAACCACTCATTGACATCAGATTACCCAAAGCAGTACGGGGTTGGCGCAGGACTGGGTTCACTCTGGCCCTAACGACGAATATCTCACTGGTGGCTTGATCTTCCTGCCATACCCTGTCCCTCCGTACTACGACCACATAGACTGGTGTCAGGCCGAGCGGTGCCACATGGCGCCAACAATTAAGTTGGCAGTGTCCCTTTCCTTAACCCAGTACACACTACTTTATCCTGCCACCTCTGGACATACATCACCTTGTCCTCAATATATGACAACCGGTGGCAGGCGGGGTAGAAGCTGTTAGCTTCCCCGGCTATATAAGCCTCTCCACTCCGCATCTCTCAGGTACGCGCAATAGTGCATTTCCTACTGTTCTATTGCTTTCCATTCGCTTGCCACCGCCGAGTATTGACTTGACCGTCGGAGTGCCTGGTCGGGGACTTTTCCCGGCGAGTTCTAACGGTCTCTGTCTTGCAGGGCAGGAGCGAGCCTGCTCAGCGTACAACCTCAACAATCCCGCGCTCCCCGGAGTACCATCTCGCTCTTGGGACCGCCACCTCACTTCGCGACAGGATCAACCTCCATCCATCTTATCTCGTCAAGTCACATCCTACTAGAATTGTATCCCAAGTAGGGTTTGTAGTAGAGTACGGAGTGTAGATTTCGGTCGAACCGAGAATCCGGTCAGCCGCTCCACAGACCTAGGTTATTCTGCGAACCTATGAGAGGTAGAGCCTGGTAATCCAGTTAAGGGTTCAGCTGGTCGGTCGGTCCAGTCGGAGCAGCCGACCGGCTGACTCGCTTGGCCCAACCTGGTCCTTCCATCTCAGTCTTAGGCGGGGGAGAATTCCTAAGGAGTGTGCCCCGTTGACCGGACCGCATATCTTGGTAGGTCGTTGGATACTGACTAGTCAGACAGGCCCAATGCACGGAGCCCGCTTGGTCATTGATCATCCGCCCGACTCCATGTTGACCGCCCTCGATAAAGGCCTTCCCTGGTGGGGATCCTGACACTCAACCGGATCATATGGAAGGTATATGGAAGGCTGTGTCTCTATTATTTTGCTAGAAACATTTTTATCATTCTGCTAAAATAAATTCACATTTGTCTATTTAGGTTCTTCATATGGTTAGGCTGTGTCGATATGCTTAGCAACTACAGATCAAAATAGAATAAAATATTATCTTTAAGATTTGTGAACATAGCGTTTGGTTCTGTCACTTGCTAGAATGGTTGCTAGGACTCTCAACTGCATGCATTTGAACAGATGGTTAAGGTGAAAATTCATATATCATCTACTCTTATTTTTCTTTCTAGTGTCTTGAGATGCAGCCACATTATCTCATCGCACCTTTTGTCCCTTTCATTTGTGCGATTGAGGCATTGTATGCATTTTGTAATTTAGTGCAATTGTGTTCAAATTTGAAGTTGTAACTTTCTTATTTTTGTAGCAACATTCTAATAATATTTGAGGTGAATCAAGCTCACTCAATCTCATCCAAGTAAGAATTTGGAGCTGCTAAAAATAGGCTTTAGTTGAAACAACACTTAGAGATGCTTAAATATGGTGGAAATGTTGTTTCTCAGCACTCATGTTATGGTATTATGCTTATTGGAAAGTATTAGTGAATAAGAAGTTACATGCCTCTCATTCCCTACAAAGAACCATACAAATTCTTTCAGTCTTCCAGTTTGTTTCCATACAACTGATCAGTTTTCATACCTCTCCCACAAACTAGTTTTTATGCATTATCATTTCCTTGCTGATTAATTTTGAAGAGATATAACTTGGTTTTCATTATTCATTCAGGTCAAACTTTTACTGATGTGGTTGGAAGCCAATACTATGCTACTCCTCAAGTACTTTGCAAGCATTACAGATTAGAAGCTGAAGTTTGAACTGCTGTGCTATGTTATATATTTTTGTTGAGTGGTGTACCCCCATTTTGGTTTAGATTTCACTTCAAACATTTTTTGTTGTTAGTACTTTGTTTTTTGAGCATTTACTTTTGTAGACATTCATTTGAATGTATTTAACTACTAGCTATGAAAATTTTCTTTTAAGATTACACAAGTGTTTAACTTATTTGTCCTTCAAATAAAATATTAAAAAGAAAAATCAAATAAATATTTTCGGTTGAATTTGCCATTTGCGGCGGTTTCAAAATTGCCAGTAATTATTTACGGTGGTGTTGCAGCAGTTTCAAAATAGCCGGTAATTTGATTTGTGGCGGTTTCAAAACCGTCGGTAAATCATTTACCGGCAGGTTTTGACCCTTTTCTAGTGGTTTTTGTGGCGGTTCAAACCGCCACTAAATAAGGTAATTTGGAAACAATCATTAATTTGGTGGCGGTTTTAATATTATAAAAATCGCCGTAAAAAATTCATTAACCTAAATCGAGTGATAGTTTAATCGGCAGTTAAAACCGCCGCTACGGAACCGCCGCTACGGAACCACCGCAAAATAACCGCCAATAGAACCGCCGGAAAACGTATTATGGTGGCGGTTATTCCAGCGGTTCAGTTAAACCGCCGCTAAATTATTTAAGGACGCCATTATCGGCGGCGGTTTTGTAAACCGCCGGTAAAACATTTACCGTCGTTTCCAAACCGCCGTAAATCTCAACTAAAACCGCCGCAAAGTACCTTTTTTTTGTTGTGGTGAATATTTTAAATTTATTTATTTAATTAAATGAGTTATTCAATATTTAATGGGAAAATTTTTATAAACTCCCCATCCTCAAATTCATCTTTGCATGCAATCTCCACTAAAGTTTTTCTTTGCATATAGTCCTTGACGGAATTGACAAGATAATTTAGTGAGTATTATTTGAAGAAAGTTGAGTATAAAAGTTCGAAATTTGAGTTTGTAAGGTTGAATTCACCACATCAAGAAATTGTGTACCTAATTTTAACTCTTTTATGCTCAATTTTCACTTTTTTATACTTAATTCAATTTTCACTCGTTTATACTTAATCCATTAGGGAGTGAATGTAAAGAAGATCTTAAATAGGGAGTGCATGCAAATATCAAATAGAAATTGTGGAGTTTTAAGTAATTTACCGATATTTAATTCATCAGGTATATATTAAAACTTTTTGTTGGGACCGATTAGCGAGCTAGAGGGGGGTGATTAGCTTCGATTCGCTTGTAGATGATTTGTTGCGGCGGAAGACTTCAAGCAATCGCTAACACAAGGATTTACTTGGTATCCACCCCGGTCGGGTGACTAATCCAAGGATCCACTCTCCTCACACTCTCATACACTATGAAAGTCTCCTTCTTGAGGTGGAGAAACCTCTTACAAGCTTACAACAAGATACAACAAGGATCTAAGCAAATACAAAAAGAAATCTTACAAGATTTACAATGAATAAACTCTCTTTGCTTTCCTTGCTATCTTCAAGCTTGTGATTGCCTCTACAACCTTGGAAATGCAGCAGCAATGTCCTCCAAGGCTTCCCTTGAAATGACAATAACGTAGGAGAAGAAGAGGAGAAGAGCTGCGGTTCCAAACCTGCACGAAAACACTTATACCCGACGCCTAGGGTTTGGTAATCGATTACCCAATCGATTACCACATAGGATTTAGCCGTTCAACAGCTAGTTTTCGAACCGTAATCGATTAGCCAATCGATTACCAGTGCCCTGAATCGATTACCCAATCGATTCAGAGCTTCTCTGTTCTCTCGCGCAAACCTCCGTGATCGATTGCCCCAATCGATCAAGAGACACCTTAATCGATTGACCAATCGATTAAGGGAAGGCTGAATCGATTACCCAATCGATTCAGCCACCTTCTGTCCTCTCGCATAAACTTCCCTAATCGATCAACTGATCGATTCACCCAATCGATTGAGTCCAACCTAACTTGTTTCCACAAGTCTAGGATCCCCTACCAAGTGTCAAGTCAACCCCGTTGACCAACCTGGATTTCTACAGCCTAGCTCCCAGCTCGGACTTAACCTGGTTCCCAATCAGATTCGCCTAACCCTCGAGTTTGGTCTAGTCTCTCGGTAGACTTCCACCTTGCCAGTATGCGATCTCCCCGATCCATCTGGACTTCACCTAGTCCCACTAGGTCGTTTCCCATGCCAGCGTACGATCTCCCCGATCAATCCACCTGGACTTCACCTAGTCCCACTAGGTGTGCCTAGTCCCACTAGGTCTTTTTCCGTGCCAGCGTACGAACTTCACCTAGTCCCACTAGGTGTGCCTAGTCCCAGTAGTTCTTTTCCCATCAAGCCTCCAGTCAACCTTAACTCACTTGACTTCCTACGACATTCAAACATTATTGTCACATACAAACATCAATGTCAAACATCGAAACATACAACCTCAAGCTCACCCGAGCTTGCTAGACTCAGGCTCACCTGAGCTTTGTCAAACTAGGTCAACCCTGACCTAACCAAGATTGCACCAACAATCTCCCCCTTTTTGATGTTTGACAATATGTTTGAGAAAGACTAATCCTTATTAGCCTTTCAATTTTCTCTCCCTTTGACACACATCAAACACTCTCCCTGAGAGTCTATATGGTCAAAGGTATAACTAATGAAAATCCCATATTTTTCATTCAACCTATGCTCAACCTTGAGCACTCATGAAGATTCCCAATCTCCATTCATTCACTTATTATTAAAATAAAAATTCAAACACATGTTGTTAAGGAAGACCTCCCCCTCAAAACATGCTCTAAACCTCAATCATTGCACCAACAATGATTTTTGAGTTCCTAAACCTTTAGGAAAACTCAACTTGAGGTAATTGAGATTTTGAAATTTAAATCAAAATCTCTCCTTATCCTTTAAATGTTCACCAAACCATTTCCCTTTTTGATTTCACAATGAAATTTACCCAAATATACTTATAAAAGTAATTCTAGGGTCTGAGGATTGTTAGGTTACTTACAATGGGTTATTGGACTGAAAATAGACAGTTTCAGTCTCACCAATCGATTGGTGTTGGGAACCAATCGATTACGACCTGCCTTAATCGATCAGTCGATTGATTACGGCTACCTGTAATCGATCACCGGATCGACTACCCGAGCTTCTGTGCTCGTAAAAGGATTGACCAATCGATTGGCTATGGTCCCAATCGATCACCTGATCGATTGAGAGTTTCTGAAATCTGAAAATAATTTCAGATTCGAATTTCAGAAACTCCTAAATAATTCTACAAAATTCGAAAAATCCTAAAATTTCGTGTAGACATTACTTATATCATATACTATCAAGGAAAAATAATTTTCTATGAAAATAACCTCCTTTTTCAAAGATTGACACAAAATTAGAAACCATTGAAACATTTCAATGTTTTACTCTATTTTGTATCCATTTCATCAATGATGAATGCTATCAAAAGATAGTCTTCACCAAGGTTTTCCAGGATAGTTTTAAAATATTTTTCAAAAATAATATTCAACCATGTTCCTTGGGCTAAATGCACATGACTTGTACATTAGCTTTCCCAATGATTGGAGTTCATTGAACTTCATGTTTTGATGATACTAAAACTCAATATGATGTACTTTATCAACACCTTTGAGTTTTGTTCATCACCCTAACATCTCACTTGTTTCTAATGTGTCTCAAAAACACACACAAGTCAGCTTATGGTCTTAGTGAGATGTGAAAGGCATGTTCTCCCTAATCTAAGGGTTCATGCATTTCTACCTAAGCATTATAAACTTTGATCATCCACCTAGGATGTCAATTAATGTCAATGTCCTTAATTTCAATAAAAATTAATTTATGCATGATTAATGACCATGATATGCATCATATGAGAATTTTCCAAAGATATTATAGCTAAATGATACATGTAAGTCATGACATGTAAGTCATGACATGTAATATTTTCATAATAAAATATGAATGATGAAATATGATGTCATGTCATGTGATAGGACATACAAAACATGGCATAGTGTCATAAAAAAATATACCTAGATTTCCTATCTAAGTATCAATAACTCATCGCTAAGCCATTGATAACCCTAAATTTGCCCTAATTTCCAAGATAATGCCAAAACTCCCCAACTTGGATTATCTTTGGATTCTATCCTAGTTGTGCCAACTTTTATTAGATTCAATCTTCCAAAAATATAGTTTGGCATCAATTTTACTCCTCCTAAAGTAAACACATGAATCCTTCATTTTCAAGGGTAGTAATTCCTTGAAAATGTCCCAAAATACCAACTTCATCAAGGTTGGGTTAACTACCCTTCCAATTAGAGTTGACACTCCCTAGACCTATCTAGGGTGTGGCAAACACGCTCTTAGGAACCCAAAATCTATTGGTGCTCTTTGGGAGTTCTAGGTATTCACTAGGTATGACTTCCCTTGATACCTTCCTAAAGACTTTCTTAGGCTTCTCCGAAGCCTTAGTCACCTTTGTCTTGTCTTGGTCAACTCTAGGGATGGCTTCCCTTGCGACCTTGACTTGACTCCTAGACCTAGATTTAGTTCCATATTTATATGGAACTCTATGATAAGATGGATCATCATCCCTAGTCTTAGGTTTGTACCCCAAACCTTTCTTGCTCCTAGAAGGTCCTTGATTTCCTAAACCTAGGTTTTGATCCTTAGATCCCTTAAATAAATTTTCTATTCTTTTAAGGGATTTTTCTAATTTATCAAGTTTTGACCTCAAAACTTGATTTTCAATCATTACCTCCTCAAGGCTTGGTTTTCTAATATAGCCTTGGTGATTGTTTTTCTTAGCCTTGGATTGGGTAGGTCTTCCTTGGAAATTCCTAATTTGTTCCCTATCCTTAGAAGTGGTAATCCTAGCATAGAAAGCTCTATAGTTTTCCTTAGGGTTTTTATACCTCCTATTTTCATGATAAATAGCATTAAAATGATAATAATTATCTCTGACATGCATATTATCATGATGAAAATAAGTACCATTACCTAATGGTACCTTAGTGTTATTCTTGAAGGCTCCCCCTTGATTTGAACTCCTCTTTTTGACTTTGGTCGGATTCTTCCCTTTTGGACATTGATTTCGATAATGTCCCTTTTCTTTGCATAAGAAGCACACAATGTGCTTCTTATCCTTCTTTGCCACGGGGCCGACCTTCTTTGGCTTCTCCTTGATCGTGGGTGCCACTTGCACATTCTTCTTGATCAATTTTGGACACTTACTCTTGTAGTGCCCTCTTTCCCTACACTCAAAGCAAATGATATGATTTTTATTTTTGCAAATTGAAATATTTATACCTTTGCTTGTAGGGGTGTGGCATGACTCTTCACTTGATCTGGAAGTAAATACTTCTTCTTTTTCCGGAATCAATGACCTTTGCTCCCCCTCAATCCTAGAGGTGGAGACTTCTTCTTCTTCTTTATTGACCTCGGATGATGTTGAAGCTTGTCTTTGATCCGATGTCAATGACACATTTTGCTCCTCCTCAATCCTAGAGGTGGAGGTTTCTTGAATTTCCTCTTTACTTGATGAATCTCCCTCTTCGGATTTATCTTGATTTGGTATAGTGGAGGGATCTTCATGAAGCCTTGCCAATTTGCTCCATAGCTCTTTGGCGTCTTGAAATTTTCCAATCTTGTCCAAGATGGTGCTTGGCAAAAGATTGACCAATAGCTTGATCACTTTGTAGTTGGCCTCGCATCTCTTGATTTGCTCCTCATTCCATTTGCTTTTCTTGAGGAGCTTTCCTTTTGAGCTTGTTGAAGCTTCAAAACCCTCCATTAGAGCAAACCATTGCTCTATCTCCATCATGAAATAATTTTCGATCTTTGACTTCCAAAGACCAAAATTCGTCTTGTCGAATGGTGGAGGTGCCCTTGTGTCATAGCCAAACTCCATTTATGAAATTAAAACCCCTTGATGATGACTTCTTGAAATTAGGGTTTCTTCCAACTTCTTCTTCTTCCTCTAGCTCTTGCTCTCTTAGCGATGAATCCAAATAAGAGTAACCTGGCTCTGATACCACTTGTTGGGACTGATTAGCGAGCTAGAGGGGGGGGTGATTAGCTTCGATTCGCTTGTAAATGATTTGTCGCGGCGGAAGACTTCAAGTAATCGCTAACACAAGGATTTACTTAGTATCCACCCCGGTCGGGTGACTAATCCAAGGATCCACTCTCCTCACACTCTCATACACTATGAAAGTCTCCTTCTTGAGGTGGAGAAACCTCTTACAAGCTTACAACAAGATACAACAAGGATCTAAGCAAATACAAAAAGAAATCTTACAAGATTTACAATGAATAAACTCTCTTTGCTTTCCTTGCTATCTTTAAGCTTGTGATTGCCTCTACAACCTTGGAAATGCAGCAGCAATGTCCTCCAAGGCTTCCCTTGAAATGGCAATAACGTTGGAGAAGAAGAGGAGAAGAGCTGCGGCTCCAAACCTACGCGAAAACACTTATACCCGACGCCTAGGGTTTGGTAATCGATTACCCAATCGATTACCACGTAGGATTTAGCCGTTCAACGGCTAGTTTTCGAACCGTAATCGATTAGCCAATCGATTACCAGTGCCCTGAATCGATTACCCAATCGATTCAGAGCTTCTCTGTTCTCTCGCGCAAACCTCCATGATCGATTGCCCCAATCGATCAAGAGACACCTTAATCGATTGACCAATCGATTAAGGGAAGGCTGAATCGATTACCCAATCGATTCAGCCACCTTCTGTCCTCTCGCATAAACTTTCCTAATCGATCAACTGATCGATTCACCCAATCGATTGAGCCCAACCTAACTTGTTTCCACAAGTCTAGGATCCCTTACCAAGTATCCAGTCAACCCCGTTGACCAATCTGGATTTCTACAGCCTAGCTCCCAACTCGGACTTAACCTGGTTCCCAACCAGATTCGCCTAACCCTCAAGTTAGGTCTAGTCTCTCGGTAGACTTCCACCTTGCCAGTATGCGATCTCTCCGATCCATCTGGACTTCACCTAGTCCCACTAGGTCGTTTCCCATGCCAGCGTACGATCTCCCCGATCCACCTGGACTTCACCTAGTCCCACTAGGTGTGCCTAGTCCCACTAGGTCTTTTCCCGTGCCAGAGTACGAACTTCACCTAGTCCCACTAGGTCTTTTCCCGTCAAGCCTCCAGTCAACCTTGACTCACTTGACTTCCTACGACATTCAAACATTATTGTCACATACAAACATCAATGTCAAACATCGAAACATACGACCTCAAGCTCACTCGAGCTTACTAGACTCAGGCTCACCTGAGCTTTGTCAAACTAGGTCAACCCTGACCTAACCAAGATTGCACCAACACTTTTATCAAATAGAAGATAACTTTATTGATAAATATTTGATATATTTACGGTCCTAATAATTTTTGACATGCATCTTGTCCCTTGAATCAAGTTGCATGCTTCTAGATTTTTGATCTTAGATTTGAATGAAAGCCACAGTTTCAGTCGTCTCTCCAAATTTAATGCCCCATCGTATTCCTCACTTTTCTAGTGACTTCAACTTAAAGATTCCCTAGCTAAACGTTCCCTTTTTCTCTCTTCCTTTATTTAGATTTATTTTTTCTACGCTTCCTTATATTAATTTATCAAGTAGCCCAAGTCAAGAGCTAACTAGCTGCTCATGTGAGTTTATTATTCACACGTTGATTATTCCCAGTCTACTCAATAACTAAGTCGATCAAAAAGAAAATTTGGCATATCTCTTTTCTAGAAGGTAAATCTTCGTGCTTCAGTTTTAAAGTAAAAAAAAACAAAACAAAAAAATCCACCGATGAAAAATTATTATTATTAATTTTTCTACTCAGCACAGTGACACAAGTAATTTTCCACGCTATTATTATAGCTAGTGTTACGGATTCTATATTTCTATGTGACGCTAAATTAATTTTGTTATTTATTAATTCGATATTCATTTTATATTTAGAACGTGATGCTAAATTAATTTTATTTAATAGCCAGCTTTTGTCGCCGTAGAAAGCTACTGATACCTAGGATACACTGTACCCACCGTGTTTTTTTTAGATATATATATGTCCATGTCTAGACTGACTGTTATGGACGTACGTGGTGTCTTGCTTGAGTGGGCATTTGAATTTGATATTGTACGGTATTTTTTATTTTTAAAAATTAATTTTTTTTTAAAATTTTAAATCTTAAATATATGTATTTATTATATTCATGAGCATTTAAATTTTTTTTTTAATTTGAAGGCTACAACTTAACCTATAAAATCTAAAGACAATTTAATTAACTTAAACCAAGTTAAAAAAAATATATAAATAATACTATTAGACATGAAATATATATATTATATCTCGTGAGCATGTCAAATTTTTTAGTTTTAAATTTTTTTAACTTGAACACTATAATCCAACTCTTAAACCCTAGAGTTAAAATCTATTTGATTTAACTGAGGAGCTAAAATAAATAAATAAAAATTAGCTATTAAGCATTCTAAATACATATATTATACTTTGTGTATATTTATATTTTTTAATTTTAATTTTTTTTTAACTTGAAGATTATAACTTAATCCTTAAATCTAAAGATAAAATCTAATTATCTTAAATATATTATAATTCAAAACATTGAGGCGCCTCAAATATTTTTTCTGGATGAAATTCCCAGGAGGTTTCGTCCGCAATATATATATATATAACAAAGATTAAATTAAAACAGGAAAAGAAAATTCTGGTAGGTCCACGTAAGAAGACAAGACATTAATTAACACAGATTATAATTAAATACCCTTTTACGATGGTCATTATGAGTGATCAAAATTAAAGCCTATATGGGCTTCAATTTATTTGGTCCTTAATTATTTGGCCCTAGCTTGCTGCCTAACTTAAGACTCGAAAGTCTTAATTATTTTTAAAACTCAATTGGATCATCATAAATTCGTCTTAATTAATTAAATAATTTTAGATATTAATTTGTTATCAACATGGAAAACTGGTTTAAGATAATTTATTATATAATCCTAGGCAGCAGTAGTAGTGTTCCTAGTTGAAGACTCCAAGTACAAAGTATATATAAACAATAGCAACACCCTTCCTCTGCTGCTGACTAGCTCCATGAACAATACCAACACCCGTCTTTAAACTTCGTGTCAACTCCGTCACTCTTCCAATTCCATTCGCATCCATAAAGTTTCGAGAATTTCAATCTCAATTTATCCATCTACGATGTTGTTCTTGACCGGTCTCTGTCTCAGACATTGAGGGGATTGAAACTTGTTGGCAAAATATTCGCAGGGGGCAAAAGGAATTGGACTCGAGGCCTATAATTATAGACTTTGTGATATTATAATTCTTGGATTTCATCTACAATTTAACTGTTGTTTTGCCATGAAGAGATCGTCGTATCGGTTCGGAGGAGAAGCCAGGATCGATGGCATCGACATGGCCAGCATCCTCATGCTCTTATCTCGCGGCGGCGGCGGCGGCGGCGGTGGTGGAGAAGGAGGTGGAGGCGACGAGAGTCGCGTGTTCGAGTGCAAGACGTGCAGCCGCCGGTTCCCGTCGTACCAAGCGCTGGGGGGCCACCGCGCGAGCCACAAGAAGCCGCGGCTGGTCGCCGCAGGCGACGACTCGGCGAAGCCGAGGAGCCACGAGTGCTCCGTCTGCGGGCTTGAGTTCGCCGTCGGCCAGGCGCTGGGCGGACACATGCGGCGCCACAGGGTGCCGTCGTCGTCGTTGTTTGAGCGTGGCGCGGAGGTGGCGGTGCCGGCGAGCGGGGCGGCGGTGGCGAAGCGGGAAGGGATCAGAGGAGTGGTCTTCGACTTGAACTTGCCGGCGCCGCCGGAGAACAGCGTCGTCGATATCAAACTGGGTTTGGGATTGGCAACAAATTTGGTGGAGAGTGTTGATGATTAACAACAAATCCGCCTGGCCATTTTCCTACTGCAATAATTCTTGCTAAAAGAAATTAGACCATGAGTCCCTCCTTGTATAATGCGTCAAGGCTCTAACCTGAGTAAACATGGAACAGCTTTTAATTTATTATGAACTCGAATGATGGATTCGACGAGTTCTTGCCAACTCTTGATCAGCTTTTTAATCTAATTGCCTGATTTTTTGCTTTTCTGGTGTTCGACTCTTGATTAACCCCGTACAATATCGCCTTATGATCTAGAAGATTTTATCACAATTGCATAGAATATTGTCCTGGAAATATGGATTCTCATGTGGTTTAGTTCCGTAATTTACTTTTACTAGCTTGTCTGAAACTCCGCTGCCATTAGCAAATCCCATAATGTAAATTCTAATACGATGGATGAAAGGAATCAACAACATATATACTACAATAAACTCCAATACTTGTTAATGTGGAAAAGGTGTTGCTTCAAATTTTAGATCATTTTTACATCAAACAGATCAAAATCTATGAAACCTCACTTTCCTCCAGGAGCACCAAGCGCAAGTGCAACAAATCAAGAAGAAAAAAAAGATTAAGTGCCTCTGGGTCGAACACTAGCAGAATTGTAGCCCACTTGCAAATAGCATTATTACATTCCTAATGCCCGTTTACAAGTACTTGATGAGAACCCAAACTACAACAATGAGCACAACAATAGCCATGACCGATAAGAGCAGACACTTGCAAGAACAGCCACCTTTGGTGCGCTTGTTCAGGATAGCCAGTCTCTTTTGAACTCTCTGCATGAAGCCACAAAGAATTAACGAGATATATTCACAAGTACTCTGAGTAAAATGCAGGTATTCCTGCCTCAAATCCTAAGTCTGTCAAAGAATAATGTGGAATTCTAAGATACGAGCTAAAGATAACTTCAATACAACCAAAATTCTAGAGCGAAAGTCATCTATTGACATCCACAAATCAAACAGCCAAATATTATAGACGCTGTTTTTTAATTGCCATTTTACATTTCTAAACTGTTTTCACATACATATTGGCTGGCAATATATTTGTGCATATGCGAACTTCTAAAAAGGGCCGTGCTGAGTCAATGAAATAGTAAAAAACAGCATGAAGGTGGTAATCCACACTAAAGGATTGGAATTACCTGTAACCTTGAGTCTGTTACATCAACTTGCTGGTCCAGATCATCCTGCATCATCAGAAAAACATTCAATCAGCAATGAGTTTTTGTGTGCTGCTGCTCAGTAATTTTGCATAATAAAGAAGCCTATACCAGTCAAAGTATTACATACAATTAATCTTGTGTGCAGATCCAGCTCTTCATTAACCGCTAATGCAATATGTTTGGTGCTCAACACAGACTCCTCCAGTTTTTCAAGACCCTGGTCTTGCTCTATAAAATGAGATAAATTATATAGTACGTTGAATTAACAATTAACTTAAAACGTGAAGAAAACCTAGAAAATACCTCTCATAATCTGCCTCTGCAAACCAACAATACCCTGATTATCCAACCCAGCGACCATTGTTGCCACATCAACTGGTTTTTTACCATCTCCAAGCAAGTTCTCCCTATGTTTCACAGATTAGATAGTTTAAACTAAAAAAAAATGACCACAATGCATTATTCAAGTGGTAACGAACATGCCATCGTAATAACTCACTAAATTTAATGATTGAATTTTGAAACAGAGGCTCTACTGTGGTAAAACTGAAAGGTCAATATATAGCATTATAAAGGCAGAAAACTGATAGGATTGTTAAGCAAACCTGTTCCCGAAGTTGGACATGTTCAACGTGGATGCCATCTGATTTGCTTTAGATTTCAGATTTGATAGCATCTCTTGGCGCTTGTGTAATTCCTTATCCTTTCTGGATTAAGAAGGCAGTTAGGATGCAAAAAAAGAGGTATTATGTAATTCCTTATCCTTTCTGTATTAAGAAGGCAATTAGGATGTACAAAAAAATAGGTAATGTTCCTAAAAGCAATCAATGGATAAAACTTAGTTCATAGTGAATAAAGTAAAGCAATTTAGTTTACAAGATTCTATAACAATGGCTTGTATGTATAGAGGGAAAATAATGCAACCTTTGACTTGCACAGGATAGTATAGTATCAAGCAAATTATATTGCAATTAAACAAAACAATGTCTGTAAGTAATGTAACAGCATACAGAGAAGAAACCTGTAAAT
Source organism: Boesenbergia rotunda (assembly GCA_024364735.1). Taxonomy (NCBI): domain Eukaryota; kingdom Viridiplantae; phylum Streptophyta; class Magnoliopsida; order Zingiberales; family Zingiberaceae; genus Boesenbergia; species Boesenbergia rotunda. Next base: position 220,875 of record JAGFNQ010006744.1, on the reverse strand, counting down.
GAGTAGATACAATGATCATTCAATAAAAAGATAAATAAAAGATCTTCATCCTTGTATGTATTCGCCCAAATGGTAAAAAAATTAAGAAAAACATCTCTTTGTCCCTACCAAAGGACTGCATCCTAGGTTGAAGTTATCTCCTGAAAGAGTTTGCACAGTTTCTAAATTACCTACACTAAATGAAGGAGAGGAAGAGAACCAAAGTTCTGAATACAGAAAAAAAGGTCAGTATTATTTTAGAATAATATTTAACACTGAAAGAAACAGCAAACACTTACATTGGCTGTAAGCTAGGAAGCTTTGAAAGAAGCGACTCCAAGTTCTCCAGTCTGGTACGGAGAATTGTTATCTTCCTCCTCATTCCAGTCAATTGGCGTTGGGTCTCAGGCCCGGATGGAGGCAAAGAGCCCCTTTCAGAAAGCATAACACTAATTTCCTCGGAAAGCCTTGATGCTTCATTGAACTCTTTCATCCATTGTTCTAACGAAGATGTCATCGCTGGTGAAAGGATCTATAAAGAAAATCTCCACTGTATGAGTCAAGATATTAGTTTCCATTGTAATTAATTGTATATAGGATGAGCATGTGTTTGAAATCATTCATATGATGGCACAAACAATGAAATCATTCATATGAGAACCAAGAGAAAGAATGTCAATGAAATTATGACCTTAATCTATTGGAAACAAGATTAACAAGGTCAACATAGTCAAAGCAAGAAAATTAAGTTCACAAAAGCAAAGCAAAGCAATGCAGGATTATTACATAAAGATGTTAGATTAATAAGACAAATTACAACTAAATTAAGGACCGAGACTACAAATTCTGCAAAGTTTTTTTTTTTTCCTGCAAAGTTGGATGCAAGAAGGGGGGGAAAAAAGACCTTTCTAAGTTAACACGGATATCAATCACCGTGAAGGAAGATCTATCGTCGTTAGAGAGACATCCAAATTTCGAAACTTCCACCAAAAGTCTGCATTAGTCTCCTCTATAATGCTCGTCTTTTCCCCTCTCCGAAGCACCTCGGAGATCTCAAGATATACGATCAATGCTAACTTTATGAATCAGAATGAATAGAAATCCTAAATCGACTGTTCTTATTATGAGTCCTTCATACACACGAATTTCGTCCAGTTCCTTCTAATGTTCAAGACAATTACAATCTCAACCCAAATAAATCCGATGTGCCGGAGAATTTCGAAACGAGGAAAGAGAAAGAGGATGACAATATTCTTCGAAGGAACTGGGTAAAATCACCACCAATTCACAATTCCAACTACAATAACACCCGATCTCAACCAAACAAATCAAAGGCTACAAATTACCCAAAAAAAAAAAAATCGTTAGAAGGTAATCGAAAGATACGCAAACACATCATGAAATCGAGAAACAACGACAATCTCTCAGAAAAAGATCGCCGATGAGAATAAAAACATGATAAAGGTATTTCGGACGAAAAATCTCGGACCTTATCGCCTCCTTCGCCTGTTGATCCCCAAATCTCGAGATTAAATCGTTTGGCACCGCGTTTCGTTGTCGGCCTTCTGGACGAATCGAAGCAAATAAGAAGGTTCCAATAACTAAAATACGCTGCGCCCATCCACCCGAATCCGACGCTGGAAGTAAACAGCTTATTCTCCTCCGACCCGCTTCATTAACGTGAAGACAAATCGATTCATTAATGGCAATTAATTATAATTAATAAACAAATATCGCTAAAAAGTAATATTATAACCTTCTAGACTTATTTTTTTAAAGTAATATTATATTTTCTAAAAAAATATATCCACTTTACTAACTCAAACTGCACTCGATTTTAGCGCTTTCGGTCAACGTGCAAACGAAAGAAAAGATACTCGCCCGACAATTTCAAAATCACATAACACTTGTCGCTTGATAATTGGACGCGGACCAGTCATAAATCCACCACCGCATCCAATTCCGGCTCAGCTCTCGGAATTACCGCATTCTTGTCAAAGGAAGCGAACAATCTGCCAGGAACATACAGCTGCTCCCACTGTCCTCTCCCGATTACGGAAATCCTAGAGTTTGGACTTTCCTCTTGCTAAAGATTGATCCGCTTCCAGTCGCTGCTCAGCCTATAAGAGTAATTTTTTGCTAAAAATGTGATTTTTCTTGCTTACTCTCACCAGATTTGTGTGAGCGATGAGTTCGAGAGTTGAAATGTGTGCTTTCCTTTTCCTTGCCATCTTCTTGTAGGTTCGCGAGTTGAAATTGTAAGGCAAATAAGATGCGAAGTTTGAGCAATTTAGGCATCTGCTTGAGCCTTGTTTCAGGCTTCCTCTTCCTGGCTCTTGTTGCAGAGCTCTACTACCTCTTTTGGTGGAAGAAGAAGAAGAACAGAGCAAACAGAGGCATGGAAGACGGCGGCTACATGAGCTGCTCTGCCAAAAATCTTTTCCTTCCTCTCTTTTGCTTGAGGAATCCATCTTCCATGAGTTCCACAGCCATCAATCCCCACGAGATCTCTAATCCTGTGAAGGCGATCGAGGGAGAAGATGGCACAGTGGAAGCAGAGCTGAAGAGGCTGCAGGGCCTTGCAGGTCCTCCAAGGTTTCTCTTCACCATCGAGGAGGAAACCATGGAGGATTTGGAATCAGAGGACGGGAGAAGCAGGAAGGGATCAAGAGGGAAGAGCTTGAGCGATTTGTTTGTTGCTTCAAGCACTCCATTCTTGACGCCTCTCTCCTCTCCTCCTTTTTTCACTCCTCCTCTGACTCCTATGTTTGAGCCATTGACGGAAGTGGAGTTCATCAGGATGTGTTCCTCTCCGCCGCCAAAGTTCAAATTTCTCAAGGATGCTGAGGAGAAACTACAGAGAAAGAAATTACTGGAAGAAGCAAGAAAAATCACAGAAGAAGAAGAAGAAGGATCTTGCATCTCTATTAAAATAGGAAGGTGCAGGGACAGAGAGCAACAGCAGCATTCGAGTTCCTCCCAAGTGATTCCATTAACTTCTTCACCTTCTAGTTTCAAACCAGTTCACTGAGCTTTCCATCAACCACAATCTGCTGCTATTTCCTTTTTCTTGGTTTTTCGCCTTCAGATATGTTTCGAACAAAACTTTGATATGACTTACTTTGGATAGAGGGGCTGAATCATTATAGTCATCAAATGGAGGTCATCATGAGCTCTGTTGTCACTTTTCTGTATTATATTTGATGGAGCGGTGTTGTCACTGTTAAGTTTTCATAGATATGTAAATATTTATAATATTAAATAATTATTTTACTTGAATGATCTATACAATTCAAAAATGGTCTCCAACTTTTATTTTAACATATATGTTTATGAAAGAGATGAGAAAATGATTAATCAGTTCAACTTGGATTGTTATATTTATGATCTAACACTTATGAAAGAAAAAATCAAAATATACAAGCTGAATGATTAATTAATTGGTTCGCTAAAATTTAGCTGACAACGGATACACCAGTCAGGGACAGACACCACACAGTTGATTTTTCAAATCGCTACGACTACAATTCGGAAAGGAAAAGGCAGATCAATTGCTAAAATAAAGTGAAAAAACCAGAAGAAAAAAAAACGGCAGCATAATACTGAATTGTAGCCTTGCAAAGGTCTATCATTTCTTCTTGTCGCTGACTCCAGCGGACCTGAATAACCAAACAGCGTGAGAAATTGAAGGCGAAAGCAAATATATGGTTATTTTACAAGAAATAGTGACTCAGTATTAAAAAAACATAGCACCATCAAATGCTACCTAGACATCAAATAATTTAAAGGTTCTTGTAAATTTATGAAATAACATCGCTGATTAATGAAATCAGAATGGAAGAACTAACCGGGAGTATTTTGTATCCTATAATTTGCTCAGTTTCATTTCTGTATCTGATTTGCATTTGCAGGAAGCAATAACAAATACTTTCCAAAACAAACATTGTTGCAAACAAATATTCTATTGCATTTTTTGATTTTTGAAAATTTAAATAATCATGACTTTAATAATTGGGGGAAAAATTAAGTTAAATTGAAAAATTCTATTGCATTTTTTGATTTTTTTTTTTTGAAAAGTTTAAACAATCATGACTTTAGTGATTGGGGAAAAAAACTAAGTTGAATTGAAAAACAATACTTGGTATCCAACCAAACATAGCATAATTATCGAATCATGATTTATCATTGGAACTAAACATAGAATTAATGAGTTTTGTGGTTGTCCCACATCAGTTGTACATGGCTATTAAACACCTAGAAGGTTTATCATGTGGCAAAAGGTGGCTGACTCACCCTAAGTGCCCCTCACCACCAACCCAAGCAAGATAAAAGAAATAAATCACGGTAACCAAGCAACCTCTCTAGGTGGAGGGATTTTATTTTATTGTTCCCTAGGGATTCAATCCCTGCTCTCATGTGATAATCTACCACCTAATTACCAACTCGACTATGTCCGTGGGGACTAGAAGGTTTATCATACAATATACATACACAGATGATAGATTCATCCAACACATGGAACTGCAATTATTTCTCTCAATTAGACATTCTATTAATTGTGGTCATTAAACAATTTCAAATAGGTACACACAAGAAGATAGGTAAAAATAAAACAAAGAAATTACAGACAAGTGGAATCAGGATTGAATCAAATACCTCATCTTCCGAAGAACATTGGCCATCTCCTCTCTCTTCTTTTTTGCCCTCTTATGTGTGCCAAGCTTTCTTTTTGCAACTTTTAGGGCTCGCTTGTCCTTCCCAACTTTCAAAAGTTCAGTGATCCTTTTTTCATATGGTGCAAAGCCAGCAACTTCTCTGATCAAGCTCCTGACAAAGTGAACCCGCTTGCTAGTTTTCTGGAAAATAATTGTTTCAAATTCAACAATGCTGAAGTGTCTTAGTAAAAAAAAATAAAAAAAAAATAGAATGCATCTGAGAAAGCAACATGTTGAATGTTTAATCTAATGTAATTAGACAAGTGGCATACGACATTTCAATGGGCATCTTAACACAACTGAAACAAATATTGAAGGGAAAAAGTAAGACCAATCATGAATATGGAAACACATACAACATGCAAACACACAAAACCAGCAGCCAGAATTATATAAAAAACTTTCAACACATTCTGCAAATAATGAATATGACATCCAAACGTGCAAATTTAGCTTACAACGGAAGGGTAGTGATAAGTTATATGTTCAATATGAGATAATCGTAAATTGACACGATATTGAGCTGAAACCCATAGCTAGAAAGTAATACGTATACTGATGATGACTCTTAACAAGCGATAATCGCAAATAAATTTTGTGGCTAGAATACTTCATCAATTTCCAGTTGCAAATGAAGAGGCAAAATAATTGCTAGACGATGATCAAGAGATTAAAATATCAGCTTAAAAAATTGAAATTCATACCCCTTTTCTGCTTGAAGGTTTAGGAGGCAACTCCCTTCTGGTGACGATGTGCCCTTTGTTAAGCCCCACAAAGAGACCGGTCTTCGGCTGAGGAGGAGCCATGTCTACACCCGGACAGAAGTTAAATTCAACAGATGTACAAGACAACCAAGTACGCAGGAAATATCGAGACGTAAAGTGGCAGAAAAAGTGGAACGGAGACGATCGGATCTTACCTGTGAGAACCCAAGCAGAGATGACTAGAAACCCTAGCCGCGGCACCAGGAGCATGAAATAGCAGGCGATTTTGAGGTGAAAAGATGAAATTACGTCGTTGCCCTAGAGTGATGAGGAACGTTGGATCAATTGATTAAATAATGTCAAGATCAAATTAAAAATTCTGTAATAATTTTTTAAAAATAATAGTTTATAGATAAAATACTGAAATTAAATAACAAAAAACGTAAAAAATATAGTTTTAGAAATTATTTTGTGAATTTTATTATTTCAATTTTTTATTTTTTACATGACACGCAGCTCGAGTCAACGTCCCTCTATTTATCCCGCTGATCCAGATCCGACCCTTACCCCCTACCAAACGTAGCCCGCGTCTAAGCCTGCTCATATCGGACCGAAGCGAATCGGATCGGATCTAATCTCGACCCGATTGTTATTCTCTTGTTCCATACGGACGTAGTATTAAAGCACCTTCTTCGGTCCACCTTCTTCGGTCCGCATTAGGGTTTTGTTACTTGAGGCTTTGTTGCCCTTCCTTCGAGACTCCGTGGAGAAGTACTCGGTGACGGCGATAAGGCAGCGAAGCGATGGACAAGAGCATGCTCGGAGATCTAGGCTCTCTTCCCGAAGAGGATCAGATGAGAATGTCGGCCATGATCGATCAGATCCAGATCCGCGACAGGTTCGAGCTATACTGCATTTTTCATTTATGTATATGTTCTTGTCTTCTTCTCGATCTTTTACTACTCCTTGGACGAACTACTGGATAGATAGTAAATCAACTTCACGTTTCTCAGAATTCATTAAGCAGCGCTACTACACCCGCATCGACTCTGTTTTGCTATCTCCTATCCGCGCGTTAGAAACTGACAAATATATACGCAACTAGGTTCATCAATTGTTTTGTTCGTATGTTTATTTCTCTGCGCCACAATATAAACTATCAGGTATTCCCAATTATCAATATAAGTGGCGAGGCTGTACATGTCAGTTGCCTGTTCATCTATTAATAAAAGGTAACTCGAAAGTGAATTTGAACACTCGTTTTTGCTGATAGTTTGTTATGGCTGAATACTGCTAACTGTTGAAGTGACCTATTGCCAAGTAGCATGAAGAATTTTGGCGATTGACAGAATTTTGGCATAAGATGGCTATATGTTGCAATTTCTGTGTCGATTTTTTTTTTAAATTGTGCTCAACACATGAAGGAACAGTCGTTGGACTGGTGTTTAAGGAATTTGATTCTGATTTTTTTTTGTCCTTTTGTTTTTAGAATTTGGTCATGATCAGAATGCAACAATGGTTACTGCACTACTTAGCTCGAAGTATGATGAATTTATTAATGACATTCAATTCAAAGGAAGTTAGGATTGAGCCAAGAGATCCGAGCTTAGTAATCGTATAAGTCTCTTGATGAGGTTTGTAAGTTGTTACTGATTGGGATTAGTTGGTTGGGATCCTAGAACTAGAGGCTTTCTTTTCCTTGTAGCAGAGGCGTGCTATTATTCATATCTGTTCCTTATGTCAGATTCTGATTTATTTGATTGTTATTCTAGAAATATACCTTGTGCTTTCCTGTATTAGCTCTAGGCGCACACATTTCCTTCTGAAAAGTATGCATGAACGGGGCAGCGGGCTTTCGGGTTGCCTGCATTAGTTAGAATTTTGGTGCTGTAGTTCAACATTAGTGGGGGTTGAAATTCTTTTCATTATGAGTTCTGATGATCAGGTGATTTCGAACCTAGAAGTTTTACTGGTCTTTTGATATAGGAATTAGGAAGCTCAAAAAACATATTTTCATTTCATTGTCATCTCTTCTAAATGGCAGATTCATTTCATTGGATATTCCATGTACTTTCGATTGATAATTTCAATTATTCATGATTGAATAAATTGTATCAATTATTTTTCTTATTTTGTGGATTTTGGAGGGTTGTATGAATCCCTACTCTAACAACATTTCGAGTGTCTGGGATTTATGGTCTTTTTCCTAAAAGCTGACCCAAAGTATTACAAAGTATTGGGGGTTTCAAAAAAAACCTGAACCTGAAATTTTTGAGAGAAAAAACCCAGATTGGGCCAGGTTTCAGGTTTATTTTGGGGAGGTTTTATGTATTTTACATAGCATATTGTAGATATCTTGTATGTAAATCTATGGTATACATCATTTATGAAAAACAACTCAAACCTAAATTTTGAAATCATTGAAATTTGAAACCCAACACTAGGGATTAGTAGGAGTTTGCCTAAAGTTTGTACTATCACTAGGGGTTTGACATCTAGTTTACGGCTGGTTGGGACTTCCTCACTTGCTAAGCATTTACTCACCCTCAGCCTACTTGGACTTTCAATGCTAAACATGTAGTCCTCTTAATTTCTCTAGACTTTCTATGCCAACACTTATTGGACTTCTTTTGGTTAACTTCTTGTTGGAATTTCCACATGTCAACATCTATCAGAATTTCACCAATGTCAACCCTTGTTAGACTTTCCACCTGCCAACTATTTGTTGGACTTCTCTGTTATCAAATGTGTAGTTGACCTCAACCTACTGGAACCTCATCTAATGTCAACTATCCTATCAAGTATCAACCTTAACATATTAGCCTACCTTAAAGTTACCTTGATTATATAGCACATAATTGGATTGTGCCAACATATTGTCCATACATCAAATCATTAACCTTCTTGTCTATCAGGATCAACTTACATCTGATTGCACCAACACAATCTACTACTAGTGTATTGCTTTTAGAACCAGACCATCGTTTCTATTTTATTGGTTAACCATCACACCTCATGGTTTGTTTGCTCGCCAACGTGAGAATATCTTTTGAGGTTATATACCATCATCAACTTGCTCTTATTGGGCTTCATATATCCTTTGAATTTCAATATTTCATTTCTGGCACTTGTTTTACTGATATACAGCTTATTGTTCCATCAGGATTAACTGGTCTTCTGTCTGATTATTCTTTATGAACATGCAGTTTAAGAATGTATAATTCACTGGTCGAGAAGTGCTTTACTGATTGTGTAGACTCCTTCAAGCGTAAATCTCTAGACAAGCAAGAAGAAACATGCATCAAACGCTGCGCTGAGAAATTTCTGAAGCATTCCATGAGGGTTGGCATGAGATTTGCGGAGTTAAACCAGGGGGCTCCCACTCCTGATTAATGTAGTTAAAGCTGGCCATTTTCCTATATCACAGGTTCCTCGCTTCCCATAATCTTTGACTGCTGTCTTCGTAGGGGAATTGAGTGCAGGCAGAAATGATTTAAATTTATATTTGAGAGCTTCCTATTAGCTCAACCGACTTTGTTGCATTTTTTAGCACTAAGATTTGGCCTATTAATCTTATTATAAAATAAACTCAAGCAGTTAGATCATACTGTTTGCCGTAGCAAATTACCTTGACTGGATTGGTGCTATTTGACCAATAGTCGAAGGAGAACACTTCATGCGATAGGTTTAGTTTAATTTGATATCTTAGATTCTAGCAAGAAGGATGTCAGAATCATATTAGTTTGTCATTGCAGATCGTATTTTAAAGAAAAACCCACCCTAAATAGAAAGATAGTATATATGGCATTAAGATTCAAACAGCAACAGTTCATCCAAAGATAAGATTCAGGGTTTCACAAATGAAAAACTAGTCTTTGAGGTCGGCTTCTCTCTTCACCGACCGTTCATCTCCGCCGGAAGCCAGTGGCGGCCGCTCAGTTGCTCCAGAAACTTGCTCAGCCGCATATGCTTTGCGGCCCACTGATCTGCTAATTTTTGCTCCTTTGCCTCCGCGTCTTTCTTCAGCCCGGCAATCTGCTCCTTGTACTCTACCTCAATTCTCTCCAGCGCCGCCTTCTGCTCCTCCCTCAGCGCCCGCACCTTGGCCTCGATCTCCTCCAGCTTCTCCCTCCTTTTGCATGCCTTCTCCGTTTCCAGCTGCAGCTCCAGCCGCTTGAGTCTCCAAGCTGCTTCCTTTTTGTGTTCCATCCACGCCCGGTGCCCCTCCTCCAATTCCCTGCAGCACTCGACCAGCTCCGGCATAATATGTCCGCCTTCGACGCCGTGCTGCGAGTTACCCAAACCCAATCTACCTTCGGCCCCCCGTTCAGCCTGCAGCCACGGCCTGGGAGACGGAGGCGTAACTGACGGGGAGAGCGTCAGAGTAACCGACGGCGGCGGTGGCGGAGGTCTGTGGCCGCCGGCGCCATTGTTCGCGAGCCACGGTGGGAGGAAAGGGGTGGCCATCAACAGCGGCACGACGTGGCGCTCCTTGACTAGCTTCTCCGCAAATCCCTCGAGGATGCGGTCGTACTTGCCTGGCTCGGCGGCGGAAGCAGAGGAATTCTCGATCTCCCGACGCTCCCTCTCCTGCTTCTCCCGGAAGACCTCCCACCACTTGCCCAGCCGCTTGGCGGTGCGCCCAGGGATCTCGGCTGCGATCTTCTTCCACTTATTGCCGTGCTTGGCCTGCAGGCGAATGACGAGGTGCTGCTCCTCCTCGGTCAGCGACCCTTTCTTGATCCCGGGCTTGAGGTAGTTCTTCCACCGCTCCAAGCAGGATTTAGCGTCCCTATCAAGGGCAACGTTCATGCGCTGGGAAACGAGGTGCCACTCCCTGGCTCCATACTGCTTTACATAAGCACGCAATATGTCGTCCTCCTCGGCCTTCCACCGCTGCCTATCCTTCATTTGTTGACTTCCATTGCCATCTCTCCCGATACCTCATATCTTTGTGCCTTTTTTTCCTTGATCCCCTATCCTGCTCTAACAAGGTTCAACAACACAATAATTATGCTAACATCTCAATTCTACAGAGTATGCTGATCAAGATCGTCAGCAAGAACGATGGAATTCAACAGCAACACCTCTAGATTTTGAAAACTGGTTAGTGAAAGGTATATATACTCAACGGTAGTTGTTTTTTATTCCCCTGCACCACAATTTATAATTTTCTGTAGCATATGATTCCAATAAGAAGAATCCAAACTCGTTTAGGGGAGATATAACAAATTAGTTTTGGAATGGTACAGAAACATATAATTGTGCAAACCAAAGAATTTTTTGTCTCACAGAAAAGACGAAGCTTTTGGTATACCATACATCCAAAGCAGCTTATAGATTTGTTTGATAAATTTGTAGACAAGGCATGCAGAGTTACAGGAATAGAACAAAGAAAGGGAATCATTGAAGTCTTACGGCGGCCTTCCGATGATGCTGAGAAGGAAAGCAGAGCACTTGACGCAGCAGCAGCGGTAGCAGAGGAAGCGGAATGAATCTTCACCAAATGAGCAGAAGGTGGTCCGTAGGATAAAATATAGTGGAAGGAAAGGCGGAGGGTAGGGGAAGGAGGTGCGACAGCCGCGCAAAAGGAGCGCACGCGAGTGGGGAAGAAGAAAAAAAAGACGAAAGGTGGGCGAGGAGGAGGACAGTGACTAAAAGACTAGTCACGTAGGACGACAGAAGACAGTGGGGAGGTGTAAGAACCGTGTCGGGGTGTTGACGTCAAAGAGGAATGTGATGCCATTCTCGAGCGTTTACGAGCTACTGGAGCCCCACTCTTTATGATCCATCTGCATCTCCATCTTCTTCTCCGGTCTTTTAATTACAGAATAGTAACCATGTCTGAGATTTCTGTAGGATTTTTGCAATCATCTTCGAGCATTAAAGATAAAAAAAGTCGAACCTTCTTGGCAGGACAACACTAACTTTTGACTGCACGAGGTAAAAGACAACGCGATTGCTTTAATCCACTCGCTCGCAAAAGCTGAAAAAGGAACGAGCCGAATCATGCCGCTGGCAGTCTCTTCCTGGAGAGTGGCGCGTTACTTCTTTCGTGCTGCGATAGAACCATCGCTTCGCCATCGTCCTGCCGACGTCGGCGTGATGGGATGCTGCCCTTTTTGTTTTTGTAGGTTTAGTTTAGCTGCCACTGCTAATCAGCTTTACTTTTTGCAAAAGCTGCGTGGTGTAATTACATTGCAGTGAGCGTCGTGGGTGTGCCCCGCTACGGACGGGATCTGTTGCTGTGGGAGCAAGTGGGCATCGGGCGCGGGCGTCGAGAGCGGCATTGGCTCAGTGGCGATGTAGCAGGCAGGGAGGCAGGCAGAACAGGCAAGGGGATATGGTGGTGGTGAGTCTGGCGCGTGCAGGCACGCAGCAGTGCAGAGTGGGCATGTGTGGTGGGTTGGAGAGGAGGTAGTGCGTGTTTCGCGGCGGCAGCAGCAGCAACGGGAGCAGTGGGAATGGAGGATGGAATAGGGAGGGCTGGGCAGGCCAACTGGAACGATGGGGACGCGACGACGCACATCTCCATCTGTGTTTTGTGGGTTAGGCATTCTTCTTCTTCTCTCTCCCTCTGCTCGGTGCTCGCCTTGGTGTCAGCGACGGGTTACGTCGCTCTCGGCTGCGGCGTGGATCCGGGTGCAGATTTGGATGGGGAAGGATGGCTCCACTCTGCGCGTTTGTCTCCGCTTGTTTTTCAGACTCGACTTCTGCGGAGATCGCCGGACCACTCTTGGAGGCATTTAATCTCACTCCTATTCATTTATACGACTCCTGTCGTGTTGCAATGCCGACGGGAAAAAATAAATCACGTATAGGGTTTTACAACAGCTTGTTTACCCTGATGGAATGGAGATAAAGACGAGAAAAATATAGATTCCCGATATCTTCTTCTGGGCAGAATAGAGTCAGATTTCCTCCATGGATTCGTACAGAAACCCTCTCTTTGCACTGACCTCTAGGAGATGTAAGTTTGGAGGAGCTGTGCCCTGGGGCTCGGGTGGGATGGCACTCGATCAACAAAAACGACTGTTTGATCATCGCTGTGGTTGATGAAGATGAGGGTCAAAGGCGATGGCTTGAGCACTGTCGTCAGGATTAGTAAGATTGCAGTGAAAACTGAAGTTGTCGCCTTAATGCTCTGTTTATAAGGAGTGGACGATTAATGACTGAAATAAATTTAGAAGTGTGAGAAGAAAAATAAAAAGAAAGAAATCTATTTATCTAAGTGTTTGTTTATGTTGATTGAGAAAAATGAATGCATGAGGTATAATTTTGTAAATGAAAATAAGATACATGTATCATTTTTTTTTTTGGATATAGGATATAATTTTGTAAGTTAAAAATGTTATTGGTGTAGAGTGTAATTTTGTAAATGTAAAAGATACCTATATCATTTTTTTCTCTATCTGTTTTTTTTTTTTGTCCGATTTTGAGATGATTAATTTTGACTCTAAAATTATTTATGTATTATAATTCTCTTCCCTCTTAAAATTTTAATAAAGTAAATTTAATAAACTTTTTCTTAATTTTGTTTCCGTTCTTCCAAATAAACTGGGCCTAACAGTCAGTCAGAACGATTTCACACGTTCTTAAAATGATAAATTATGAAAAAAAAATTTACACTAACACAACTTTTTGTATAAGAAAGATATTTATAGCCATTAATAATTGATGTTAAATTTTATCACAATAAATATCCATATAAATAATAACTGCTTCACGATTAACAAAACGAAAGTTCAAAAGAAGACAGAATGATATTCTAATTCTTAACATGCAAAATATAAATTCAAAAGTGTTTCTAGATTTGCAGGAGAACGTCAACTGCACTTTGGAGCAAAGCTATAGAAGGTAGCTTTGGATCGAAGATGAAATCGATTATGCACTAATGTTTACTCACTCACTAACATGAACTGGAAGACAAAAAAGAACGAATATGTTAAAGAATATCCATAGTCTTTGTGATTTTCTAGGTGCATATAATTTACGGTCTAATAAAGGGTTCTAATTTATTGAGTGATGTGCAATTGGATGGACACCATGAACTGGAAGACTAAAAGATGATATGTACGTAATGGTCAAAGTGTATTATTTTCAATTTTTTTCCCAACAATTAATTCAAACAAAACACGATCATATTGCATCAGTGAAAATCATCACATTAGTTCGCAGAAAATGGGCTGCTTGAGTAGTGAGTACAACTACAAACTATACAGTAACAAAAATCTAAATTATAACTAAACAGTAAGAGGTGACAAACTAAAGGGTATGCAGGGGCCAGGAAAGACTCAACGCCGCACATAACGATAATCTCTTCTTCAGAGTCGCCAATCACACACTCATCGTCGACGCCAAAACCAACGCCGCCGCACGCAAACGGGCGGGGCACCTTCGACAGTGGCACCTTCGCCATGAGAATCAAAATTCGAATTGGAATTCAAATTTGAAAAGTTCTCCCGCTCTCTGAGCCATCGCTTCCCGCCCTAACGACGCGGCGATCGCAGCGACCCTCTCCGGGGGCATAGGGGACGCGCGGCGCCCAGCGGGCATCCCGCCGGCTCTCGATCGACAGTTCTTCACGGTGGGGCTGCGGGGCAATCCCTGCCCCGCGAACCAGATCTGCGAAGGACCCAAAGCCACCCAGTTCGCCGCGTCGATCAACAACGTCTCGTCCTTGCTGCCGACGACGGGTTGCTGCAAGCAAGCTATCTGCGGCGGGTAGCAGGGAGCATGCCGGGAGGAACCTCCGTCTCCGTTCTTGTGTAATTAAACGGTGACGCCGCTCAAAAACGCGTTCGTGGAGCATGGGACGCGGGCGTTGCGGTTACAGTCCAACGCGAGCTTGCAGCTGGCGATGCATTGCATTGCTTGTAGGGGCCGGAGCGCTGGCGGCGGAGGGTCACCAGATACACCTCGACGGACACAACGTCAAAGTGGTGAGACTTGGGTTCGGCAATTTGGATTCGGGCAAGGATCGAACGTAGCGTCTCCACGGAGGAGACCCCGAGTTAGTTAAAAAAAAATCCTTATTATTATTAGAGTAACGGTACACATAGTGCAAGTGAATATAGTAAATGTCTCCGTAAAAACTTTAATTGTTAATCGGGGGAATGTTTGACATTCTATTGTCGATCGGATATCGTCAGCGTCCTCCAGCCGCCGGTCCGAACGAAATTATACCTAGGGGCACGATGAACTAGTTGGGTATCACAACAATTACGATCTCGCATCATTCACCGTCGATCCCGACTAATTCACCATTGCAGGCGATCCCGACGAGTTCATCATCCCCCAAGGTATAGTTTGATTCGGGATGGCAATCGAAAGCCGTCGGTGGTGTCCGATCGACGATCGAACATCAAAGGTGCCGCCGATTGACGGTCAAAATTTTCACTCTGCCATTCACTTTCACTGTACAAATTTTTTTCTCCATGTTATTATTATTATGTATTTAATTTTTAAAATCGATTAATTTTAGAGGTCATTGGTCCAATCTGATCCCATGAAAATTTACTATTTATCATTGGAATAAATTGAGAAGTACTCATGAAAATATCCTGATAGTCATTATATCGAGTACTCATGAAGACATCCAGACAACCATTATTCTTAGATCTGCTTTTCACTTAAGAACAAAATTTCTTTGCGCCACATGGAGATGAGTAAAAATTTAATTAAATAGAAAAAATCGACCGACCAATTAAATTTTAAAATTCAATTTAGTTTATTTTGAATCTTAATTTATTTTAAAAAAAATCAGCTAAATCGATTTTAAAATTTTTATGCCGATATATTGAATAAACTGAATTTGGTTAAAACCTAAATTTAGACCTTATTTTGTTTAAGATCGAAACAAAATTTTATTACACAAATTTTTAAATCCTATTTAAAATTTTTTGTTTTTTTTTGAAAATTTAATCAATTCGATTAATTAAAAAAATGACTTAGTTCGATTTAATTTTAAAATATTCATCTCTAAAGTTTGTAATGAAAAATATTAGAAAGTAATATTTTTGTAATGAAAATTTTAAGTAGTGAACCTTTGCTACGAAGACCAAAGTAAATAATATTTTAACTACACTAAAAAAAGAACTTAAATGTTATAGAATGAAATGGGAAAAAATAAAAATAAATCGGAAGACCCCAAATCACAAAAGTCAACTAGATTAAATTGCATCCAATCAATTACATTTCAAACTGTCACTTGTCAGTAATTCATCTAATTCTTCTTTTGATCAATCATCTGCTTGATGGAAGAATATGATCCTACAAGCGAGCACGCTAGTCCAATAATTATAACGAAAATACACCCCGACACCTGAAGGGGAAAAAAAAACATAACATATTTATTAGCTTTTAACAATCATCTACAAATCTAAGCTTATTCATATTTCATGCATTCTTTTAATAAGATTGCCCAATCTAGTTATACAAATATAACTGTACTCACTAACTTCAAAAGGATTAGAAGATGAGGTTATGAATGTATTGAGAAATGTAGATAATATGATTTACCTCATGAAAACTCACAGATTTGCGCTTGATACTGAGATAGCATGCGCAAGGTAAAATAAGAGCCTGCACGAATAACTATTCTCTAGTTAAAGTTCTTTAAAAAAAAATTATATTTAGCAGAAAAGAAATTTACCACTAGCATTGTGAAGACGGATCCAAGCAATGCCATTACAGATGCTGCAAATCCATGTTTTAGTATTACAGCAATTAAACTAGAATTAAGAACCGTTAAGAATCGATATGAGATCTTACCAAAAAAGGGAACTGAGAGTGCCACAACCAACGTGGAAAAAACTAGAAATGTTCTCATGGAAAGCATCACAAAATTGGATTGACTCGTCAAAGGCAGCAGCTCTTCTAAACTGAGGGCGACTGGAGTCATTGTCAATGCATATTTGGACAGCGGATTCACAACCTACGTTTAGAGGAAACTGAAACAGTCGTCTTTCTGTTTCTCTTCATAACCAGTATAAGAAGAACACTAACTAGAGTGTAACCTTCATACCGTTGTCCATACCGCAACTTTAGAAATCAAGAATTGATGAGGCATATTTAGTGTAAATTGAGACTTGAGGGAATCCCCGAACATCGAATAGCCTACCGCGGCGACCCCAGCATAGAGAATTGTACACACTGCAAAGCTGCAAGGGAAGAGTGGCCAAGAAGATATCATATAGAACAGCAAATAGTTTAAGCATCTGAAAATTTTGAAATTTATAATACCAGATCATTAGAACAGATGGAAATTTAGATGGCATTTCCATGGAAGAATATATGTTGGGGAAAACGGAGTGACCGGAGTAGCAGAAGCCATATAATCCAATGGCAACAGGAAGGTCCATTAGATTGAGTACGGATCCACCTGGGTGGAATCCAACATGATCCACCACACCCACCCACAGCAAGCAGAGAACAACCAGTAACGTAGCTAACACTCCGCCAGCTGAGATGTTAAAGAAAGCAAAAGATGAATACATGTATCTCAAGGTTCTTGAGCCAAACAGTAGAGTGACCTGAGAGGTAGGATAGTAAGCTAAGGTTCTTGAGCCAAACAGTGGGAAGAACAGCAAGGGCTGTGGTTACAGCAAAGATCTGGGAAGAAGTTAGTTCAGCTCCCAAGAAGTTCAGGCTTGCATTTGGGAAGATTGATGCCAAGTTATCGCCCACTAGAGTTATGTACTCCACACAACAACCCTGTAAAAATTTTACAGATTATACACAGAGAGGCTAGAAAACATCCAATTGAGGGCATATATCACAGATTATACACTTAGTTATTCATTGTTGTGAAGGTTTTTTGGTGGATTTCTGATGGAAAATGGAATGGTATTTCAAACATATCCAATTGAGGGCATACATCAGAAAACTTTAAAACAATACATTTTCAGTGAAAAATAACAGGGATCTTATGATAAACTCCAGGGTACTTACATAAAGTTCCAGGTAAAGAACTATCTGCAATAAAAGATTGGTGTGTTAGCCAAATATGAATTCAATAATAGCAAAATAATATATTTTTTTCGTTTAGAAAAAAAAGAGAGTTATACTAACTGATATAAATAGACGTCCGGAGAGACCAAATGCTGCTTGACCAATGTCAGGATATGTTTTGAGTCCTGGTAAGCTATCTAAGCATCTCTTGAGCAACATTCCAGTGTAGAATGAGATGGATCCAAAGCCAAACAGGAAAAGCATGCCCACCCACCCTCCTTCTTTAACTGCATAAGGGATGGATAGAATTCCGACTCCACAGAGAACATTAAGACCTGATCATAATGAAGCATACTGTTTAATGACATATATGGAGAAGACATGTGATGTCTATGCTTTTGGATCAGTACTAGTACATGATTAAATGTTCTTTATGATTTCAATACTTGTAAATTCGATCGTTTTCTTTCTACTTGTGATTATGATTTCAATGCTAGTAAAAACTCAGCGTTTCTAACTTGCCAATTGCCTAATCGACCCAATATCAAGCATCTTATTGACCTAACTGCAAACAAGCTGAAATGAGATCAATACCATTGATCACGGCTTGAGCAGTGGAGCACTGGCGCGGCGGCGGCAGCTCCACGTAAGAAGAGAAAGAAAAAGAACATCTTTGCGCGCCATCGGAGGGGAGAACAACCGACCCATGGTCCGGCGCGGCGAAAGAAGGGTAAGCAGGAATCAAGGGTTTCCCCAAATGATGGGCCGCCGCCTCCTGGTCGTGGTTGGAAAGCATGGAAGCGCCGAGCCTCAAGAAGGAACCCTCCGCCCTCAAGAACGAGCTGCCCTTCTCGACCAAGCTGGAAGCCGCCAGAAACCCTACTTTCGGCGACGGCACGCAGCTGAAGACGTCGATGGATTGGCGGTAGCTGACGGGCCAGGTGGTATGGTAAGAACTCGGGTCGCCGTCGAAGTGGTCGCCGTTGGAGGAAGAGGAGGAGGTGTCGGAGGAAAGGGAGGAGGCGTGGGACCCGTAGTGGTGTTCCGCGAGGTTGTCCTCGTCGTCGGTCTCGAAGGCCAAGCCCCGGTCAGGCCCCAACTCTTCGTCCGCCTTCATTAGTCTGCTCGACGACGGCGAAACTCGATTAATCTCCTAACCGACTTTTATCTTGCTCTAATCTCGTTTCTTTGGTAAGGATTAATTTGTTAATTAGGAGGAGAAGAAGAGGAAGAGGAAGAGGAAGAGGAAGGAAGGGACGCACGTGCGCGGAACGCGGCGATAAGCCGGGGTTGTTGTCCACGTGGCCGAATACGAGGTCGGGTGGGGTAGACCTACGACCCCGGTCACAAGATAAAACAATTTGATGACTACAAAGTCTACATTTTATCGACGTGGCGAATTATTATTTGTTAACATAATACGGCGAGCAAATCTAATACGTCAGCTAAAACGAGTTTATAGGGATAGATTTTGTACATTAATAGCAAGCTATAATTACTTGTTCTTTTATAAGGACGACAACTCAGCATTGAACGTTATTAATTAATTAATTGTATAGAAAACTCGTTTCTATTTATAAATGAACTTGACAATTCAATGATTTTTGATATATTTATTTTAATATTTATATAGTAAACTCATTAATGTTTTTTTATTAGCAGTATCATTATTTTTCATTTATTATTTCCTTAAATAATTTTTATAAATGTTTATCTTCATTTATTATTTCCCTAAATAATTTTATAAACGTTTGTCCTACTTTCCAAATATTACCTTTAAATTACAAACACCAACCGTCCATATAATTACTTTGCATAAATAAACACTAACAATTAGTGTAGAAAGCTCAATAACAAACATAATTGAGATGCTGGACTTCTGAATTGCCATCGTGATCACTTTCCAATTTACTCTGACAGCCTATAAAAGATTTTTATAGGATTAGATCAGTCACCCAATGATGAAAAAATTTCGTTAATCATTTCTTTCAATAACAAACATAAAAATCAAAATAGAATTTAATTTTTATTTTTTTAAATAGTAAAATATATTTTTAATGAAAGCATACTTACACTACGTTTGGTAAGGGGTAATCAGCCTTTTAATGTAATTAGGATTACATTACAAGATTAATTACTTTGTTTGATACAGTTTTAAAACTGTAATGTAATGTAATTTGTAGTACAAAAGCTAGTAAAAGTGTTGTAATCTGGATTACAATGCCAACAACATGTAATCTAGATTATATTACGGCTGCGTTCGATTAGGAGTAATATAATCTAGTTTGTAATGTAATTGAGCATTTAATGTAATCCAGATTACATATTGTTGGCCTTGTAATCCATATTACAACACTTTACTAGCTTTTGTAATGCAAATTACATTACATTACAGTTTTAAAACTGTACCAAACAAAATAATTAATCTTGTAATGTAATCCTGATTATATTAAAAAGTTGATTATCCCTTACCAAACGTAGTCTACAGGCTACATTACATTACAACTAATCAAAAGTAGCCTTAATTTTGTTTAATACGGAGTAAATCAGTATTGTTTTTATTATATAGCAATGAATTAAAATAAAATATAATTTTATTTGAAAATAAGACATGAATGGAATGCGATAATCGATTTGACGTATTAAATATATTGATATTTTTCATTCAAATAATTCAGCCTTATCTTATTATTTAATTAATAATTTAGACTGCTCACTAACAAATTTTGGCGAAGTCGAAAATTAAAGACAATTCCAATAGTTAAACATTTACAGATGATTTTTGTGTAATTCTTAACGTATCACATAAATATTACATCAAAAAATGTTAAAACTTATTAGAGCATATATTCCACAGTTAAATCTCTCTCTAAATTTTTTTTATAATTTTCAATGTCACATCAATAACACATCGAAAGTATAGTATCTCTATATAATTTTCATTTAACATTTTAATATATTAATTCCGATTTTTAATTTAATTTATTTATAATTTTTAATTAATAAATTAATTAACTTATGATTTTTAATTTAATTAAATTTAGATTTTCCGTTTAATATTTAATTAACTTAGGCCTTTTAATTTAATTTAATTTAATTCAAAATATTTAATTTAATATTTAATTAACTTAATATTTTAAATTAATTAAATTTATAATTTTCATTTAATATTTAATTAACTTATACATTTTAATTTAATTATAGACATTTGTATATTTAAAAAAAATTAAGCATGCAATATCAAACCTGCGCTTGAACTAAAAAGTTCAAATCCCACCTTCACACTCATTGAAGCTTTTTCATTGAGCTTTTTCAAATTTACAAAACTTTAAAAAAGTTTGCATTGCAGATGCCCTAAGTTACGTTATCGATTTCTTTTTTCTTTTCAACCGAAAAGAATTTTAAACCTTATTAGTAATTTTAACTTTTATCTTTCAAATTTTAAAAATTAAAAAAATAAAATTATAAATCTTAAAAGTAAAAATTGAAAATATAAATCTATAATTATAAATCCTATAAAGGAAAAAAAAATCAAATCTTAGTCCAAAATTAAAATTTAAAAAATAATTTATCAAATTTAAAAATATTTAATTTGAAATTAATTTTAAAATTTAACCAAGTAAATTCTAATATTAAAATAAAATAAAATTTATACGTATTTCAATTTTAAACTTTCTTACTCAGTTAAATCAAATAATCAAAATTTTGAACCAAATTAAATTTTTAGATCATAATTTTCAGACCAAAATTAAATTTTATCAAACCGAGCCAAATTTTTAGATCGTAAATAGAACTATCTGGTTAATTTAATTTCCGATTGAATTAGCTAATATTTTATCGGTTCAATTTATTTGTTGTTTTTTTAAAAAAAGACCGTTGGGTTCAGTTAGCTCGAAAAAATTAATTAAATTTAATTCGATTAAATTAATTTGGTCCAGTTGAATTTTAATCAAATACTGACCCTACAAACACATGAAAAAGAATACCTTAAATTCAGTTGAATATCTGCATTTAATTTTAACCATCTTCGTAACTCTTGTTTAACAAATTAGACTAACTAATAAAAGATTCACTCTTCACTTGATAATACAAACACATTGATACTTCAACTATTTGTTATCGAGAAGCGAACTTTATCGCTTCAATCGAACACATTAATTTCTTTACCTATTTTGAATTCACAACTCTCTATAACAAAAGATTTTAACTATTATGAACTAAAAAAACTAAAAAAAAAAACCACATGAATGCTATTTTCCATAAACAAACTCGAGTGCTCATGCTTCGGCGACTCTCTTCCTTTTCTCCCCTCTTTGATTTATTCCAAAAGGGATCCACATCGGAGCAATATCAAAGCGCATACGGCAGGAGAGTTCCTCCATCATCTGCTCGCATTCTGCCACCTTGTTAATCTATACAAAAAAAAAAAGATTTTTATTTTTCATTAGAAAAGATATTTGATTTTAATTTGTCAGTCCCATAAAAAGTACAATTCCACACAATAAATTGTAGAAATTAATTACCGTGCCGTGGGCTTGAATGAAAGGTGCAAAAGATGAACCACCTTCACCGTCTCCAACAGCTTTAAGAGCAGAGGCTGCCACATTGGACGCATTAAATTGTAGAAATCTACTGTCTGGCGAGAAAATACAGTTAATTAGTTAAATTAACTAAATTAATTGAATATGCATGGCTGTGTTGACATTACCTAACGAAGCGCCGACGAGGAGCTCCATGACGCGAGTGCGCACACGATCCGTCCCCCACGTCAACGCCTCCACGTACGAGTAGGGCGTGATCGACGAGAGTCGCCAGTCCAGTTTCCTCAGCACCGTCAGTTCCATCTGTTGGATTGTGATCGACTCGAACGAATGGCCCAGATCCTCCATCTGCGATTCCATTCGCAATTACCTCATCAGAAATGCTTCATACGGCACGCATGAACGAAATAATGGCTGAACACGATCGACGACATACCTGGAGATCGAGCAACGAAGGAACAGAAACTTCGTCCATCTTCGATGCGATGGACAAACAAGCAATGGATAGCAGCTCCATCATCCAGTCCTCCCATTTCTGCACAGTTTCACCGAAATCAAGATTTGACGACTCGATCGAGAGGAATTAAACTAATGGGAAATTATAATTTCAACTGGATTACCACATTAGAATTCACGGAGACGAATCGATCCAGATAATTCACAGCATTGAAAGTCGTCGCAGCACCTAAATTTAGTCGGCGACAAACCTACAATTTGATATATAATTCACACAGCCTTGTCAAAATGGAGGGGAGTATTTCTCACGACTTAGAAATTACCTTAACGATATATTGTATTGCTCTGGTTCTTGCCAAAGGTAGATGAGAAGTTTGGTGCAGTCGCTCATGGTAGCCGCGACTTGGCAAATAAATATGCTCTCGTTGCAAAAGATCAAGCAAGAAATTTTCCAGTTCGACGGCGTCAGCTACTGGTTGCGACGAAGAGATTTGAGGACTGATCAAGAGTCTCGGTGAAGGAATGGGACTGCCAAGGAATGGTTCCTCGTCGCAGAGAAGGCAAATGCTGCTGTTTTCCATGAGACGTGCTGGCTGTTACAGGCAGTAGAGTCGGCATTAGACTTATGATCAATCCACGAGCCGTCAGAAATTAAAACAAACGAAAATTATTATAAGTAAGATACCTCAACCTGCAAACTTCTGAACTGTCTCTGCAGCAACAAGTACACTGTCAGCCTAGCTTGGCGAATATGTCTGCGACTGTCCTTCGTGTGTCGATTTGTGGTATGAGCAAGAGGACGTGGAAGTTATAGGCCATCAGATCTTCTTGTAAAGAAATGGGGAGGGCTTTTTGTGCGTGCGTCATGGGGGCTGGGGAGGTGGGTGGGTGGGTGCCTTGAAAAACGGAAGGGTTATCCTCATGAAGAGAAGTAAATGCAAAGGTGGCATTTCTAGCCAATGGCGTGACAGTGCACGAGGATGGGCCCTGCTCTTCATAATCGCTCCCTGGATGAGTGGATGATCCAGCACTGCCCATTTCGGATCGGATGTAACTCCCATTTAAGATTGTGTTGCAGTGGTTTGAGGTTTCGGACTTCGAATAACAGCCACAATTATAACATGCAGCGTTGAATGATCTAATCGATCAAAATCGCAATCGAATAATTTTTAATTTTTTAATTAAGCGAACTGAATAAATTTGTATAAAAAAATAACAAATTGAATCGATAAAATATCTATTAAACAGGAAAACTGAAATAATTAAATTTTAATTTAAATCGGTGGGGAAAAAAAGAAAGGAGAACCATAAATTACATAATTAAAAATTTTAAACTCTCATTTTCGATTCAGATATAATCAAATATATTTATTTTTTAAAAATAAGATTTAACCGATTTGATTAAAAAACTCATATTTTTTTAAAAATGAAAATTTAGATTAATCAAACCAAACTTATAATGTATTTAGTTGATTAATTTGATTTTAATTGATCTTTTACTAACCCTCAATATTCAAAATTGCACATTTTTTTAAGTCATAGACGTATTTCTTTATACAGTTTACTATTGAATTTTACATTATCTAAACATTCTTCTCATTTTAGTTTAGCTAGAAGAATATAAAACCCGACGGGTTCTATTATCACTATTCCTAAGAATAGGGTTCTATTATCACTATGAATAGGGTTCTATTATTACTATTAGGAATAAGAATGCGCAATCATTCGAACGGTTAATATCAA
Source organism: Boesenbergia rotunda (assembly GCA_024364735.1). Classification (NCBI taxonomy): domain Eukaryota; kingdom Viridiplantae; phylum Streptophyta; class Magnoliopsida; order Zingiberales; family Zingiberaceae; genus Boesenbergia; species Boesenbergia rotunda. The sequence goes on along the minus strand of JAGFNQ010006744.1, from coordinate 196,785 downwards.
AATTGAATAAATTAATTATTTTTATTTAACCAAATAGATACTTTTATAACAAGATGAATAAATTAAACATTCGATTAAATCAGGATTTGAGAGTTTTGAGATTTTATACTCTCGATTCGATTGACATAACCAAATTCATTTTAATCGGTTTAATCAAATTTAAAATTTTTTAAATCGAGACCAAACTGATTTAATCGAAATAATAGATAAATTTAAGGAAAAAATTAAAATGTTAAATTAGCCAAACTAAAATTTTTAATTTCGATCGATTGGATCAGCTAATTCCATTTCTCTTCTCTTGGTATATAACAAGCCTTTCTAATGATCATTTTCAATGGTAAATTCATAATTGAATATATAGTTAACTTCTGCACAAGAGCAAATATGAACAAATGAAATTGCATTAGTTACGAGGCTAGCTTACCTTACCTAGGCCAGTGTGCATATATGTGTATGTGCAAGTCATAATCTACACAAATGAATAAACTTACCGGTTTTTTATTTTCAACAGAAACAAAACTCAGGAAGTAGGATTTATACTCGCCATTCTGTAAATTCTATAGTAGTCGGTAGTTGCACGATAAATACAGTCAAGAGAATATCAGCCTTTTAAGAAGAGCACTCAGACGAGGAGGAATCTTTCTGAGAGATGGATGCCGGTCTGCAGATTTTGATTAAAGCAAAACATAGTTCCTGAAATTCATGAATTACACAGATTAGTCCACAAGATAAGAAATAACTGACGGGGAAAATACAGAAAGTATCCACAAATGAATTCTTTGATGTAATCTGATTTTAGGTCTCGAGTTTAGACTTTATACTGTCAGAGCTGAAATCTTTTTTTGCCAAGATAACGAGTGTCCTATTAAACTTCACTATTAAGGCAAACTTCAGAAGCAACGAAGCCAGAATTTCTAACTAGTAAAAAAGATCCACAATTCAGAAAGCTAGAAAGTCATTCAAAAAAGGTCCACATAACAATTAGTAGAAAAACAAATAAGCAAGTTTAGCACACAAAAGATGGCTATCAATTGACCCAACTGCATCATCCATATACTTGCATATTTTGACGGAACTATATCTAATGAACTAAAATTCAACAAATTCATTAACCTCAGCAAATGTGTTATCAGATTTCCATATTTGACTGTTTACTGGACTCTTGACATTCAAAAAATAGATTCTGTGACTACATCTAAGAAACTGATGGGTATTAATGAAACTGAAAAACACACCTCTTTTATGCTAATGCCGACAGATACAACTCCTACATAAAAACATTGAAATTATATCTAGATTTCACTCCAGTAGCATAGTGTTTTCCTACTTTTTCTTTTTGTTTCTAGGCATGCGTGATTAGTGATTATAGAAAGTCTTTTCGTTTCCTAAGTTACATGTGTAATCAGTGCTTATATAAAGTAATTATGTTGATAAGAATATGAATGATAAAGTAGTTACAAGTATTTATGGTGGCAAAAAGCGATCCGCTCACCCCCAGCGCCCCCGCCAACCAGTCCCAGGGCCAACACGAAGGAGGTAAATCACGGGAGCTACTAGCCCGGATAATGTGGCTAGTGCGTGGGGAGGGCGGACACACTGCCTTTGTCAGGTTTTGACCCTCAGACCTCAAAGTGGTAACACCTACGCACTAACCATCAGTCTATCCTGTGGGGACGTAGTTACAAGTATGTAGAACCATAGCGAGTTTGATAAATGAATTGTCTATAATTGATTTTCATCAAGAGTCACCACAGCACCCATGTTTTTCACATTATCTAATATAATGTCACTTGTTGCATATTATTTCAGATGTTATTTTGCTAATTGGTCATAATGCAAAAAAGAACTTCTAACAAGAATAAATTGAATATATGAAATGCAGTTTCAAAAAATAAGAAAATTATTAAGATGAATGAATATAGAATTCCTATAACATAGAGTTGTTAGATACCTTAAATCTATTAGTCATCAAAGACTTATAGATCAAGATAACATTACGAGAATAAAGAGCGATTGAAATGAAGAAAACTTCTTAGAGTTTTTTTTTTGTGATCATTGTATACCCTTAGCCTAAAAAGAAAAAAATCATAAGACAGATACAGAAAATCTGCTCTTCACTTTATAGTTTCGATACAGTTTTAAAAAGAAAAAAAAAGCTGAGAGTGATTAGATACAGATTCAATATATGATAAAAGGAGAGGAAAAATAGATTTAGATGGTATGAACGTAATATCATTATTCATAGATCTCAATTGATGATGTGCGTATTAACAACAATGGATGATTGAGATCTCAGAACTGAGATCATTTGACAGTTCAAAAATTATGTGAATTAACACCTGAATGTTTAAAAGCTCATCTAATATGCTTTCACTATTGGTTTGAAAAGAAATAACAAAGGAATGGAAGGTTAAAGTTTACACAGTTTCATGGATAGCATGTGCAGGTTTTTTAACTAATCAACAGTAGATAAGAAGCATGTGGTTGAAGTATCTCCACGAAAAAAGTTGAACTCTTTTTCAAATTTGTAATGATGCTAGCATATACTGCTGTTAACTAATAATTCAATGTTCTGAATGATTACTTGTAAAAAAGAATAGAGCTTCAAATAGATGTCTAGATGTGCGTTTGATCTTTTGCATAAGCACACACAACCAAATAATCACGAAATTCACAACCAGTGAAATTTCTTGAAAAACATATAAACCAAAATTCAACTACTTAGACCCACAATTAATTGAATAATATATGATCTGTTTGGCAGATTACTGCATTGATCGATCAACAAAAAGTAGCAACACAATGAAAAGAATTAACAATAACTAAACAATCCTTATGAGCCCATCGTCTACTAAAGCATGCTCACTAGCACAAATCCTTATTTTAACACAATATGCACGACTGAAAAGCCTATACTGAAAACAAAAACCAATAACAGATAACCGATACATCTAATGCAATAATAAAAAAACGAGTAATTAGAAAAATCTGAAACCAAAGAACGAGAATTAACAAAAAAAAAAAATTGCTACTCGCCTCCAAGCTTCCCAGAATTTGAACCTTTCCTGTAGGGACTAGAGACTTCTTTGACTCCTTGTCTGTCCACATTTCGAACAAAGAAGGTGAACAAAAGAGAAGAATGAACCATATTCGTCATACAGTCCTGTTATCTTCCAAGAAACCAGCGATAGAGGAACCGATCATCCTATGAAGCGAAAGCGATAGAGCTGGCAACATGTGATGCAACAGAGAACCAGAGTAAGAAAGAAGCGGGGGAGAATATAATTGAAACCATAATTGATAAACCCTAGAGAATTATGTATCACAAATCCTTGCCCTAATCAACAAACCTGTGATTCTGTGAACCCTTACCCTAATTGACCGGTTATACATACAATTCGCTGTAGCTCCTGGAGGGAAGAATCAAACACTGTAACTGCTCCGCCGATCGGCTCTATGAATCGCCTCAACCCCCTCCACCTCCCCATCCCAGCGAGTCAAGGTCGAAGAGGAGAATCGATTCTAAAACAGTCGATTCCGCGACGTAATACTCCTCGATCCGCTTCGGATCAACTGAAGAACCGGGCAGAGAGGGAGGTGGAGACGCCAGATCGATTCATCGGGACTGGACTCCGGCCGATCCGAGCCGGGCGGACGGCGCACAGCGAACCGCCTGGGAGAAGGGAAGCAACCGGAACATTCGGTTTTTCCACCGACGACCGGTTCAACGGAAGTTTTCGACCCGTAAACAAGGATGGGCCCGTGGCTAATCAAGGAAACCAACTCGGATCGGTCACCGGTTTAGCCGGTCAGACCACAAACCCTCGCCCCTTCCTATAAATATTCACCAAACCGGACCAAATCGCCTCCTCTCGATTTTTGGGTTCTTTCGGCTCTGCAGCGAGCGAGCGAGCGAGCGAGCGACCGCGAGGCGAAAAGCCAAGTAAGTTCTCTAAACCAAACCAAGCCTTGTTTTGCTTTTTTGTTTCGTGCCTTTCTTCGTTCTTCGTTATGGCTTGTGCGTCACGTGATCTGAGGGCTCTGTCTTCGTTGTTACCACTTCGCTAACGTGGTCCGTCATCCCCTTTCTTTGCAGCCGGAGGAGGAACCGATACGATTCCGCCCGCCGCCGCCGATGAGATGGCGTCGGCATCAGAGATCATCCTGCCAATCGGCACGCAGAAGCACGATCCGGCGTGGAAGCATTGCCTCATGGTGCGGTCGACTGGGCGGACCAAGCTCAAGTGCGTGTACTGCTTGAAGTTGTTCCTCGGAGGCGGCATCCATCGCATCAAGGAGCACCTCGCCCGGCATAAGGGAAACGCGTCGTGCTGCCCCAAGGTGCCGCTGGAGGTGCAGCTGGCTATGCAGCATAGCCTAGATGGCTCCTCGGCGAGGAGGAAGAAGAAGCTCAAGTACTCGGAGGAGACGGTGACGAATGCTAGCCCTATGCAAACATTGATCCCGATGCAACTAGAAGGAGGCGAGGTTGGTTCCGGGATGCAGATGATGCAGATTCAGGATGTGATCGACATGGGCGCCGTCCCTGTGGAGGTGCGAGAGGAGGGAGTTGTATCTAAGCCTCCTGAAAAAGTGCGGAAAAAGAGATCAAGGTTGGCTTCGCCTCTCCAAAATTCTCTTTTCCCCCAACAGACTCCTGCTCTGATCGCAGACGCCGGAAAGTCTATTATTGGAGACGCCGTCACCAAGGACCATGTTTGTATGGCTATTGGGAGGTTTCTATTCGAGGCTGGGGTGCCTCTGGAAGCTGTCAATTCGCCACATTTCCAATCCATGGTAGATGCGCTCGCTTTGGTTGGACCCGGCGTGGGAACGTTTTCTTATCATGATTTTCGTGGCTGGATTTTGAAGCGATCAGTCGAAGAGATGAATAATACATTGGAGCAGTACAGGGCCACATGGAGTCGCACCGGGTGTTCAGTGTTGGCAGACGAATGGACTACGGCTACGGGTAAGACTTTGATAAACTTCTTAGTCTACTGTCCTGAAGGAACCATGTTCCTCAAATCTGTCGATGCTTCACACATTGTGTCATCGGCTGATACTCTATACGAGCTATTTAAGCATGTCGTAGAAGAAGTCGGCGAGAAAAATGTAGTTCAGGTCATCACAAATTACACTGAGATTCATATTGCTGCTGGGAATAAGTTGACCGAGGCGTTCCCGACCTTGTTTTGGACGTCATGTTCATCTCAGTGCATTGAGGCAATGCTAGAGGATATCAGTAAATTGGGAGTGATAAGTGAGATCATTGAGAATGCTAAAGCAATCACAGGATTTATGTATTCTCATGCAACTATTCTGAACATGATGAGGAATCACACAAATGGGAAAGATTTGATAATTTCTTGCAACAGTCGGCCTGCCATGAGCTTTATTGCATTGAAGAATATGATTAGCCTAAAGGATAATTTGAGAACAATGATCACTTCCGAAGAGTGGCTGGATTCACCATATTCAAGAAAGCCTGCAGGGGTTTTAATTACTGATCTTATTTGTAGCTTGAATTTTTGGTCTTCTTGCGTTGCAATTGCTCGAATTACAGAACCACTTTTGCGGGTTCTTAAATTAGTCGAGAGCAATAAGAAGCCAGCCATGGGATATATTCATCTGGCTATGTATCAAGTCAAACAGACAATAAAAAAGGAACTTGTTAAGAAGGAAGACTACATGACTTATTGGGAGATTATAGACTGGAGATGGAATAGACAACTGCCTTGTCCTCTTTATGCAGCCGCCTTCTTTTTGAATCCTCGCTTCTTCTTCAACATTCAAGGTGATGTGTCCAATGAGATATCGTCCGGAGTGCTTGATTGCATAGAAAGACTTGTGCCTGACGCAAACACCCAAGACAAAATCCAAAAGGAGCTCAGTCTATATAAAAGTTCTGCAGGTGACTTCGGAAGGAAAATGGCTATTCGAGCAAGAAACACTCTACTTCCAGGTAAGATAAAGTAAAAAAAAAAAAAGGGAAAATGTTTCTTCAAAGTTTCATCCTTTCTCTGTTGCTAATCTTCTTATTTTACTTCTCAGCTGAGTGGTGGTTGACCTATGGAGGAGCTTGCCCGAACTTAATGCGTCTCGCCATTCACATACTCAGTCAAACTTGCAGTGTGAGGGGATCCGAACGAGTTCAGATTCCTTTCGAACAAATTCATAACCATAGAATGAACTATCTAGAGCACCAACGTCTTTCTGACCTCATCTTCGTGCATTATAACTTGCGACTACAGCGAAGGTGCACGTCTTTTTTCAGTTTGCGTGTCGTAAATGAAAATCTTCAATTCATCATGTCTCATTATGATTTTGTTTCTGGTCATCAATGCACACAGGCAAATTTTCAGGCACAAACCATTCGATCCTATTTCCGTCGACAATATCGACGTCGTGGGGGACTGGGTTGTCGAAAAAAATGAATTGTTCTCCGTTGACAACGAGCCTCCCAATTGGATGCTACTGAACCAACCAGTGGAAGCTCAAATGCAATGGGGGAATGTAGACGATGAAGAAATTGAAGCTTTCCTTGCGGGTATATACTTTCATTCCACCTTTAATGCGTGATTGAAGTTCATTACCAATTTTCTACTGAAAATTTTATTTGCATAGGCATTGATGATGAGGTGATCCAAGGTGCCGGCAAGAATGCCGAAGACGATGGCGATGTAAAAGAGGAGGTCCACGACCACGTAGATACTTCTTTTACATGAATTGAGTTTTTTATTTATTTTTTTCAGATCCCAATCTGTAGATAATTCTATATGCAAGGCGACTGATCGAATCCTTTATGCATGGGACTGTTGTTCTTCCAGAAAACCATTTTTCCAGAAAGCTGTTGTTTTATTAAAAGATTATTAAAAATAATTATAAAAAAAATGAAATTACATCGCGGCCTTCGTTCGCGATTAAAATGTCAAAAATGCCCTCGCGACTCTAATAAATCACATTCCTGAACCTCTGGGGCCTACCCCGCCAAGCGACAACCGTATGGCCATGCTGCGTGCAAGCCCGGCTCATGGCGCTCGCCCCACCCCTCATCCGCTCGTGCGCGCTTCGACCTCAACCTCGAGCCCATTGCGGCGCATCACAAGCATGCTATCCATTTCCTCGATTACCAGGTGCAAGTCCAACGATCGTTCGTTATCCCTTCGTCATCCCCTGCCTCGCTTCTGCCTTTCTCTCCGCGGCAGTTGCAAACCGTGCCTGGCCATGCCCCGAGGTAATATACTCTCCCAACTCGCCAGGCTTGTAATGGAATGCTGACTCTTGTTGTTGCAGAGTACGAGGAGGTTTTGTGTTGTCTGTCCTCCCTCATCACCCAACGCACTCGAGGCGATGGAGCTAACAGGGGCGACCAGTTCGATCTGATGTTCGACTACCTGAAGGTCCGTTCCTAGCTTTACGCTGTTCTTCTCTTCGTTGGTTTTGTTGGCTGGTTCAATGTGCATGATCGGTTTGAATGCTTAGATTTTGGATTTGGAAGACGCGATTTCTCGGCTCAAGGTTATCCATGTAGCTGGGACCAAAGGAAAGGTGGAAAATTTTGGTTCTGTTTTGCTGTTTGTATCAATTGTTTTTTTAAACGGTGAAAGGTGGTGATTCAGGGTTCCACGTGCACGTTTACGGAATCAATCCTCAGGTCTTGTGGGTTCCGGACTGGACTGTTTACTTCGCCTCACTTGATTGATATACGGGAGCGGTTTCGACTTGATGGGTAAGGATTCGAGCTTATGGCCGGAGTAGGTCGACGTTTGTTCTAGATCACGCGTTCTGTTAAATTTAGTTTGCAGAAGCAAGAAATAATGTAGTTCTCAATGCTATATCATCTGTGTGTTGAAGACTGATTTGATTAATTGCCCGCAGCATTTATATTTTTCCTTGCAATTCCATACCTCAAGTGGCACTGACATTGCTTTGTTTCTTGATGAGAATTTCAGAGTAAAAATTTGTGAAGATAAGTTTTTGGACAACTTTTGGTGGTGTTGGAATAGATTAAAGGTATTCACATCCACAGGATTAAATGTTTTTAGTTGCATGTTTTTTTTCCCTCTTAAGAATTTTTCTCTTTGTTATTTAGCACTAAGGTTTGTGCTTTCTACGGTTAGTCATGACAACAGTTCTGTCCCTAAATGTTTTTGTATACTTGTATAGTGCTATGTTTGAACATTATGAATGCTTTTCTTCTCTTACCTTTTCAAGTCTTTACCTCCATGTCATTGTTTTTCTTTTAATTTCTATGCCAGATTGTGTACTGTTTTCATCAGTTGGCTTAACGTTGTTTATTTGCTTCAGGAGAAAACTGGTGATCATTTACAGATGCCATCTTATTTCCGCTTCCTTACGCTTCTAGCATTTAAGATATTTCTAGCAGAACAGGTCGAGTTTACATTACTTTTTGAATTTATTATTGCTATATTATTTTACCATATATTACCCAATCTTTGCATGTTTGTTTCCTCTATTATTGGTTGTGGACCTCACTAAAGGAAAGTTCAACTTTCTGCTTTAGTTTTTCTCATCATGATGATAATGAAAATAACTATGTACTTATTTTGCTATTAGAGAACCAAGTTGTTCAAAAACTCAAACAAAAAATGTTATTGGAAGTTTCTTCTGACGGTTAAGCTACAAACACAATAATGAAACATAGCAGTTGGTGCAAGGTAAAACAAGCAAAGAAGTTATAATCCTTAACTCTATTGTAATCAATTTCATGACAATTTAGATAATGATATAGCATTCTTAGGAACTTCAAGGACAACTAAACAGAATTTAGAACAGGATGAAACTTTCCTAATTTTCATTGCTCTTATACCATGGATATGGAGTTGGTTTTCTAAAAAGAAATGCATATTGAAGTTGGATGCAAATTGAGTAACTTATATTTTGGATCTTGCTTCAAACATGAACTTTGAATCACAAACATAAGAAAGTGTATAAATTTCGACAAATGATGATGTCAAACCATATTATGACTGAATCTGTGTCTTAAGGAAATCTTACATGATGATGTCGGCAAACAGGTTGTTATTACTCTTCTACAATTGTTTTCTTGTGTTAGCATAGTTGCCTGATTACATGCATATTTTTGAATTATTTCTGGTACTAAGTAGAATTGGTGGTTTGCAACTGATCTTATGGTTGTCTGATTTGAAATGAGATAGGTCGAAGTTGCTATTATGGAAGTTGGTTTAGGAGGAAAATATGATGCAACTAATGTGGTGAGCACATACTGGAATTCATTAAAAATAATTTTTAATATTTTCTTTCAGATAATTGTAGTGGACAAGTCATGGAATCATAATAGTACATTTCACATTATCGGTTTCCATTGCCATATTTCAGGTGCGGGAGCCAATTGTTTGTGGCATAACCTCCTTGGGTTATGACCATATGGAAATCCTTGGTTAGTTCCTGACCTCCTTATCACGTGCCCTTTAGCTTATGTCAACTATTTTTGTAAACTGGAATGTACTTGTTATTCTTGCACAATTTTGTTTCTAGATATTGAGAATGATCTAGTAGCTGCCTTAAGATTATGGGTTGCAGCTTTGACCAATCATTTCCAGTAATTAGGCATACCAAGTTGTTTGTGTACTGTTTATGTTGGCGAAATAACTATTTTCATAATCACCAATAAACAATGGTAGCAATCAGAAAGTAAAAGTATCTTATTCTCCATATCCTATACTACACATAATTGATGAAATGATCAAAATCTGATTTGCATTGAAAAGATGTCTTCAAAATGATGATATTTGGGGCATTTCTAAACTGTTTTTTGTTACAACACTCCATGAGCAGGAAATACACTGGGCAAAATTGCAGGAGAGAAAGCTGGTATCTTCAAGGTTTTGTTGTTTCACCGATAATATGTTATCAAATGTCAAATTTCACATACTTTTTCTCCATAGCTTCTATTTCATTTCTCAGAAAGGAGTACCTGCATATACTGCACCGCAGCCAGAAGAAGCAATGAAAGTGCTGGTAGATAAGGCTTCTCAATTAAGTGTAAGAACATGTGTAACAATTACGGTCGACCAAGATAGTAATGGTATAACTGGAGTGACAAACTTATAATATTCACATGTGATCCACACTTCTTCTCATTCTACCACAGATTTCACTTCAAGTAGTTTCACCTTTAGACCCTGGACAACTTGGAACTCAACATCTTGGACTAGATGGGGAGCATCAATATATAAACGCTAGTCTTGCTATCGCCTTGTCCAGTACATGGCTTAAAACAACTGGAAATTCAAAGGGCATAAACTTAGACCAAGATGTATGTGGCTTCTTATTTTTCCTATTTTCATTTTTTTTATCATTTCAAGCAAATAATGACTACATTCTTCATGGCTGTCAGAATTTCCCTGAACAATTTATCAGAGGCTTATCAAGTGTCAGTTTAGAGGGGAGAGCTCAGATTGTTCCTGATTCATTTGCACAACAGCTAAACTCCAATATTGGAGACTTGATTTTCTACCTTGATGGAGCACATAGCCCAGAAAGTTTGGAGATGTGTGCAAAATGGTTTTCTCATGTTATAAGAGTTGACGGTTTTAACTCAGAGAAACAAGCTCTTAAGAACAATTACATCAGAAAGGTAAAATTTTTCTTTTTTTTCAAGCAGTAAAATAGATAAGGCCTATCAACACCCTTCTAAAAGTTTCTGCTGCAGGGAGGTCACTCTAGTTCACCGGAAGGGAAGAAGTGTTTACCTATACTTCTATTCAACTGCATGTCAGTTCGAGACCCACAGCTCTTGCTTCCACGTCTGGTCAATACATGTGCACACCTTGGTAAGTGAAAAGATAAAACTTGCCTTTGGATGTTGAGACATTAATTTTTCTTTTTTTCTAAATATTTGTGCTTAAAGTTTCTTTCAATTTTGTGTCATATAAATGTGTTGTCTTGTTTCTCATATTTCTCATCTATATTTGTTCATCTGGAACTCTTTAGCATTTTTCTTGTCGCTGCTCTCAATTGACTTTGTTTACCTGTTAAAATTTGCACACTTTGAACAACTTCTGGAATTGTAGCTCTGGTTTGATCATGCTTGAAGATATTGGGAGCATTTTGCCGATATTTCATTTGTACTATTAGCTAAAATTCCTAAATGTAAATTTTCTCCACCCGTAAAATAAACTCGTTTTTATTTGTAATTTTGTGAAACTTATCTATTTCATGGGTTACTTAGTTATGATGCAGGTGAATGCTCATGTGAACACTAAGCAATATCTTGTTCTTTGGTTATGAAATATTTTTTAACACAACAATGCAATTCATAGATTATTTGATAAACTGTAGTTTGACAATTGACATTTGACCCCAGAGTTTATCAAATGTGCATCAATTTGACCTTGAAGTATTATATATGTTTCAGTTTGGTCCTTATCGTCCCCAAGCTTGTCCGACTTCATCCACAATTGTGAATGCTATTAGAAACATGCGAAGAAGAATGAAGCAGATAATTTGCCTTCCATGAAGAGAGTGAGCGATCTGTTGTAGGGTGGATATATAAGGATAAACAGACCATTTTAGCCTTCCCAATCTATGCTTGCCATGAACAATAACTGACCTTGGATATGATTAGGTGAGGTGCTTGGGGATGTCAGGAATCAAAACAATGCATCAGGGATTGATTGTTGATGCACAATTCTTAAACTTAGGGCTGCTTTGAGATGATTTGTTCAAACTTGAATGGTCAAATTTGAAATTTTGTTTACTGGAACTTGCTTTATTGTGTTTGCCAATGCGTACCACTTCCTCAAGTACTTGCCAATTCGCATGAAATAGTTATATATATGGTTGTTCCAGGCCTTGAGAAGATGATTGTAGATATTTGTCTCAACGTCTATGAGTAACAAATGCTCACTTATTACATTCAGGAGTGAAATTCCATAAGGCTCTTTTTGTGCCAAACCAATCAGTATACAACAAAGTAAGTTCTCATGCAGCAGCAGCACCAGCCGATGCCCATCAAAGTGATCTGTCATGGCAACTGACAGTACAGAGGGTATGGGAAAACCTAGTTCGAAGTGAACAAGGTTCGTCATATTACGCGCTTGATTTTTCTTTAGTTTATTGTAGGCCTTGTGATTCTTTTTTGAGATACAAATGTACCTTCAAATTACTGAATGTGTTTGCCAATGTTCAATTGCAGTCATATTTACTTCATTAGCAAGTTGTGAAGTTAATTCACTGACTATTTCTGACCCAGGTGATACTAGTGAATATGGTGGCAGTTTAGTATTTCCTTCTCTCCCATTGGCCATAAAATGGCTCAGAGAAAGTGCTCTTCAAAATAGATCTACTCAATTTCAGGTATGAAACAAGTTTCGCTAGTTCATGGAACCTTTGAGGTTGCATGACTGTGAAATCCTTGAAAACAATCTAGCATGCATTTTCGGATATTCCGCTTCTATATTAGTGTTTGAATGAACTTGACATCTTATTAGTGACAGTTTATTGTCATAAATTGACAGTGAACCGACAGTATGGTGATTTACATTTTTAATGCAATTATGGTGATTGAAAGTATAAACTATGTCCAGGTTTTTAAGATATTAACCACTGTGATTTACAACTACAACTCCGCATCAATTGAGTGAATTTGTGCTTTATATTACAATTTGTTTGCACTGCTCCTTTGAAAATTGAGCTAATTTCTTCATTTTTTTTTTAATTTCAGGTTCTAGTAACAGGATCCTTGCACCTTGTGGGTGATGTCTTGAGATTAATCAGGAAATGATACTTAGTCGATTCAATTAAATTGCCGCACCATGTTCATAAGATTCACTGGTTCTGTGTTTTTCTAGTGACTCGAGCAATAGGTATTCAATTTATGGCATTCTTTCTATACTTTTTATATGAATAGTCGAGTCGCTTTAATTATTGAGACCCTCTGAACTTTAGGAGCAGATTGACAACTAGTTTTGGATTATTCTCACTTGTTAAAATTCTTGCTCCACATCCTGAAAAGACAGCAATGAAGATTTGATTTATTCTTGAAATTTTATAAAGAAGTGTGTACCATAATCGAGTTGTAACATTGTTTTCATATTTCCATGATAAAGTCTGTTATTGCCAATAAATGTGTTTTCTGTAAAACATTTTTTACAATGAAAAGTTTCATTGGAAAAGAAAAATTATAATCACTGTCACTTCCTGTTTTCCCGGAAGCCCTGTCCTAAAATTTAAATCCAAAGAACCATGTAAAGCCATGAATATTCTCCATGATGGTCAGTCATTGAAATGATCAACTAATGAAATTGTTGAAGAGGTCGAACGGATCCTGCCATTGATGGTAATCTAAATCCAGCCATGCCGATTCGGGGTCAATGCAGGTAGGTTGTACTGCAGCTAAGTCTTCCTCCATCAGTTCTTGCTGAACCTCTGCCACCGTCGCGTCCACCAGCTGTTCGACCGGCGGCCGCGGTGGCGGCTCCACCAGCGTCTGCGCCTTCTCCCTCTCAATTCTGTTGCTCAACAACACCAGCTTCATCCCCACCAACCTCATGAGCTCCGCGGCCTCCTCGATCCTCATGTTGCCCATCCTCTGCACGCCGACGGACAGCACCTCGTGCAACAGCAGGTCTGCCTCCAGCTCCCTGTTATCTTGCTGTCGCCGGAGGATCTGGTCCTGCAACTTGGCCACCCGGAGGCGGAGGAAGCCCTCCTGGTCCATCGTCTTGCGGACCTGGTACCGTTCCGGAGCGGCCCTAAGCCGCTCCAACACGCGCGCGGCCTCCGCCGGCGAAGGCCACACCTCCGGCTCCGCCTCCTCCGGCCTGTAGACGACGGCGCAGACGTCGACTCCGCAGAGGGTGGCCAGCTCGCTCGTCTTCTTGAACAGACTCTGCCTTCGCTTCTTGAAGGCGGCGCGTCGTGTGGCGTCGTGGACGATCCAAGCAAGCGTTACCTTCTTCCTCGGCATTCTCCAGAATTCTATTCGACGAACTCTAATTTATGGGCACGGCAGTGGAGTTTTTTTATTTTGGAATCCTAATCCAGTCAGAATTGAAATTGACTAAAATATTTCAATCAGAATCTTTGATTGAAGCTGAATAAAATATTTCAGAATCTAATATCAATGATTACAACGGCTAATTAATTTTTAACTACATTCCTTTTTATTTGCTCAGTTCATAACCATAATTGGCAATTTATTAAAGGTGCGCGTGGATTTTAAATCACTCATCGTATTTTGAGAATAACTAAAGGGGTTTCGATTTAGATGATTTCTTGTTTTGACGATTGAAACATTTGAGTTATATTTAAAAAATTAAATATAAAAATTATTTCTTAATTTAAGATGTATGCAACATTAATATTTCTCTTTCTCTTTAAACTTTTGAAAAAAAAAATCTCCATCTCCCTTTCTTTTACTAGTTGATTTATACCATTCAATTTTGTTTTTTAAAATTTAACTATTAAAATAAGAATCAAGATTTAACATCAAACCTATCTACTCTTTTTTTCTTTTTTGCCCCAGGGTTATGGTGCAGCGATAGGATGATTAGTCGCTATCCCAAGCATTCACGGTTCGATCCCCAACTACATGTATTTGTAGGAATTTTTCCTCCAAATGGGGCGCGAACTCTGAGACGCTATGCTTCTAGATCGGCCACCGCGAGCGCTTCCCGATTTACTCTGGTGACCGGTGGAAAACTTCCGTGGGGCCGGGCCGGTCGCCCGAAGTTGAAAAAATCTCGTTAATCATTTTTTTTCAAACTCTACATTTTTTATGTGATTGTAAATTTATAGAAATCTAAATAGTTTAGATCCGTCAGTAGCTTTCCATCAAAATTCACTGATTGACTTAAAGAGCTTCAATTGTATCCATTCCAAGTCCTATGAGTTTCTGAAATATCAAGGAGTCCAAATGTGTTCTTTATTATTTTCAAACTTCCCTAATAGTGTCAAGGAGCAAAAAGTTTTCAACTAGTGATGTGTATAATTCGTAAGTGAATAGAATTATCATCAAGTAATAAAGATACCTAATTCACAAGGACTGATGATTGACTAACTAACTTACTAATCAGACTTAATTATCTAAATAAATCAATAGCATGGAGTGTTGTAAATGAGAAGATCAAGATAAATCAATAGCATGGAGTGTTGTAAATGAGAAGATCAAGGCATAAGGAGAAATTAAGAGAGAAAAAAGGTTTGATCAAAAAGGCAATAGGAAAGCAGTAGAAAGGTAGTACAAAGTAGTAAAAATTAGTAGAAAGCAGTAGAAGGCTAGATGAAACTAATTAATGAAAGCAATTCTAAAATTTCAATTGTACCATATTATTAGTAAACACTTGATCTATATTTGAATTCTTATTCACAATGGTGATTCTGTTAGTGTGTGCACTTATGTGTCAAGATACTTTTATGTATTTATGGATAATTATTTTAATAAAGATAAATATTTGGCGTTAATCATTTACTTTTCTGTACGTATATGATTAATGATAAAGTCACACAGATTAATGGTTATATTATTTTGAAAATCGTCCTTAATCGAATAGATATCTAGAGGGGACATAGATATCTAAATCAACGCTAAGTATGACTAGGTCAAGATAGACCAGAGGGATGGATATCCAAGTTATACTTGGGGTGCCTTGAGTTTAGAGGTACACTGGACACGACCCGCTTAAGAGAACACCACATATTAAGCATCATTGGTACTTCGTCTTAATGAACGAGTGTAACTGCTCTTTCGACTTGAGACCTTCATATATTCTATGTGTGGAGTTATGTACTTTGATGTCGTTAAAAGCAATCTTTAATCGGATTGTGATTAATATGGTAATTGGGTGCATAACAAAACGTAGAGAGAATAGTATTGAATCAATAGAGGATTCATCGCTCTCTTGGATTTGTGATTTAACATCCTGGCCGCTTGATGGAGATATTAGTGACTCGAAATCCATGGTCATGGGAGGAATGATTATCATTCAAGATGAGTTTATTATATCTTGGAAGTCAAGTAAAATAATTAATTGGTGATGATGCATACTGTACCGAAGTAATTGGGATATAGGATAAAGATGAAGAGATTGAATTACACAGTAATCGGTTCATGAAGGTTTTAGTTTATAACTAATATTCTATCACGGTGGGTGGCTAAAAACTGTTGCTAGACGGTTACCTTAGTCTGTGTATGGATTTACACTGCCTTCGTGTATAGAACCTAGAGGGTCGCACGCATAGCACATAGACACGAACAGTATCTATAGTTGATTATTTTTGTGGATACTAAAATTAATCAATTTATTATTTCTCAATAAGAATTAATTGGATTATTAATTATTTCTGAAATATCGGAAGCGAGAACGGATCAAGATCAAATATGGATTTATTTGATGTAGAGAAAAGAGAGTATATTTATCTCTTATTCTCTTTGGAGAATTTGAAAGTTCACAATTATTGTGGCAATAATGGAGAAGATGAAGAGTCTCTATTAATGATTATTAATGGAGAATTTCAAAAGTCGCAATTATGATAAATTAATAAAGAATATGAAGAGTCATGTCTCTTCATCTTCCTTGAAGGCTATATATAGCCATCATTGGAAAAAGACTGAAGTGGCTCTAAGGACTTCTCCTTCATCTCTCTTGTGTGATTTCTCTCCATCTCTCTCAGGAAGTCTTCGACTACTTCTTCTCTAGTTGGAGACGCATCTCCAGATCCGTAGTGCATCCGAAAGAATTCTGTCGATTCAAGTGGCTAGCACCTAACGGATCATCTAGTTCGTGATCTTATGCGCGTGGATACCGCTAGAGGAGTCACACGTGGGGCTCTCATCTGTTCATGATATTATTCACAAATAAGCAAAGGATTACAAGGTATGTTTTCAATTTATGCTTGTTTTTACATCATTTTATTTAGAACTATATGTACCACGAAAAGATCCATGATTTAAAAATAGATTTTTGCTTTATTATAAATATTTCGCTGCGCTCAGAACCTAACAGATTCGTGTAGATAGACTATCATATATATATCCGATGTAAACTTTTAGAACTACACCGACATATCAATTCCAATTATCACTTACTTTCAGAAAGGTTGAAATTAGAGATTACTTCCTAAGGAAACCTTGTCATGAGATTCCACAACCCCTAAATGATCATTCCCCTACTATGTGACGATGAATTAGATTTGATCTATTAAACTCTATGATAACTTAGGGATTCTCACAACATACCGATCTACTTTCGTAGCTGACACTCTGTGTCTCGATTTTCTACAAATCAGAGAATTATGTTCTCATTTCGATTCATCTCCAAATCATTGAGGGATATGAATCTCATACTTTTGGTATCGAGATCGTGTTTATATGGTAGATCTAGACTACAATTCAACATATCATTGAAATAAAAAGATCAAACATGCATAAATCATTCAAAATAGTGTTTACATCACGAGGGACTAATTTCTAATGCTAGAATCAAGAGTTAACTATATAGAAATGGAATTACAAACAAAAATCATGGTCAGAGCACAAGAATTCATATACAAGATCAGAAATTCAAAAATCAAGGTGAAAAGGCTAGGCTTGTTGTAGGATTGCTCTTACGAATGCTCTCAATCTCCCCTCCTTGCTTGCATGGCCTTGAATCAATGCTAGATCTCCCCTTGAAGCCTTCTTGGGGCCCATGGATGACCTCAAGTCAAGATCCCTTCAAAAGATGGTGTGATCAACTTATATAGGCCAAGGAGTGGATGCCCGTCACGGACTGTGTCAGGTGGCACATACACTCGTGTCGAGTGATGTGGCTTCAAAACAAAAGCCACCACAAGCCCTACACATGGGCACAGGGGCCCATGACTAGTTTAATGGTGTGAGCATGGCCTGTGCCGGCTAACACAGGCCCTCTAGTTGAGTGTACTGGTTCCTCCGTTGATTTTGGTGGTGTCATCCGAATCTTAAGAGTAGGACACTTATTTTTGTAATGTCATCTCTTCTTGTACTTAAAGCAAATAATATGAAATTTAAAATTTGACATAGGGAAAAATTACCTTTTCTCCCTTCTCCCCCTCAATCAGTGGCCTTCTTGCTCTTTCGGCGGTTTGTTCGATCAGAGCCTCCTACTTTGATACCAATTGTAGGATCGAGTATGTCAATAGAGGAGGAGGTGAATATCGACCATCTTTAGTTCTCTAAATTTTGTCGTTCGTTCATCTTTTCTTATCGAAGTCATTAGTAGCAGTGGGATAATAAAAACAATGCAGAAAGTAAAAGACTCAGACACGCGGGATTTACTAGGTTCCCAATCCCCCAGGGTCAGTACATCCAAGGCCTATGCACTCAACGTGAGTCCACTAATGGTCTCCTTCTCGAAAACTTTCCGGAGGCAAAGAAACTCATCTTATAGCTCAAGTATCACAAGCAAAGATATGAAAAAGAATTATTACAGCTTATAATAACAGCAAATCAAATGTATACAAACACAACCAATCTGGAAGTTCGAAGTGCAACGCACTCCTACTGGAGCCTCCGTGGTTGTAGAAATTCGCCATAGCACTTTTCTTTCGCATACAAAGAGTAGTAGGATGATGAGTTGGTTCTTTGATGCTCTCCTTGAAGCCCCTTATAAACTGGTCTCTCGAGCGCTTGTATGACCATCCCGAGTGCCCAACCTCATCGTTATCAAATCCACATTCACCAAGGCTTATCTTCGAGGATGAAATTTCGGGTCCCGAGAGCTCGTATTACACTCCCGGGTGCTTGGGACCTTTCAGGCACCTGGATCAGCCATCCAGGCGCCTGGACCGGGCTTTGTCCAGGTTGATTTTTCCTTCTGCTTGCATTTACTTCTCCAATCATGCCTCTATCTCCAGGTTCCTATAAGACAAGCATACACAAGACAAATAAACAACCTAAGCTTTAGTCCTGTAAATCTACCTGTCCTAATAAGCTTTGTTTGGAGTCAAAACCCTAAGACTTTACCACTAAGGTCCACTCCTTAGTGTTGAGGCAATCTAGAGTCCGTGGGATCAAGTGTTTTGATGTTTGGGCAAAAAGTTTAAATTAGGTTTACCCTTGTATTTGATATGCGTATTTGAGTGTGCAGGTTCAGCAGGATACACATATGACTCAGCTTGATGATTTCAGGTTCGGTGAAGGATGGAGCATCCGATGGATCATGGATAAGATAGCAACTATAAGCCGAGGGAAACACACTTCGAGGCATATGGGAAAAATGGCATGGAGAAGAGTCGCAAGTTTGTATGCATCCAAGGGACGAGAGCCAAATCGTAGAAGGCTTAAAGGGAATAGTCAAGGCTGCAAAGAAGAGTCAAGTGAGTCGTGAGGGCCCGAATACGAGTGAAATGTATTCGAAAAGGAAAACCCTAAGTTTAGGATTTTACCCGTCGACTGGTATAGGATCAGTCGACTGGTTGAGGGCACAGAAAGATCAGTCGACTGATCTTTCTGTGCACTTGACTGGTGTCGGTTGAATTCGAACATTAAGCTATAACATTCGAATTCCACAGTTGTTAGTCGACTGGTGTTGATACCAGTCGACTGGTAACGGCTGGATTAACAAACGAGTTCTATTTAAGAGAACTCGATTTGCTTGAGCAAGATTGACGAAATAGAGGTGGTTAACCCCTATTAATAGTCATCCAAGCTCTTGTGTGCATGTGCGGTGTGTGGCGAGGTTTCTCCACGCACAAAGAGCTACATGAGCTAGCCGAAGGTTTTCCGAGGACTCATCCACCGACGGATCAGAATCGTCCACTTTACGGACAACGGTGGAGTAGGAGCGTATCTCCGAACCACGTTATATCGGTTTGTCTCTCCTTGGGTTAGTTTAGTTAAATTATATTTCCGTTTGCGCTACTAACATTGTAGGAAGAGAATCGACGAATTGAGAGGCAACGTTTATTCATCCCCCTCTAGACGATCATCTGATCCCCAACAAGTAGTATCAATGTGGGTTACTCTCCATTGGACTAATTGCCGAGGAAGCAAAGATGACCGATTTTGCGGTTCCATCGAAGTATGAAGGAGGAGATTTTTCTTGGTGGACAAAAAGAATGGAGACATTCTTCGAGACGAATTGGGACACAATGTTGACAATTGAAGAACCTTTCAAAGTTCCAAGAGACAAGAAAGGGAAGAAGCTCCGACCACGTTATTAGACGAAAGAACAACGATTACGATCAAAAGCTAACAATAAGGTAATATCAATATTGATCGATGTATTGCCCTCAAACGTGATGAGTGATGTAGGTCAATATGAAAATGTTCACAACTTGTGGAGCAAGATTAAGATGATTTAAATTTATGAAAGTCCTACACAAACAATAAAGGTAGAGGAGGAGAAAGAAGTGGAAGCGTCTACATCCTCAAGTGAGTAAGAAGTAGAAGTGCTTAATGAAATGACTCTAATGACTCATAAGGTGGCTCAAATTGAAGAAGAAGCATTATCCACATCCAAGATTGAAGAAGAAGCCAAGACAAATGAAGAAGAGATCTTGGAAGTCAACCTTACAAGTACTTCGACTAAAGCAAAATCAAAAGACCATAGCAACAAGGATGAGTGTTCATTGGGTAAGAAGGAGGTAACCCTTAAACTCAAGTCAATTCCTTTAAAATCTAACATGAGTTGTAGGAATGAGGAGACCCAAAGGAGAAGAATAAAAATTATATATTTCACGTGTGGGGAGAAAGGCCTCCACCACACTAAGTGTCCAAAGAGAGGAGAGCTCAAAAAATTGACACAATTGAAGAAATGGGAGAAGAAGAAAAAGAAAAGTTCATAGCAAAGGAGAGCTTAAAGGGTAAGGAAGATAATTCCTAATTTGAAGAGTAATTTAAATTTCAATTTTCGCATAGATGCTAGAAATAATTATTAGTATTTACTTATGCATAATTATGGTTTCAAATATCATGATAGAAATAGGGTTATTGTAGATCAAAACCCTGAGAAATTATTTCATGATAAACCCATGCATACTAGACCTAAGGACCAAGGCATAAATCCTAAGAAGGGGAGACATATGCCTAGACAAATTAATAGGTCTAGGAATATCCATGGTGGACATGTTGATTCTAGGGTTAAAATCCTAGAGAGACAAAATTAAGCTTTGAGGACAAAGCTTGAGAAGTTGAAGAAAACCTAGATAGATTCACTATTATATCTAAAGGGTTGGGTATGGTCTTAGGTAGTCAAAAATCCAACAACGATAGATCGGGTTTGGGATACCGATCTAACTCATCCAAGGCCAATGACAAGATATATGCTAGGGTAGCATATGATTATGACAATGATAAGAAGTTCAAAAATAGCAAGGGAGTGTCATTTAAGGGCAAAATGATATTAACCAAGGACAAGGTATCCAAGGTTAAAGGGAAGAAGAACTTAACTAAGGACAAGGTGTCCAAGAATGTCACTTTTGTTGGTCAAGTGTCATTGGAGGTACACCGGTGTGGCCTAGAAACTATGGATGAGTCATCTAAGGAGGTGGCTAAGGCTAAGAGCTCAAGGGGGAGCTCTAAGAGCTAAATTAGGACTTATGGCAAATGAATCTCAGGTGTTTACTACTTAGGAGTCTAGATGAGTCATAAAATGTGTCAAAGGGTTTGGAGATAGATTTTAGTCTCAAACCTAAGGGATTGACACATGTGGTTTGTGTTTCATGCAAGAAATATGATATTGGGGTCATATTATATGAAAATAGGTTTATGATGTATAGATGTCATATAAACCAATGCTAGGGATGCATTGTAGGTTGGTATGGGCAAATACATCAAGAGGAGGTCAAAACTAAAATTTTAGGTCAATGTTTATTTGAACCATTTTGATAGTTTTGGGTTTTGTGTCAATCATGATATCCGAGATATGTACATTTTTAAATATATTTTTCCAAGTAAACACGGGTACCACAAATCTCTCCATAAAATTTAAGAATTTTTGGAGAATTATGAAATTATTGGAGTATTTCTGAAATTGAGTTCAGAAATGTTGAAAGATTGATATAAGGGTGTCAGTCAACTAGTGCAAAGGGCAAATCGACTGGTAACAGTACTTTCTAGAATGAGAAAGCTACTGTAAGTTTTTTTGATAAGGATCAGTTGGCTGGTACCTATCTCAATCAACTGATACATGCTGAAATTATTTTCAACAATTCAAAAAACATTCTAATAATGGAAAATATGTGTATATCTTATAAGGGGTTAATACACAATGTTTATTATCATTAGAGGGTAAATAATCCAATGATTAAGATATCATTGTAATTCTTTTTGATGTATAACAAAAAGGGAGAATTAAGGTTTAATTGGAAAAATCTTATGTACCTTTGCAAGAAATCCTAGCTCAAGAGGGAGTTTAGGTGAAGGAGAAGATTTGTTGCTCATTTATTGGCAAAGAAGGAGTCTTATGATAGGTTCTTAAAAAGTCCTTGGTAAGTCCAGGTGTATGGGAGCCTTGGATAGGTTTTAAAAAGCCCTTGGTGAAAAATCCTAACTCATGGGGAGTTTAGTTATGGGGGAATCTTATGATACGATTCCATGCATTGTTTGCATTGCATTGGCATATGCATTGGCCGTGTAAGTCCATGGTGTAACCTTGGCAACGTAAGTCTAGTTTATTCACATGTTTATTTGCAATATGTTTTCCTTAACTTAAACGTATTGTCAAACATTAAAAAAGGTAAAATTGTTGAGGTAATTTATGGTCTGTGAGACCATGTGTTTTGATGTTTGGGTAAAGAGTTTAAGTTAGGTTTGCCCTTGTATTTGATATGTATATTTGAGTGTGCAGGTTTTGCAGGATACACATATGACTCAGTTTCATAGCTTTGGGTCCAGCGAAGGATGGAACATCCGAGAGACCGTGGACAAGACACCAACGATTAATCTAGGGAAACACACTTCGAGGTATACGCGAAGGATGCCATAGAGACGAGCCGCGGACTTGTATGTATACGAGGGACAAGAGTCAAAGCGAAGAAAGCTTGAAGGCAATAGTCAAGGGTACAAAGATAAGTCAAGTTAGTTGTTAGGGCTCGAGTGCAGTGAAATGTGCTCGGGAAGGAAAACCCTAAGTTTAATTTTACCAGTCGACTGGTATGGGATCAATCGACTGGTTGAGAGCACAGAATTCGAACGTTAACGTTTAGCTATAACGTTCGAATTCGATAGCTGTCAGTCGACTGGTGTTGACACCAGTTTACTGATAATGGCTGAATCAGCAAACGAGTTTTATTTAAAAGAACTCGGTTTGCTTGTGCAAGATTGTCGAAATAGAGATGATTAACCCCTATTAGTAGTCTACCAAGCTCTTGTGTGTGTGTGTGGTGTGTGGCAAGGTTTATCCACCCACAACGAGCTACATGGGCTAGCCGGAGATTTTTCGAGGGCTCATCCATCGACGGATCGAAATCGTCCACCTTACGGACAGCTATGGAGTATGAGCGTCATCTCCGAACCACGTTATATCAGTTTGTCTCTCCTTGAGTTAGTTTAGTTAAATTGTATTTCCACTTGCGCTATTAACATTATAGGAAGAGGACCGACGAATTGAGGGGCAACGTCTATTCACCCACCTCTAGACAACCATCCACTCTCAAGACTTAGGGTTTCATTACTTAGCTTTACTTAACCGGATCCAACTTCACTCACTAGGATTTCGTTGCCCAGCTTCACTCACCAAGACTTCCACCACCTAGCATCACTCATTAGGACATAGCTTTACTCACCAGATTTTTATGCCCAACTCGAGGTCATGTCTTTGTGCCTGATCCTCGACCAGGAATTCGATACCCAACCCTCGGCCATATCTTCGTGCGTGATCCTTAATTAGGATTTCGGTGCTTTAATAAGAACTTCTTTGCTAGTGATCAGATCCCGACTAGACTTCTCTCTTCCAAACATCAGGTCATGTTTGGATTATCCTTGGTCAAACTGACCACGCCTCTCTTCTAAACATCAAATCCTGTTTAGATTATCCTTGGTCAAACTGACCGAACTTTGGTATATTATCAAACATCGAAACCCTAAATGTTGACTGTTCTTATCTGATGTTTTCTGCACCAACACTATAGTGTGAGTTATGTAATTCTCTAATCATGCTGGTGAGATAGGCAGCTACTGTACTTATGTGGATACCATAGTGGTGCAATTATATTGATTGCGCTCGGATTGATTTTAGTCTCCATATCCGTAAAGATTTTACACATCAATAGGTAACATTCTAAACAATTGATCAATTTGAATTCCACATGGATTGTTGATGGGTTTTTTTTCGCTGCGGTTTTATATTTAATTTTTGTTGGGAACACAACAAAGTGTTCATGCATTTTTGGATTAATAAGTGACATTTTAAAGCAACAAGAAAACATCCAAAATAAATTTCTTATTATAAAGTCATTTTTGATTTATTTTTTTATATTCATTTTCTTATTGTGTTCTTGTAAGAATATGTTATAAAAAGATTCTCCACTTCAAAAATGTATCTAAAAATGAGAAGTTCATAGTAAAGGAAAATCGTTAGAAGTAGATTTTGAATTAATCATCTAAGAGACGGATATCAAATAAATCTCTAAACTACACATGTGACATCTATATTAATTTAAATTTCTATTACACATTCAACAACTAACACGAGTTCAAGACGAACAATAATTGGAGCTCTTCATCCTCAAAATATGATTTGAAAATTTCTTAAATATGTCTGTGTCCTTGATAAATTCCGAAACCTTCATCGTTTGTATTATCGATACCAATCTATACTTTTTAAACAAAATTTAGCAAATTAAATCCTGATTACTTAATAAATGCACCCTATCTCTTACCACTAACATATCTCATTGGGTGTCTCCGAGTCTATATATAATGTAGTGGTAGGTTCGATCTGTAGCTATGACGTATCTGTAGAAATTTTTCTTCTAAATGGAGCGTAAACTCTGGGACACTGGGCTTCTAGATCGCCCACTGTGAGCATTTCTCGATTTATCCTGGCGACCGATAAAAAACTTCCGTGAGACCGGACCGATCGTCCAAGGTTGAAAAAACCTCATTAATTTTTTTTTTACTAATATATCTCATTGGTCATATTTTTTCTCAAACATAAATCTCAATTAGATGAATTTTCAATTATTAGATTTTTTATAGTTTTTAATATGCTACGTCAAAATATAAAAACTTACCATTCTCTTTACAATCAAAAAATGTCTCTACAACTTATTTTACGAGACTATATTAAAAATCGTATATATTTATTTATTATTATTTTCATATAATAACTTTTTATCATTAATTACAAGCTCCACCTTCCAAAGAAAAAAATGATTTTTCATTATCTCTGTTAAATTAAAAACTTCAAATCTCATTTCTATAATAATTTAAATTTTTTATTTAATTTTTTTATTTTACAAATCTCTCAAAAATTTTACAGCTGATTTGCCCTAACCATGCCTATGACTTCACCATTTTTTAGGTGGGATATAAACGGGCCGGCCTATTTATCTTCTAGATTTGGGCTAGGCCACAATCCCAGCCTTCCAGTGCCCAGCCCGACATGGGCAAAATTCGATTCACACCCTCATGGCTCAGGCCGGCTTCATCTGGCTGGCGGACCGGATTCACCTGGGGAATTAACTTGGGTTCATCCGGCCTCACCACTTGTCCTGCCTTGGAGCCCAAGGCAACAGAGAAATACTATTGTCCGTTTGATAAGAATCTAACGGGCAATCGCACACTCTAACGAGAAGGACCCTTTCTCTATTTACCATCTCGCCCTCTCGCTTCGTTCACGTTCTTATATTTGCACGCGAAGGCTTTCGATCCGAGCGGCAGGTGGGGCATTAGGGTAAGAAGACGAAGAAATGCAAGGGATGGAAAGACTGCATCGCATCTTCTCGGGTGCCGGCGGGATGGGCCACCCGCCGACCGATTCCCCGCAACTCGACTCCGCCGAGCAGGTCTACATCTCCTCTCTCGCTCTCCTCAAGATGCTGAAACACGGTAATTGCGACTGACAACCCTTAGATTTCCAGATCTTCCTTGTATAGTTTGACTACGACGGCGGCGATTTTTTTAAATCTAAGATTAGGGTTTGTTTTGATGTTGGGGAAACAGGGAGGGCTGGGGTGCCCATGGAGGTGATGGGGCTCATGCTTGGGGAGTTCGTGGATGAGTACACCGTCAGGGTCGTCGACGTCTTCGCGATGCCGCAGAGCGGGACGGGCGTCAGTGTGGAGGCCGTCGATCACGTTTTCCAGACCAACATGCTCGACATGCTGAAGCAGACCGGAAGGTCTCTCTTTTTTCCTTCTCCTATAATTTATTTCTTTCGGTACTTTTTGTCAGATTTGCTGATCTGCTCCAGCTCCAGATCTGCGTGCTTGGGATGAATTTACTTCATTTTGTCCACCGTTTAACTGAGCTGTACTGTTGATTCGAGTTGGAGTTTCTGCTTATGACTCTAGGGTTTTTCAAGTTTGTGTTCATAAAGACAAATCAATATGGTTCATAACTTATATCTCTTTTAGTTATATGACAATAATGAATATTGATTTGTGAAGCTATTCACTGTGTTCATAATGTCCTTTGTAGGGAAAATTAATGGGTAGGTTGCAATTCATAGCCTCATAGGTTGGATCAGTTGTCCAAATATGTGCATCAATTGGTTAAACAAAGTATTCTCAAAGAAGTTTTCACACTGATCGTTTTGGAAAGACAACGACGGGCAAGTAATTTTTTTGAAAAAAAAGAAGCTGAGTGTTTTCAATAAGACCATCATTCCTTGATTAATTGGCCAGGATCAGCATGCATTTGTTTTCTTAGCTAGGATTTCCTACATGTTACTTTAAATAAATCAATGTATGATATGGGAACGGATTAACACCATACGAAGATAAAGACAAAAACTGCCTATGTTTGGAGTGAGGTTGCAGAGTTTTAAGTTGATAATGATCTCTGTTTTGGACTTGCAATATTGTTCTGTTGGTTATCCTTTATATAACCTTTTGATTGCATTTCCTTTTCTCAATTACACTTGATAACGTGTTAGAAGTATGTTTCAGGATGGCAAATGAAAATGCACTTTTATAACTTAAGCTTTTATGCTGTACTAAATGACTGACATGAGGCATACATCTCAGTTTGGAGGATGTTCGTTATCTTTTGCTGAACCAACTTTTTGTCATGTTGACACCTACATCATCTTTTATGATGAAATGAAAAGGGGCAAGATTTCTTTCAAGTTACTATCTCAACAATTATTTTGTTTGATTTTCTTCCCCTTGTTTTGGGGCATGGCATTACTCATGATTTTGAGCATCTCCATGATAGAACATTATCATACATAATTTATAAAAGGTCAATCATTCTCGATCAAGTTGGTTTGATGTTGTGAAACTATTATATGTTTGCAATCTAGTTGAAAGGAACATCAATTGCACATTAGTTAACTATGATTTCAAATTTCACATTGAGGGCATGTGCTGTTTTTCATGTTTGATTTGGAGTTTCAAGCTTCAATAAATTGATCATGATTCATCCTATTTTACTTATCTAGTGTGCCTGGAGAACAATGATGGTTACTTAATGTTTGTTGTCTTCTAGTATTCACTTTTTCATCAATTTCAAACATCATTTTGCATGTTTGTTAACATCTTACATGAATCAATGGTTCTAATTATTGTAGTTTCTGTTGTTGCATAGATAGTTGATTCTGTATGATATTTTTCTACTTATAATTTGTTTTACTCATCCTCTCAAGTGTATAGTATTAGTTAACTTCACCTTATTTTTAAGTAGTAAGACTATTGAAACTATCATACAATGTGTGGATATATTTCGGTTAAATGAACTTGTTAATTGTATGTGTTATAGTTCCTTTTGTTTTACTGCCATCTGTTTGGATTGTGGTTCCTTAAGGATTGGCATGTGCTTGCCCACCAACATCTAGAATTGATACCCAACGCTGCAGCATCTAGAGCCTGTTAGCTATCCTAGATAAATTTAAACAACAGTTCATTGTGAAAATTAATTATGTATTTAAGGTATGGAGGACCGGGTCTTTATGAGGCCAGATCCTCTGGTCCGCATTTTTGCGGATCAGGGGATGAACCACGTCCAATTGCGGCCGGATCGTGATCGCGATCTAGCCGCAATTTGTCGCGATCCCCTCTAGGGTTCACCGTGCCCCTCAGGTTATAGTTTGGGCTCGGCCGGGTGGCCGGAGGCCACCCAAAAGTCACGGTGAAGAATTTAGGGTTTAGGCTTTAGAGTTTAGGGTTTAGGATTTATGATTTTGGCCTCCGGGTGGCCTCCGGCCACCCGGCATAACCTAAACTATAACCTGAGGGGCACGGTGAACCCTAGAGGGGATCGCAACAAATTACGGCCGGATCACGATCCGGCCGCAATTGGACGTGGTCCATCCCCCTGGTCTGCAACAATGCGGACCAGAGGATCTGGCCTCGGTCTTTATAGGCTAAGTAGATGTGGTAGAAGTTGCTCTAGAAAGGTTAGATTGTCTGTTCATTGAGATAACATTAAATATGATGTTATGTAGTTTTTCTTTTTATTCTGATTTCTGTGGTTCTACTTAGCATAAATGAGATGAAATTTGGAAAGGCTGTGTCGCTGACTTCAAATATTCTAATACTAGATTACTTGGCTACAATTGTGGAAAAAGGTGATGTCGAACCTTTTCCAACTTTTGGTGGGTTTGTGTGTCAGTCAACTACGCATCAGGGTTGGTGAAACCGTGAAAGGTGCCATTGAAATATGTGTCCTCTGTTCAGTAAAGCAGAAACAGTGAGGGTTGTACCTCTTAGCTCAGTCCAATTAACCTTTATATGTGTGTGTATTCTTATTTTTTAGTTATATTATTCAACCATTTGACTACTGCTGAAATTTTGAGACTTTGGCTTTAAATTCTACATATGGAATTGTTTCATTGTGATTATAATTTTGCAGGCCCGAAATGGTTGTCGGATGGTACCATTCTCACCCAGGCTTTGGTTGCTGGCTTTCTGGTGTTGATATAAACACCCAGCAGGTA
This sequence comes from Boesenbergia rotunda, assembly GCA_024364735.1. Classification (NCBI taxonomy): domain Eukaryota; kingdom Viridiplantae; phylum Streptophyta; class Magnoliopsida; order Zingiberales; family Zingiberaceae; genus Boesenbergia; species Boesenbergia rotunda. Next base: position 167,734 of record JAGFNQ010006744.1, on the reverse strand, counting down.
TGTAGTCTTCTGCTAATCACCTAAGCCTTTGTTCTTCTGCTGCTTCAATACATGTGTATATGTCTTTGCTCATACGATTTGGCTATGAAATATTTTCACAGTAGAAATAAACATGTATGCAAAACAAGCTGATGCCGTTTTCACATGAACTTACATGAGGTGGCTTTTTGCAGAGTTTTGAAGCCCTCAATCCAAGGGCAATAGCTGTTGTTGTAGACCCAATACAGAGTGTGAAGGGGAAGGTGGTTATTGATGCTTTTCGCTTGATTAATCCTCAGACAATGATGCTTGGACAGGAACCTCGCCAAACAACATCCAATGTTGGACATCTCAACAAGCCATCCATACAGGTTAAGTACATGTTGAATATTGTTCTTGGTCTGACTGAATTAGTCGTCTTTCTATACTTGATTTACATCTAGGTGTTGTTTGCCAGGCACTTATCCATGGGTTGAATCGGCATTACTATTCTATCGCAATAAATTATAGGAAGAATGAGCTCGAGGAGAAAATGTTGCTGAACCTGCATAAAAAGAAATGGACAGATGGTTTGATCCTTCGGTCATTTGATACTCATTCCAAAACCAACGAGCTGACAGTCCAGGTATGCAATATGTGATGCTACGTCTAAGTTGTTATTTCCATGATAGAACATGCTGGAATAGTAAATCGTTGTAGTTCACAAAAAATATCTCGTTTTCTAGCTATTGTGATCTTTAAGTATGATTGTTACATCATCAGGAAATGTTGGATCTGGCTATCAAATATAACAAAGCAGTTCAGGAGGAGGATGAGCTTCCACCAGAAAAATTGGCCATTGCAAATGTTGGGAGGCAAGACGCAAAGAAACATCTGGAAGAGCACGTGTCCAACTTGATGTCTTCGAACATAATCCAAACTCTAGGAACCATGTTGGACACAGTCGTGTTTTAGAACACGACTTGGGATTCCTTCCCGAGATAATCCTCCACTGAACCATTAGATTTAATTTATTCATGACAACTTGCGTTTTGCTAAAAGAAAATACGGTAAAGCTAGTCTTTCGATTGAACAAGGATTGGACTTGCCAGCAAAAAATTCTCTCACTGTTCATTCTTTTCTCACTGTTTTGCAGCGTTTTTATTAACGCAAGACGGCGTTTTTTTTTTTTTCAATTTTCATCTTGTTTTGACTAAGCTTTGTTGAAAATATTTTCTCACTGTTCATTCTTTTCTTTTGCAAAAGAAAGAACGGTATCCATTAATGAAGCTTAATGGAACTAGTGCACAGGGCGCCCAAGTGAATAAGTGCTTGTGGACCTACAGTCTCGTATTCGCTGACTCCTTCGTATTCCATGCTCCTTTTACTAAGCATAACTTCGTTCATGTATTGCCAGTCGAATACAATATTCTAATGATGGATTTTCTGTTATTCTTCGATATAATGAAGCTTTTCAAAGTTGTGAATCAAGTATGTAGTCAAGGGTCGAGAAACACAATCTTTTCAATGGATTTAGAATAAGAGATGTCAAGAAACCTTCATTTTGAAAGGGTATAAAATCAATGTTTCTATAGTACGCAGTTGATTAGAGGGTAGGAGTTGTTTGAATGAGTAGGTGGTGTTGTTAATGCATCCTTGTCATGTATAGCCACTTCTTGTTCAACTACCAGCTGCTGCCTTTTGTTTGTCGCCTTGTTACGTTGTCAACCCTCCAGTTGGATCCTATGAAGAATCTCTAAATAATTGGTAAAGGAATCTTCTATTTTTTAAAAGTATATAATTTTTTTTTTAAAAAAATCTGATGGAGTGTATCATAGCCAAACAAAGACAATATAATTATTTTGACGTGTTATTAGTGTTGCGTGATCAATTATCATGTCACATACATCAACAGTGACTCAGTGAGGGCATTGCACAATGATTGGATGTCTAGCCGGATGTTGCGGTGAGATTTTTCGTAAATCAGGAATTTATAATTAGAAACCAATTATAATGTATATTTAAAATTTTCCTCTTAATAAATAATAAACGTTAATAAATAATAAACGTGAGAATATTTGTAAAATACGGCGATTCGAAAATCCGGACCAGAAAATTTTTCGGAATTTTTCCGGATAGAGTCGGGTGTTTCTGGCCCTACGGGAGGAGCCCAAGGGGCTTTATTGTAAAATGTATAAAATTTATCAAGGATTTCGGATAAACTCTTAAATTGCGAGAGGGTAATTAACTTATCCTTAAAGTTTTATTGAGATGAGTTATATTAAATAAGAGGGTAAATAATTTAACCATGAAAATTATTTGAGGTTAAATTATAATAAATGGGGGGTTAAATGGTTAAATCCTTTGCCCTAGGGGTAGGATTGGAATTTCTAAAGTTGAAGGGCCTTTTTGCAAAAAGACCCCTTTTGTATTAAAAGTTTCGGCCGACTCCCTCCCGAGCCCTAACTCGCAGACCGCCTCCCTCTCCCTCGTGCCCTAGCGCAGGCGCGCCCTCTTCTTCTCTTCTCCGTCCGCGATGCCCTAGCCGCACCTCCTTGGTCTCCTCCGATCGTGTGGAGCTTGATCCATCTCCCTCTCCCGTGCTCTTCTACTTCGAGACCACATGGACGCCGTCAACTCCTCTCCGACTGAGCTACGGCGATTTAGGGCACGTACGAGGAAGGGAGGGCGTCGCTGGTCGATTGAAAATTTCAAGAGGCTGCTAGCTTGATCGGATCTGAGCAGAGATCTTCCTGGCAACGTCAATATAGGTAAGGAAGTGGTTGATGATTCGATCTGGTTTTGAATCGATTACTTCTTTGGTTGGAATCGATTTCTTGTGTTAGATGATAGGAATCAACTTGATCAGTGGGTGGTTGTAGGCGCAGTTTGTTTTGGGTTATAGCTTCGAGAGCTACACAATCTGTTTGGGAGGTTTTGTTGTGGCATGTTTTTGTTAGGCTATGTTTTGTAGAGTTTTCTTTGAATTGGATTTGATCTAGTTCCTTTTGAAGAATCTGAGTTGTGTTTCAATTTTGGATGGTGGATTAACAATCAGATCTGATTTTGGATAGTTCTATATTGGAGATTGGGTTGCGTCTGGATTGTTGGGCTATTCTGTTCTGTTGGTTTTGCCTTAGTTTCAATTCATTGGACGGAGTCATTATGGGGTTGATTCAAGGCAGTAGGGATAAGTTAATTTCTCTAATCAAGTGGTTGAATTCAGATTCTATGGAGTTTTGAAAATAATTATTTTGGAGCATCATTTATTATTCCTATTCCATATCTAGGAGGCTGTTCTTGATGTTGTTCTATAGTTTTCAGTTAGGTTTGATGAGCTTCTAGATATGAACCTTTGGATCTAATTAAGGATGGTTGTTTCCTAGCTTTCAATTGAGGTAAGGAGGCTTATGTTTCTATTTGATCGGTAGCTATAAACTGGTTTTGTTTCCTTCTGATTGGGTTTCAATATTGGCGATGATTCTGTTTTGGATATCTGCCTTCAATTGTTGAATGAGTTTGTGGTTGCTTCGGTAAATCCATTCCCTAAGTTGGGAATTGGTAATGGGAAGGTTTTGATGCGTTGGAATCTTGATACTAACTCTGTTTAAGAATTCTAAGCTCTAATCTAGTGGGTTGCATATTGGATGGTGTTTAGAGAGTGATCTATGTTGGAGTTCCATTTCTTATCTAATCATAGTTGGATTTGGTTTAATTGGGATAATTTAGGACAATCATCTAATTAGGGTTAATTAGATGAAATGATGATAATTAGAACGATCCTAATTATTTGAGACAGTTTGTTTAGCTATAAATTATATATTATGGTAGCTAAACATTATGCCTTTAATACAGGGAATTAATCGGATTTAGCAATTCTGATTACCAGACGGGTGGTTCTTTCCGATACGAGCATCCCTCTTTTGGAGGCGGGTACCCCTGACTTATCTTTTAGATATTGTCATATTGCTATGCATGGTTTGTTATAGATAATAGTAAGTTTATACGTTGTACCTGCCTTTATGTATTATGATCAGATATATGTTGTCTAGATGACTCCTGTTTAGTTCCATACAGTCTCGATATTTGCCATGCGTACATATGTGCTTAGATATAGTAATAGGTCACTTTGTATCTGTAGCTGGATTGATCTCTAAATATACCTTGCATGGATACCTAGGGTAGAATAGTTAGATCTGGATACATGTGTTAGACCTATACTTTTTCCCATCGATGTGTGGTTGAATTGATTCCTAGATATACCTTGCATGGATACCTAAGGTAGAATGGTTAGATCTGGATACTTGTTAGTTATCCCTGAGTTATTATACATGTCCTGGATACTTGTTAGTTATCCCTGAGTTATTATACATGTCCTGGATACTTGTTAGTTATCCCTGAGTTATTATACATGTCCGGGGTACTTATTAGTATCCCTGAGTTATTGTATCTGTCCTGGATACTTGTTAGTTATCTCTGTGTTATTATACCTGTTCGGGATACTTGTTAGTTATCCCTGAGTTATTATACATGTCCGGGGTACTTATTAGTATCCCTGAGTTATTGTATCTGTCCTGGATACTTGTTAGTTATCCCTGTGTTATTATACCTGTTCTGGATACTTGTCAGCTATCCCTGAGTTATTATACATGTCCTGGATACTTATTAGTTATCCCTGAGTTATTGTATCTGTCCTGGATACTTGTTAGTTATCCCTGTGTTATTATACCTGTTCGGGATACTTGTTAGTTATCCCTGAGTTATTATACATGTCCTGGATACTTGTTAGTTATCCCTGACTTATTATACATGTCCTGGATACTTGTCAGTTATCCCTGAGTTATTATACATATCCTGGATACTTATTAGTTATCCCTGAGTTATTGTATCTGTCCTGGATACTTGTTAGTTATCCCTGTGTTATTATACCGGTTCGGGATACTTGTTAGTTATCCCTGAGTTATTATACATGTCCTGGATACTTGTTAGTTATCCCTGAGTTATTATACATGTCCTGGATACTTGTTAGTTATCCCTGAGTTATTATACATGTCCGGGGTACTTATTAGTATCCCTGAGTTATTGTATCTGTCCTGGATACTTGTTAGTTATCCCTGTGTTATTATACCTGTTCTGGATACTTGTCAGTTATCCCTGAGTTATTATACATGTCCTGGATACTTATTAGTTATCCCTGAGTTATTGTATCTGTCCTGGATACTTGTTAGTTATCCCTGTGTTATTATACCTGTTCGGGATACTTGTTAGTTATCCCTGAGTTATTATACATGTCCTGGATACTTGTTAGTTATCCCTGAGTTATTATACATGTCCTGGATACTTGTCAGTTATCCCTGAGTTATTATACATGTCCTGGATACTTATTAGTTATCCCTGAGTTATTGTATCTGTCCTGGATACTTGTTAGTTATCCCTGTGTTATTATACCGGTTCGGGATACTTGTTAGTTATCCCTGAGTTTTTTTTTTTTTTTTTATTTATACATGTCCTGGATACTTGTTAGTTATCCCTGAGTTATTATACATTTGTTTTTTTTTCCTGGTTATTTACTGTGGTACTTTTAGTATCCTGAGTTATTGTATCTGTCCTGGATACTTGTTATTATCCTGTGTTATTATACTGTTCTGGATACTTGTAGTTATCCCTGAGTTATTATACATGTCCTGGATACTTATTAGTTATCCCTGAGTTATTGTATCTGTCCTGGATACTTGTTAGTTATCCCTGTGTTATTATACCTGTTCGGGATACTTGTTAGTTATCCCTGAGTTATTATACATGTCCTGGATACTTGTTAGTTATCCCTGAGTTATTATACATGTCCTGGATACTTGTCAGTTATCCCTGAGTTATTATACATGTCCTGGATACTTATTAGTTATCCCTGAGTTATTGTATCTGTCCTGGATACTTGTTAGTTATCCCTGTGTTATTATACCGGTTCGGGATACTTGTTAGTTATCCCTGAGTTATTATACATGTCCTGGATACTTGTTTTTTTTTTTTTTTTTTTTTTTTTTTTTTTTTTTTTTTTTTTTTTTTTTTTTTTTTACTTGTAGTTATCCCTGAGTTATTATACATGTCCTGGATACTTATTAGTTATCCCTGAGTTATTGTATCTGTCCTGGATACTTGTTAGTTATCCCTGTGTTATTATACCTGTTCGGGATACTTGTTAGTTATCCCTGAGTTATTATACATGTCCTGGATACTTGTTAGTTATCCCTGAGTTATTATACATGTCCTGGATACTTGTCAGTTATCCCTGAGTTATTATACATGTCCTGGATACTTATTAGTTATCCCTGAGTTATTGTATCTGTCCTGGATACTTGTTAGTTATCCCTGTGTTATTATACCGGTTCGGGATACTTGTTAGTTATCCCTGAGTTATTATACATGTCCTGGATACTTGTTAGTTATCCCTGAGTTATTATACATGTCCTGGATACTTGTTAGTTATCCCTGAGTTATTGTATCTGTCCTGGATACTTGTTAGTTATCCCTGTGTTATTATACCTGTTCTGGATACTTGTTAGTTATCCCTGAGTTATTATACATGTCCTGGATACTTATTAGTTATCCCTGAGTTATTGTATCTGTCCTGGATACTTGTTAGTTATCCCTGTGTTATTATACCTGTTCGGGATACTTGTTAGTTATCCCTGAGTTATTATACATGTCCTGGATACTTGTTAGTTATCCCTGAGTTATTATACATGTCCTGGATACTTGTCAGTTATCCCTGAGTTATTATACATGTCCTGGATACTTATTAGTTATCCCTGAGTTATTGTATCTGTCCTGGATACTTGTTAGTTATCCCTGTGTTATTATACCGGTTCGGGATACTTGTTAGTTATCCCTGAGTTATTATACATGTCCTGGATACTTGTTAGTTATCCCTGAGTTATTATACATGTCCTGGATACTTATTAGTTATCCCTGAGTTATTATACATGTCCGGGGTACTTATTAGTATCCCTGAGTTATTGTATCTGTCCTGGATACTTGTTAGTTATCCCTGAGTTATTATACATGTCCTGGATACTTATTAATTATCCCTGAGTTATTGTATATGTCCTGGATACTTATTAGTTATCCCTAAGTTATTGTATCTGTCCTGGATATTTGTTAGTTATCCCTGTGTTATTATACCTGTTCTGGATACTTGTTAGTTATCCCTGAGTTATTATACATGCCCTGGATACTTGTTAGTTATCCCTGAGTTATTATGCCTGTCCTGGTTACTTGTTAGTTATCCCTGAGTTATTATACCTGTTCGGGATACTTGTTAGTTATCCCTGGATTATTATACATGTTCTGGATACATGTTAGTTATTCCTGAGTTATTATGCATGTTCTGGATACTTGTTAGTTATCCCTGAGTTATTATGCCTGTTCTGGATACTTGTTGGTTATCCTTGAGTTATTATGTATGTGTATCTATCATACACCATCCTTGCATTGTTGCATGCCGGCGATCAGCGACTCCCTTGTGGTTGAGCCTAATCGTCTTCCGGCACATGATATGCACACACGGCCACTCATGGGTTAGTGGATACCGCTGGGTGTGTGCGTTTGCTCTGTACTGCTCCGTTCGTCCGCTCAGGGGTAGTGGTTTCGGAGCGTGGTAGCAGGCAGGGATCCCTTCTCTTACCATAGACCAGAGGAGATGAGAGAGATATCTCCCCCATATATACATGGGGCGGAGTGTTTACTCCACCAGCATCCTGTCCACTCGGTCACTCAGGAGCAGTGATGGCAGAGTGCTGACAGTGTCACGGCTCTATTCACTCGGCCGACACAGTATCGCCTGTCTCGGTGGCTTGACTGGAGTTAGGGGGGTGACCATGGCATTGCACCATGTGCATACTTTGCATCGTGCATTGTTTGCTGCACTTGATTCTTGCACTTGTTTGACATGCATATTCTGGAGACTTGTTATTTGAGATTATATGACTAATGATATTTCCATGGTACTCATTGTCTTCTTTTCAGGTTAGCTGGATTCTGGTATGTATCTACCTCAGTATTTCCAGTACTAGTTTTTTCCATATTGTTGTTATGAGACTGTATTAACGTAGATGCTTATTGTTATTATAACATACTATGCATATCTGCTGGGTATTCGCTGAGTTTATGGACTCACCCCGTTGCCATATATGATTTTATTTCAGGTTGAGATACTTGTAGTCGCCAGAAGAGCCCAGCAGCCAGTCCCTACCCATCGCGACCCCAGGATTTTGTTTTATCCTGTGTAGTGGATTGTTTTATATTCTTTTTGTGATTTGTATATGTCATATGTATCGTGTGCCCTAAGGGGTTTTGTGTATTGGTTGTTTCGTCGTAAGTCGGACCGGTCCGCAGTCAGGTATGATTTATTTTGTGTTATTGTCAGTTTATGTTTAGTTTTGAGGCCTGAGGCCAAATTAAACTGCGTGGTGATGTCTATTAGGTTATGTGTATGTGTAAATTGTCCGCCGGACAGGGGAGGTGCTGTCCGATTTTATATTGGATCAGCGGCTCCTGGGTCTCGGGGCGTGATAATTTATTTTGGTATCAGAGCCCAGGTTGCGAGATACCTCGGGTATTTGTGAATTTTCGGTGTCTATCTGATACCAATTTATTTTGGTATCAGAACGTAGGTTTGCGATGCCTACTTGTTTTACGAGTCTTTCCGGATTTGTTCGGAGTAGTTTCCTCGATGTGGTTGTTGGGACTTGGTGCTATGGGACCTCTTCAGGCGACAGGTATTTCTTCTCATCTCTTGTAGCTATTATCCTGGTTAGGTAGGATTTAGAAATTCTCACATGTTATTCGTTCATGTTACTATACCTGTATATATAGGTGTGATTTAGAAATTTTCTCGTGTTATCGGATCATACTACCATTCCTGTATATTTAGGTATGGTTAGAAATTTTATCATGTCATTGGATCAGGTTGTTATTCCTGTATGTTAAAGTATGGTTAGCAATTCTCTTATGTCATGGAATCATGTTATTATTCTTATACCCATCTAGTAACTTGGTTAGACTATCCCAGCTTGGTGGGATCTTATATACATACTTGATGGATGGATATATGTAGACTTGGTTTAGTTGGATTGACATATAGTCAATCTATCTCATTCGTGATCGTTCATGTGAGCGAATAGTAACATGTTGCGGATGAGATCTTGGAGTGGAGAATGTAAATTCTCTAGTGACACCGATTGTTGAGTCGGAACGCCAAGGTCGAGTATGTTGACAACCTATTGGAGGTTAAGGAATTTGATTTTTCCATACCTTACTATATGTAGTATGTGTTCTAGCTATTATTAGCTGAGCGAGAACTGGAGCTGCTTACAGTAGTTGGCTCAATCGGTATAGGATCGACTTATTCCAGTGTAAGGAATTTCAGACATTTGGGTTGCATCGTGCCTGGTTAGGTAACCTGGGAGGCACGTTTAAGGTACATGACCTACATGGAGGTAGAAGGGTAGCACTAGCTATACACTACCATCATAATAGAGGATTGATACATTCTAGTTCATGGGGACTTTGACCAAGGATCATTTGTACTTGGTTGATGATTTGGAAGGTACCTATTAATAGGTGCCTTGAGCTGGTACGAAAAAGTGTGGAGCTAATTGTTTGGCACTTACAGGTTATCGTGTGTACTTGGTTTTGGATAACCAAGAAGATAATATTGGACACAGGATTTGCGTTGATGCGAATCAATTGTGAGATTAGGTCACTTTTTTTAGTGGAAGATACCCAGGACGACCTTCGGGAAATAAAGGAAGCATTTTGTGATTATGTTGAGATATCCTAAGAGACAGCGTGTCTCTACCTCCTTGTATTGGAGTTAGACCTCAGAGGTTTTGAACCTTGAGTGGAGGAATTGGATTGGGTTACGAGGCAATGGTTGGCCGACTAGCTTGTTGCTACACGATTCTATGAGGGATTTGGACTTATAGATTTAGTGTACATGGTTGGATAATCTTGATGGTACAACGAGATGTACGTCTTGATTGGGGTGTTGAGAGGTGTATGGAGATTGATGAATCTCTATGATGTGTGGTATTGTGAGAACATTATTGGTGGATACTGTGAGATCCGATTTTTGGATATGTAATTTTTGATGGATCATCGGGTGGATAAATGATCTTTCAGTGGTTGATTATTTAAGAAGTCTGTTATTGATAACAGCATATGGTGCAACATACTGGCACAATCTTTAAATTATATGATATCTTCTGATGGTCAATTTGAGAATATATATATACACATGTATATGATTTGTGATGGTTGGGAGGATGTCATTGACTTGGGATACTCGGATGATACTTATGAATGTAACATTCTATGTTCGTGGATCGGAGTATAGATTTGGCGTCAGTGATCTTAGGATTGAGGATTGTTCGGGTGTACTTGGTTATCGGATGATAACCTCTGGATTGATATCTCTAGTTGTTCCGTAGCGGCGTAACCTTAGGGTATCAGCCGAAGTGATTACACATGATGAGTACAGACATGTTTTGATGCTAGTGTGTGTCGTATGAGGAATGGTGAAATTTGGGGACCAAATTTTTATTAGTGGGGGAGAATGTAAAATACGGCGATTCGAAAATCCGGACCAGAAAATTTTTCGGAATTTTTCCGGATAGAGTCGGGTGTTTCTGGCCCTACGGGAGGAGCCCAAGGGGCTTTATTGTAAAATGTATAAAATTTATCAAGGGTTTCGGATAAACTCTTAAATTGCGAGAGGGTAATTAACTTATCCTTAAAGTTTTATTGAGATGAGTTATATTAAATAAGAGGGTAAATAATTTAACCATGAAAATTATTTGAGGTTAAATTATAATAAATGGGGGGTTAAATGGTTAAATCCTTTGCCCTAGGGGTAGGATTGGAATTTCTAAAGTTGAAGGGCCTTTTTGCAAAAAGACCCCTTTTGTATTAAAAGTTTCGGCCGACTCCCTCCCGAGCCCTAACTCGCAGACCGCCTCCCTCTCCCTCGTGCCCTAGCGCAGGCGCGCCCTCTTCTTCTCTTCTCCGTCCGCGATGCCCTAGCCGCACCTCCTTGGTCTCCTCCGATCGTGTGGAGCTTGATCCATCTCCCTCTCCCGTGCTCTTCTACTTCGAGACCACATGGACGCCGTCAACTCCTCTCCGACTGAGCTACGGCGATTTAGGGCACGTACGAGGAAGGGAGGGCGTCGCTGGTCGATTGAAAATTTCAAGAGGCTGCTAGCTTGATCGGATCTGAGCAGAGATCTTCCTGGCAACGTCAATATAGGTAAGGAAGTGGTTGATGATTCGATCTGGTTTTGAATCGATTACTTCTTTGGTTGGAATCGATTTCTTGTGTTAGATGATAGGAATCAACTTGATCAGTGGGTGGTTGTAGGCGCAGTTTGTTTTGGGTTATAGCTTCGAGAGCTACACAATCTGTTTGGGAGGTTTTGTTGTGGCATGTTTTTGTTAGGCTATGTTTTGTAGAGTTTTCTTTGAATTGGATTTGATCTAGTTCCTTTTGAAGAATCTGAGTTGTGTTTCAATTTTGGATGGTGGATTAACAATCAGATCTGATTTTGGATAGTTCTATATTGGAGATTGGGTTGCGTCTGGATTGTTGGGCTATTCTGTTCTGTTGGTTTTGCCTTAGTTTCAATTCATTGGACGGAGTCATTATGGGGTTGATTCAAGGCAGTAGGGATAAGTTAATTTCTCTAATCAAGTGGTTGAATTCAGATTCTATGGAGTTTTGAAAATAATTATTTTGGAGCATCATTTATTATTCCTATTCCATATCTAGGAGGCTGTTCTTGATGTTGTTCTATAGTTTTCAGTTAGGTTTGATGAGCTTCTAGATATGAACCTTTGGATCTAATTAAGGATGGTTGTTTCCTAGCTTTCAATTGAGGTAAGGAGGCTTATGTTTCTATTTGATCGGTAGCTATAAACTGGTTTTGTTTCCTTCTGATTGGGTTTCAATATTGGCGATGATTCTGTTTTGGATATCTGCCTTCAATTGTTGAATGAGTTTGTGGTTGCTTCGGTAAATCCATTCCCTAAGTTGGGAATTGGTAATGGGAAGGTTTTGATGCGTTGGAATCTTGATACTAACTCTGTTTAAGAATTCTAAGCTCTAATCTAGTGGGTTGCATATTGGATGGTGTTTAGAGAGTGATCTATGTTGGAGTTCCATTTCTTATCTAATCATAGTTGGATTTGGTTTAATTGGGATAATTTAGGACAATCATCTAATTAGGGTTAATTAGATGAAATGATGATAATTAGAACGATCCTAATTATTTGAGACAGTTTGTTTAGCTATAAATTATATATAATGGTAGCTAAACATTATGCCTTTAATACAGGGAATTGATCGGATTTAGCAATTCTGATTACCAGACGGGTGGTTCTTTCCGATACGAGCATCCCTCTTTTGGAGGCGGGTACCCCTGACTTATCTTTTAGATATTGTCATATTGCTATGCATGGTTTGTTATAGATAATAGTAAGTTTATACGTTGTACCTGCCTTTATGTATTATGATCAGATATATGTTGTCTAGATGACTCCTGTTTAGTTCCATACAGTCTCGATATTTGCCATGCGTACATATGTGCTTAGATATAGTAATAGGTCACTTTGTATCTGTAGCTGGATTGATCTCTAAATATACCTTGCATGGATACCTAGGGTAGAATAGTTAGATCTGGATACATGTGTTAGACCTATACTTTTTCCCATCGATGTGTGGTTGAATTGATTCCTAGATATACCTTGCATGGATACCTAAGGTAGAATGGTTAGATCTGGATACTTGTTAGTTATCCCTGAGTTATTATACATGTCCTGGATACTTGTTAGTTATCCCTGAGTTATTATACATGTCCTGGATACTTGTTAGTTATCCCTGAGTTATTATACATGTCCGGGGTACTTATTAGTATCCCTGAGTTATTGTATCTGTCCTGGATACTTGTTAGTTATCCCTGTGTTATTATACCTGTTCGGGATACTTGTTAGTTATCCCTGAGTTATTATACATGTCCGGTGTACTTATTAGTATCCCTGAGTTATTGTATCTGTCCTGGATACTTGTTAGTTATCCCTGTGTTATTATACCTGTTCTGGATACTTGTCAGTTATCCCTGAGTTATTATACATGTCCTGGATACTTATTAGTTATCCCTGAGTTATTGTATCTGTCCTGGATACTTGTTAGTTATCCCTGTGTTATTATACCTGTTCGGGATACTTGTTAGTTATCCCTGAGTTATTATACATGTCCTGGATACTTGTTAGTTATCCCTGAGTTATTATACATGTCCTGGATACTTGTCAGTTATCCCTGAGTTATTATACATGTCCTGGATACTTATTAGTTATCCCTGAGTTATTGTATCTGTCCTGGATACTTGTTAGTTATCCCTGTGTTATTATACCGGTTCGGGATACTTGTTAGTTATCCCTGAGTTATTATACATGTCCTGGATACTTGTTAGTTATCCCTGAGTTATTATACATGTCCTGGATACTTGTTAGTTATCCCTGAGTTATTATACATGTCCGGGGTACTTATTAGTATCCCTGAGTTATTGTATCTGTCCTGGATACTTGTTAGTTATCCCTGTGTTATTATACCTGTTCTGGATACTTGTCAGTTATCCCTGAGTTATTATACATGTCCTGGATACTTATTAGTTATCCCTGAGTTATTGTATCTGTCCTGGATACTTGTTAGTTATCCCTGTGTTATTATACCTGTTCGGGATACTTGTTAGTTATCCCTGAGTTATTATACATGTCCTGGATACTTGTTAGTTATCCCTGAGTTATTATACATGTCCTGGATACTTGTCAGTTATCCCTGAGTTATTATACATGTCCTGGATACTTATTAGTTATCCCTGAGTTATTGTATCTGTCCTGGATACTTGTTAGTTATCCCTGTGTTATTATACCGGTTCGGGATACTTGTTAGTTATCCCTGAGTTATTATACATGTCCTGGATACTTGTTAGTTATCCCTGAGTTATTATACATGTCCTGGATACTTGTTAGTTATCCCTGAGTTATTATACATGTCGGGTACTTATTAGTATCCCTGAGTTATTGTATCTGTCCTGGATACTTGTTAGTTATCCCTGAGTTATTATACATGTCCTGGATACTTATTAGTTATCCCTGAGTTATGTATATGTCCTGGATACTTATTAGTTATCCCTGAGTTATTGTATCTGTCCTGGATACTTGTTAGTTATCCCTGTGTTATTATACCTGTTCTGGATACTTGTTAGTTATCCCTGTGTTATTATACCTGTTCTGGATACTTGTTAGTTATATCTGAGTTATTATACATGCCCTGGATACTTGTTAGTTATCCCTGAGTTATTATGCCTGTCCTGGTTACTTGTTAGTTATCCCTGAGTTATTATACCTGTTCGGGATACTTGTTAGTTATCCCTGGATTATTATACATGTTCTGGATACATGTTAGTTATTCCTGAGTTATTATGCATGTTCTGGATACTTGTTAGTTATCCCTGAGTTATTATGCCTGTTCTGGATACTTGTTGGTTATCCTTGAGTTATTATGTATGTGTATCTATCATACACCATCCTTGCATTGTTGCATGCCGGCGATCAGCGACTCCCTTGTGGTTGAGCCTAATCGTCTTCCGGCACATGATATGCACACACGGCCACTCATGGGTTAGTGGATACCGCTGGGTGTGTGCGTTTGCTCTGTACTGCTCCGTTCGTCCGCTCAGGGGTAGTGGTTTCGGAGCGTGGTAGCAGGCAGGGATCCCTTCTCTTACCATAGACCAGAGGAGATGAGAGAGATATCTCCCCCATATATACATGGGGCGGAGTGTTTACTCCACCAGCATCCTGTCCACTAGGTCACTCAGGAGCAGTGATGGCAGAGTGCTGACAGTGTCACGGCTCTACCCACTCGGCCGACACAGTATCGCCTGTCTCGGTGGCTTGACTGGAGTTAGGGGGGTGACCATGGCATTGCACCATGTGCATACTTTGCATCGTGCATTGTTTGCTGCACTTGATTCTTGCACTTGTTTGACATGCATATTCTGGAGACTTGTTATTTGAGATTATATGACTAATGATATTTCCATGGTACTCATTGTCTTCTTTTCAGGTTAGCTGGATTCTGGTATGTATCTACCTCAGTATTTCCAGTACTAGTTTTTTCCATATTGTTGTTATGAGACTGTATTAACGTAGATGCTTATTGTTATTATAACATACTATGCATATCTGCTGGGTATTCGCTGAGTTTATGGACTCACCCCGTTGCCATATATGATTTTATTTCAGGTTGAGATACTTGTAGTCGCCAGAAGAGCCCAGCAGCCAGTCCCTACCCATCGCGACCCCAGGATTTTGTTTTATCCTGTGTAGTGGATTGTTTTATATTCTTTTTGTGATTTGTATATGTCATATGTATCGTGTGCCCTAAGGGGTTTTGTGTATTGGTTGTTTCGTCGTAAGTCGGACCGGTCCGCAGTCAGGTATGATTTATTTTGTGTTATTGTCAGTTTATGTTTAGTTTTGAGGCCTGAGGCCAAATTAAACTGCGTGGTGATGTCTATTAGGTTATGTGTATGTGTAAATTGTCCGCCGGACAGGGGAGGTGCTGTCCGATTTTATATTGGATCAGCGGCTCCTGGGTCTCGGGGCGTGACAATTTATTTTGGTATCAGAGCCCAGGTTGCGAGATACCTCGGGTATTTGTGAATTTTCGGTGTCTATCTGATACCAATTTATTTTGGTATCAGAACGTAGGTTTGCGATGCCTACTTGTTTTACGAGTCTTTCCGGATTTGTTCGGAGTAGTTTCCTCGATGTGGTTGTTGGGACTTGGTGCTATGGGACCTCTTCAGGCGACAGGTATTTCTTCTCATCTCTTGTAGCTATTATCCTGGTTAGGTAGGATTTAGAAATTCTCACATGTTATTCGTTCATGTTACTATACCTGTATATATAGGTGTGATTTAGAAATTTTCTCGTGTTATCGGATCATACTACCATTCCTGTATATTTAGGTATGGTTAGAAATTTTATCATGTCATTGGATCAGGTTGTTATTCCTGTATGTTAAAGTATGGTTAGCAATTCTCTTATGTCATGGAATCATGTTATTATTCTTATACCCATCTAGTAACTTGGTTAGACTATCCCAGCTTGGTGGGATCTTATATACATACTTGATGGATGGATATATGTAGACTTGGTTTAGTTGGATTGACATATAGTCAATCTATCTCATTCGTGATCGTTCATGTGAGCGAATAGTAACATGTTGCGGATGAGATCTTGGAGTGGAGAATGTAAATTCTCTAGTGGCACCGATTGTTGCGGATGAGATCAATATTTGGAGTCAACATGAAACAAGTTAATATAAGATGAATTGTGTTTTGATAGAAGAGTTTTATTAGAAGAATATGATCATCTTCTTAAAAATTCAAACTATGAGCATCATCATGTATATTACACGATGATCGCTGCAGTAAATTCAAACAATAGTGAAATATTCTTTTTTAACGATTATGGAGGTAATGGAAAATGCTCATATGGTAGACACTATTAGCAACTTTGAGATCGAATGGAGAAATTATGTTAAACGTGGCTTTCGATGGTATCGCATCTCTTTTTCTACCTAGTGGAAGAATTACTCATTCTCGCTTTGCAATTCCATTTAATCTTAATGAAAAATCAACATGTAATATCAAACAAGGGAACCATTTTGTGAAACTCAAACTTATCATATGGGATGAGGCTCCAATGATGCACAAGTTTTGTTTTAAATCACTGGAAGCATATGTGACATATTAAGATTTGCAAATTCTTCAAGCTTTTAGCTTCCGTTTGGAGGCAAAATGATTGTACTTGGTAGTAATTTTAGACAGATTTTACCGATTATTTCAAAGGATAGCAGATAATATATTGTTCATGTAACTATTAATTCATCGTATTTGTGAAGACATTGTAAAGTTTTGAGATTGATTAAGAATATATGAATTCAGTTTCTGATGAATATGGTGATGAAATCAAGAGATTTTCTAATTGGATTTCAAATATCGATGATGAAAAAATTGAGGAACTAAATGACGACTATGTGATGATTGATATTCCAAATGAAATGTTGCTTAAATTGCAACAATCATCAAGTTATGGAACATAAATCATTCTCTTGGATTATACAATAGAACTAAATTGATCATCACATGGCTTGAAAATTATGTTTTTCTTACTAGAAATAATGCAGGTCAAAATCTTCTTATTCGAAGAATGTTATTGACCTCTTCTTTTCAACTAAGACAATTTTAATTACTTGTTTCATATGTAGTGACAACTAACTAAAGTCAAGTATACTTATTATCTCACGTAGGATT
Source organism: Boesenbergia rotunda (assembly GCA_024364735.1). Taxonomy (NCBI): domain Eukaryota; kingdom Viridiplantae; phylum Streptophyta; class Magnoliopsida; order Zingiberales; family Zingiberaceae; genus Boesenbergia; species Boesenbergia rotunda. Next base: position 150,338 of record JAGFNQ010006744.1, on the reverse strand, counting down.
TTTTTTTTAAATTTATTTCCAGCTATGGTCAGCTTTACATTACTATATCTAGAGTTACAAATTTTAAAAGTCCCAACAATTTAAAATGCAATCGATGTAGATGATAAACAAGAAAACTCAATAATAAATATCATATTTGAGAAAGTTTTTCATAATTTATAATAATATTTTTCATATATTAAATTAAGTATATTAGTCACATTTTTATATTTTAATTGCATAACTAAAAAAATTTATATTATTTAATTTTTAATCGTATTTTATAAAAATCTAATTCATATATCACACGAATGAAATGCCAGTCGACTTTAAAATGAAGTCTCGACAGCAACCCGCAATTAGTCAACTTTAAAATTAAGTCTCGAAGACAACCCACGATTCGTTATTTTATATTTTCTTTCAGGAGCACGGATATTTAAATTTAATCAAATTATGACTGAGTTAATTAATTATTTATGATTAAAATATTAATTCTTCCACAGGGCACAATAAATTTAATCAAATTGTCCCTGATATCATATTAAAAATTAACACATGTTTTTCTTTAAAAAATATATTTTTTCAATTTACAATATTTAAGAAAATTAAGAATTTAAAAAATATTGTTTGTCTTCACCCTTATCGCAAGAGAAACGTAATTACTCCGACAACGTTGTGTCAAACTTGTGACATGTTTAGGTGGAAATTAATTGCACTCGATCGACCAATACAATAATTTTGGACCTATTTTAATTATCTTTCTAAGGTTCATTTATTAGGTCATGCAATCGAGTTCGGGGGAGTTCCGGACCAACACCACATTCAATGCATCAAACTTTTCTTGTGGCTTCTTTGTCCGATCCAATTGTCTATAAATTGCATAATTAATGAGTAGTTATTCATCTACGTAAATATACCAGTAAATTATTCTAAAATATTTAATATCAAACTCAATTCCCTTTAAAATTTTACATAACTCCCTAATATATTCTGATTTACTTAATTACTTTTATTATTTAAAATAAATAAAATATAAAAAAAATATAATTTATCCTAAATTCAACGTAATTTAACTAGAATCACCCAATCGATTCTGCATAAATCAATCGATTAGTCTGAATTCCGAATCGATTATAAATAAATTTTGTTGAATTTAGGAGAAATTATATCCCCTTTTTAATTTTTTTTTACATATAAAAAAATAGGACTTATTTACTCGTAACAAAAGAAAAAAGTCACGTTTAATTTGATAATAATATACTAAATTATAGTTTAAGCGTGCTAAATTTAGGAGATAATATTGTTTCCTTTTGAACTTTTATACCTATAAAAATGAGATAATTAGGTAAATGTGTGTTAGGAGTTGAAAGAGAGTTGAAGTAAAGAAAAGTTTGAATGTATAGTGTAGGAATAATTTTTTATATTTTTTTACAAAGGAACTTATGAGGAAATTAAATTTGATTTTAGAGAATTTAGGATAATTTATCCATCAGTTACTAATTAATAGCTACATTCATATGCATTTTACAATTTGATTATTAAAACAGAAAGGGCAAAAAATCACAAACGGTTTCGGATTCCTAAAATATTTCACCATGCAATTCGTGAATCCGAACCCGACCCGATATCGATCACGGCGGGAGGGCCGCCGTAACATGGATCGGGATGAGCTGGCGTCCGGTAAGCAGGCAGCCTGTCGCGGGCTCACCTCGCCACGTGCGGGCGTACGAATGCCGGCGCGGGCGGTGGTTCGGGTTAGTGGGGTACAGGCGCGGCGCTCCGTCGTCGCATCCTGTCCGTCCATCTCAGCGATCCGCGTGCTCCATCTTTCGTTGGTTAGCGTGACATGAAAGGATGGACTCCCTAGGGGTTTCGTAGGCCGTGCGGATGACGTGTCAGATACCTTCCTCTGCTTTACTTTAAGATATATATTTATTAATTGAAATATTAATCGGCGCATCGTCATCTATAAAGACATTTCTTCTTTAGGAAAAAAAAAACACGAGTAAAAACCTGGAGACGAAGTGATCCCTTGGAATCGGAAGGTCCCACCTTAGTAAACATCGAAATCAACGGCTGCGAGTGTGGGATTCCCTTTGACCCGATGGGTGGACCGAAGATTTGCTTTGGTGGGAATGGAAGATTTCCCGTCCTCTTTCGGCGGGAATTCGAACCGTCCAGCTTAAGAAACTCTAAAAAGAGGGGCAAATTCTGAGGTTTTTCCCTCGCTTTATTAGAATGGCCTGTCTATTGCAATTTTTATTCGAAACCAAGCGATACAGAGGGAGATCGGTTTTTCTTTAACTATTAAATATTTTATTTCCTAATTCAATTTAATACGCACGTGACGTGTAATAGTAGACAGTAGCGTACACATGGAAGCTAATTTGTTATTTTGATTTAAATTATCATATTTGATATTAATTATGTAATTATCTTTTATAAGATAATGTTATTTGATTTAACTTAAATACTATGACATTATAATTTAATATTTTATTGATTTAACCTTGCTTCCGCGGATTTAAATCGAGATAAATGATTAACGAAGTTTTACCAATTAATTTCGGGCGACCGACTTGGTCACACGGAAGTTTTTCACCGGCCGCCAGTGTAAATCAGACATACGGAAGTTTCCTACCGGCTGACAGGGTAAATCAGGAAGTGCTCGCAGTGGGCGGTCTAGAAGTTTAGTGTCCCAGAGTTCGCGTCTCATTTGGAGAAAAAATTTCTATAAATACATCGTAGCTGAGGATCAAATCATGAATACTTAAAAAAAAATGACTAGTCGTCCTATCGCTAGTCCGGTGGCTAAATCGAGATAAAGATAGTGAATGAAATAATAATAAAGGACCAATGGAATGTTTAATCAAAATCATACTTTTATGAAAGGGGTAGCGCAATTTAAGGGGTGCATGGAATTTAACTTGGCGCACTCGGCGAGGTCGATAGTGGACGCCGATATTGATGGTAATGACGAAGGCAAAGTAGGGAAGAGAGTGGATCCAGGGTAAGGGTGTTAAAAATCAATATGATCCGATGATCCAATCCAAATCGATCCGAAAAAAATCGGATTCGAGTTAGGGAGTTTCGGGTTGAAAAATTTTGGATTGGGTTCGGGTCGAATTTGGGTCGGATTCGGGTTGATCCGAATTTAATATTTTATGGATTTTTTGGGGTTAAATTAAATATTATTTTGAAAATTAAGATATTTTTATGTATATTAATATCAATATAGTATGATCATGATAAAGTATTGAGATAAATGTAAAGAATTATAGGAAAAATGACGAAAAAAGACGTTTTGAATCGATTTTTTCGGATTATTCGGGTCGGGTCGGGTTGGTCGGGTCCGGGTCCGGGTCCGGGTTCGGATTTGGGGGTTTCGGATTGAAATCGGGTTCGGGTCGGGTTCGGGTCGGGAGTTTAAAAAAAAAATTCTCAATCCGACCCGAATCCGATCCGATCCATCCGAATTGACATCCCTAATCCAGGGCGTGTCGACTGCGACCATGCCTGTGGAAATCACAGTGCAGACGTCAGAGGCGTGGGCGTCGGCGGAGACGGTCCGCAATGGAGCTGAAGTAACCGGCGAATCATGAAAAATTTCAGGGAGCATTTTATTTGCTTCGTTTTGTTATTTTAATTTTATAGAAAACGATATTTTATCATTTTCTAAAAAAAAAATTTATTTTATTCTTTAATTTTTCAAAAAATACTATATCTTTTTCTTAAAATTAAATATGAAAAATATAAATCAAATATATTTTTAAAAAAATCACATTTTCTATAAAAAATATAAATGAAAAATAAGCCTATCAAACCATTGTCTTACCTTTTTAAGGATTTTTAATTCCAATCCTATTCTCTAATCATTGTCTTACCTTTTTCAGGGTTTTTAATTCCAATCCTATTCTCTAATAGTTGACGATAATCAATCATTATTAGGAATCATTTATTATCAAAATCAAATAAAATTTTTTTAACAACCTACTTAGATTATCAAAGATACCCCCAACCCAAACATTCTAGGGTTTAGGTCAATACAGTCATGATGTTAGCTGTAATATGACTGCTTATTTAGTAGATTTAAAAAAAAATCCGATAAAAGCATATATGTTAATGGTCCATTAAACATATCAGTGATTAAGGTCTGATAAAAATAGATGAGCTAATGGTTCACTGAACATGTCAGTGATTAAGATTTGATAAAAGTAGATGGTCAATGGTCCATTTAGCAGGTTAGTGATTATGGTTGCGGGATAAGATTTATTTGGGTCTTAACAGGGATTGGCAAAGATTTGTGCGTAATAGGGTTGATAGGCCTGTTTGTATAAGCACGTGGAGGCCTAGTAAGAAAGGTCAACCCTGTAAGTACCCCAGGTAGGTTATAATATGGTTAACCAAGTTAAGTTAGGTCATGTTGTGTTTGATCCTTGTGTCTAAGTGTGTACGAGCATAGGAGCGCAGGAAGTCGAGCGAAAGACGCAACGGTCGAGAAGGATGGCATGGGAAGGTAGCCGACGGGCTCGGTGCATTCGAGGGACGTGAAGGTCTGTGGAAGGGTAGGCCAGTGGAGCGAGAAAGACACGTGCGACGTCCGAGGGACGAGAAACCGAGGAGAAGCGGGCTTTAGAAGGAGGGAGGAGGGTTCGAGTGAGCCCGACTCTGAAAGGTCTGAAATCACCGAAGAAGACTCCGCTCGAGACCGATTAACAACGAGCTGGCCAAAGCTACTAGGGCACCCCTATGCTTAAGGGCGCCCATATGCTTTAGGGCGGCCGAGAATGAACGCATCCCTATGCACTTGTGCTCTCCTATTCCCGGGCACCCCAGTGCATACAGGTGCCTGAGAAGGTATTTTATCAACAAGTGAGCCGTTTGCGAACATTGTGAAGCGGATAACGTCTAGACCATATGTCAGGCGCCCACAAGCACTCGGGCGTCCCTGTTGTACCACGTCAACATTCGGATAAAGTTAACCGGGGCTATAAATAGCCCTCCAGAGCTCAGTTCCAAAATAATCATCATTTGTAAACGAATTCTTTTTTGTTTTCTCTGTATTTCTGAGTTTTTCATTTTGTAAAAAGGTTTCTCCACCCTAAGGTGTTCATCTGGAGTGTGCGCTTTATTTTACTTTGGATTAGCAACTTTCCTAGTTGTAAACCAAGTAAATATGTGTGTCTCTTTTCTTTTTCTGTCTAGTTTATTTTAATGTTCTTTATTATTATTGCAAACTAACTTCCATCTTTGTGGACAAGAGATAGAGATTCTTTTTTATTTTGCAGAGGCAATTCACACCCCTCTTGCCGATCGCACGATCACCGACAAGTGATATTAGAGCAAGGATGCTCCAGAAGGACTAACCGTCATCTGAAGCAAATTACAAAATTGTCAGGCCGGACATTTACCCGTCAAAATAAGGACTAACCGTCATCTGAAGCAAATTACAAAATTGTCAGGCCGGACATTTACCCGCCAAATTTTGAGAAGGAGTTCGCTAGTTGAAAGCGGAAAACACAAGTAATCTTCAAAATTGATTTCGAATTACTTTTACTAACGAAAAATATTTTGTAGCTCTAAAAAACGCCGACGACAAACTTAAAGACAAAAGCTTCAGGACAAAGAATGAGCAAGCAGATTTTGTAGCAAACGAAAAAGATGGGTTCCATTTGCTGACCATACTACTTGCGCAAGAAGTCAACAGAATCGGAAACTACCGATCAGCAACGGAACTTTAGGAAAAGTTCTTGGAACTTCACGAAGGTACCTCCAATGTCAGACTAGCAAAAAGAGATATACATTAGAATCAACTTAGCAATCTCCGAATCGAAGAAGGAGAGTCAGTAGCTCAATTACATGTAAAACCTAAGGAGCTAATCACAGGACTCAATAACATCGGAGAGTCGATCAGTAATCGGGACGCACAAAGGTATCAATTAAACGTCTTCTTGAGGACCCCGAACTAGACTTCCATAGTAGATGCTTACCACATCTCTAAAGATTTTAAGGTAAGTACCATAGAGCAACATTTTTTTACTTTAGAATTTCGCGAATTTCGATCCGTACGAAAGCGTCAAACGGACAATATCGCCCTAAGCACGAAGAAAATCCGACACGAGGAGGAATCCTTAGAAGATGAAGAAGACACGACATAATGGTAAGAAAATTGTCTAAGTATTTCAAAGCTAAAAAGTTTAATAAAGTGCAGGTTGAGAGCAAAGGAAGATTCATTGCTGCAACTGTTTGGAAGAACGACATATCAAGGAAAACTGTCCAAAACTGAAAACAAACAAACCCAACAAAGTGAAACACAAGAATCTGAATGTCACATGGGATGAATCATCAATAGATGAGTCTAATATGATGGAACATGTCGGACTTACGCTGATGGCTTCACGCTAAGAAGAAGAAAGCATCGATGAACGTGGAGTCACGTCAGAAGATAACAGCGACGAAGGGGGAACTTCAAACTTTGAGAGAGATATGGTAGGTGAGGTATATTTTCTACTTACAGATCAACTCTATTCAGGTTTAAAAACTATGATGAAATCAATTTGTAAATTAAAAATTACAAAAACAGACTTGAAAAAACAACTAGCATCTATATGCTCATTAGAAATGTTTGATAAATTGTGATTAGAAAATAAAAACTTAAAGGCACAAATTAAGAAATGGTAAAGTACTTGTAGAAATTCAAATTATTGACTAAATTTAAAATTTTAATATTCTGAAAAACTTAATTGGTATTTTAAATATTACAAGAGTCAAATTGTTAGAATTTCTAAGACTTACATTCCATCTAGATTTTTTATTAATTCTGTTAGTAAGAATTTATTTTGGGTCCCAAAATTTGTATTGAACTGTTAGATATTATTTATTATTTATTTGTCAATTTGTTTTATCTTTACTTTATCTTGATAATTTTTTTTAAAAGGTAACTGCTATAGAAAAATTAGTTTAATATTTTTCAATGATAAAGTCTATTTTGTACTATCTAGAAAAACTTTTATCAGAATTTTTAGATAAACAAATTTATTATGATTTTTTATTAAAAACATATATTTTTTTAATTTTAAAATTACTTAAATAACTAATTTTATCAAATTCAATTTTTTGAAATCTTTGGATTACGTTTTGAACTTTATAAAAAATTTTCTAATTTATTTGAAGTCGAAAATAAATTTTAAAATTATCATATTTTTAATTTATCAACTTGGATTTCAAAATTATTTTCACAAAGCTAAAAACTTTATTTCACTTTGATAATTTTTCCGGTGATGAGTCTGCCAAAATTCTAACTTAGATAAAAAAAATTAATTATTTTTTGAAAAAAATAAATTTTCAAAAATTATTTTATTAAAATTACAATTTGCATTTTAAAATGAATTTTCTAGCAAAATTTGAAAAGTCGGATTTTCTAAAAACTTAACTATTATGTTTGACATGTTCTAAAAAATTTTCGAAAATTTTGGATGCTATAATAATTTTTCATAAAAATTTTTGTAAGTCATTTTGATTAGTTTAATATTTTCCTTAACGTATTCTAAGTTTTGATGCGATCAAAGGGGAACAACTAGGATTAAGTTAATGGGAAAGGGTTAATTTCAATTTTTTTTTGCTTACATTGTCACATATTTATTTTTATTCTTTTTATCTTGCTTTACCCTAACTTAACTATGGTTCGTGCACATCAAAAATAAAGAGATTGTAAGTACCCCAGGTAGGTTCAGATGTGGTTAACCGAGTTAAGTTAGGTCCTATTGTGTTTGATCCCTGTGTCTAAGTGTGCAGGAGCGCAGGACCACAGAAAGTCGAGCGGAAGACATAGCGGTCAGGAAGGATGGCACGGGAAGGGAGTCGACGAGTTTGGTGCATCCGAGGGACGCGAAGGTTTGTGGAAGAGTACGTCAATGGAGCGAGAAGGATGCGCATGACGTCTGAGGGACGAGAAGCCGCAGGAATGCATGCTCGAGTAGAAGGCCGGAGGAGGATTCAGGTGAGCCCGAATCTGAAAAGTCCGAAATGATATATGAAGACCCACTGTAGACTAGTCAGTAAGGAGCTGATCAAAGCAACTTGGGTGCCCCTATGCTTTAAGGCGCCCGAGAATGAGGATGCCCCTATGCACCCGTGCACCCCTATTCTCGAGCGCCCTAGTGCATGCAGGCGCCCGAGAAGGTATTTTATCCATAAGTTAGCCGTTTGCGAACGTTGCGAAGTGGATAACTGTCAGGCACCCCTAAGCACTAGGGCGCCCCTGTTGTCCCACGCTAGCATTTTGATAAAGTTGACCGGAACTATAAATAGGCCCCCCAGAGCTCAGATCCAAAACAACCATCAATTGTAAACGAATTCTTTTCTGTTTTCTCTATTTTTCTGAATTTTTTATTTTATAAAAGGTTTCTCCACCCGAAGGAGTTCATTTAGAGTTTGCGCTTTATTTTACCTTGGATTAACAACCTTCCTGATTGCAAACCAAGTAAAATCTATGTGTCTCATTTCTTTTTCTGTTTAGCTTATTTTGATGTTCTTTATTTTACAAACTAACTTCAATCTTTGTTGAGTAAGAACAAGAGATAGAAATTTGTTGTTTTTTTCCTGGGGCAATTCACCCTTGTCTTGTCGACCACACAATCACCAACAAACTCAACTATGTTCAAGCCAGCTTAGGCTCAATAATGGGGCATCCTTGTAGGCCAATAAGCGGTGCGGGGTTTGTCTTTGAGCTAGTCGAAACTGCTGATTGGTCAACGACTGCAGTATGCTGGCTGATCGACCGTAACCATCCTGTCTATTGGTTGACTGTGTGCTACAAGTGAGTCGACTGATCAACTATCATCTTATTACTGTTGATGCAGTCTGGCCCTGATTGTTATTTTGGTGTTGACACCGATTTTAGCTTAGGTTGATGAGATGATTGGGATTAAGTCCTGGTCGTGGACTAGGCATACCTAGTGGGATTAGGTTAGATGAAAACCTGGCTCGGAGGGTCAGGTCCTAGCTTGACAAGCTAGGTTGGATGAAACCCTGGCTTGGAGGGTCAGGTCCTAGCTTGGAGGGCTAGGTGTGGATGAAATCCTAACCTGGAGGGTTAGGTGAGGAAAAGTCCTAGCTTGGAGGGCTAGGCGTAAAATTCCTAACATGGAGGGTTAGGTGTGAGAAAGTCCTAGCCTGGAGGGTTAGGTGTGAGAAAGTCCTAGCCTGGAGGGCTAGGTGTGGAAAAGTCCTAACCTGGAGAGTTAGGTGTGAAAAGTCCTAGCTCGGAGGGTTAGGTGATTGGAAATCCCTGTGAGTGAAGCCAGGTTGACTGAAGTCCCAGTGAGTGAAGCTGGGCATGAAGTCTTAGTCCAAGGGATCAAGCACGAGTCAGAGATGGGCTGGAGACTTGTTCTCATGACTTAGAATGGTTTTGACCTTACCTGGATCGGTCTGGTGACCGATCAGGGAAGTTGGCATGGTGTTCCCTCGTGGATCGGTCTGGTGACCGATCCAGCGATGACTTGTCGATCTGGTGACCGATCAGGGAGCACACAGTGACCTTGTTGGCCTACTGATCGACTCCTGATCGGTCTGGTGACCGATCAGGGAGCATACAGTGAGTTTGGGAACCTTACTGCTCGGCTCCTGATCGGTCCGGTGACCGATCAGGGAGCAGACAGTCTACTCACTGCTTGGCTCCTGATCGGTCTGGTGACCGATCTGGATCACTGTTCAGATCGTTCTGGTGAACGATCAAATGTCTCGAGCTACTCACTATAACCGATCAGGCTGGAGCCTGATCGGTCTGGGACCATCCTGATCGGTCTGGTGACCGATCAGGACACAGCTGGATCGGTCTGGTGACCGATCAGGCCCTGTGGGTTGCGAAAGCTGGGAGTCCCAGCAAAGCTGTGGATCGGTCCGGTGACCGATCCACGAGCCCTGGATCGGTCCGGTGACCGATTACTTTAATTTAAACACGCTGTCAGAAGCTCTGATCGCGTCTGATCGCACACTGATTCCTACTGATACACTACTGATACTTGTTCTGAGCACTCTGATGTTTGATCTTCTGTTGATTTGCTGCCCAAATGTGCTACTAAGTGTGCAGGTGACTCAGGGACTATCCATGGATAGTCAAACTGGGTATTTCGCTACAGCAGGTTTGTCCGTTTGCTTCCGCAGGTTGTAACGTTCTCTGGCGCGAGCTGCAACTGCAGAGGAGCTGATGACCTGGAGCTCGACTGGAGGTGTTTCAGTGTGTCCAGAGGAGGTCAGGGGTAGCTGGTTGCTGCAGGTGGGCAGCTGGGAGCTGCTGCAGAGGAGTGTGTGACCTGGCGATGGAAGCTGGTTAAGCTGTGTATCGGAGAAGAGCTGTGTAGAGTTTTTGGTTGCGCTATCAGTTCTCCATCATCGAAAGCTTTGTTCTACACTTGTGCGATTACTCTGATCTGTTGATCCATCTCTTGAGCAACCTTGTGATACTTGAGCACTTGGAAGAGAAACAAGAAGCTTGGCGAGTCCATCAGCGAGAAGGCATGAAGAAGGGGGTTCTTGCGTGAGATCTGCGCTGAGTGGAGCTCAGTGAGGAGTTTGCTTGTGTTCTTGCGGTTCTAAGTGCTGAGTAAGGTTTCTTCTTGTGTTTCCTGTACTTAACACTTCATCTTTTCGAAACGCTGTGGAGAGTTTGCTCCACCGAGAAGGAGGTTGCTTTCTATTCGGATATTTCGGGGTTTGATCTGCCGACGATCAAGGGATCGCCCACCTTAAGGGCACGCCAAGGAGTAGGGGCAAGTTATCCCCGAACCTTATAAATCCTCTTGTTAGCGTTTGTAGTTTGTTTTTCATTTCTGCAGTTTATACTCTGTTTTGTTCTTGCTTCCGCTGTGCTACTAACCCAAACTGTAGAGAAATATAAAAGAGAAAGCGATTTTTTTATGTCCGGCTATATTCACCCCCCCCCCTCTCTAGCCATCCAAGTTCCAACAATTACCTGTGGTTGATAGCTTGCTATTAACAGGTTGGCTGATCGGTTGAAGGATGCATCAGATTGTCAGTGATTGGCCCTTTTTTCCTTCGATTGGGCCTACTCTATAGGTGCTATAGCCTTTGATGCGGATGTTATACAATTGTAGGTGTAGTATTGGGGTCCATCGATCGGCTGGTACCCTAATGCAGATTAATCGATCGGATGTCAATTGCTTGATTTCGATCGGAAATCCCTCCTTAAAGAGTAACACCAACCCCTATACACGTTAACATCCTATCCTTGAGTGTGCCCACTGCGGAGAACGTACCAAGACACATATGTGACTAAGAGGCGTCCGCTCGGGCAACCTGGTAGACCAGGTTTGTTCGCTCGGACAACCTAATTTGTTCAAGTGGTCGGAAATGCCTCCTTGCACTTTGGTGTCAAGTGCTATCTTTGTTGAATCACGCCAATTGTATAACCTTTGACTTATCCTATGTAGATTATGAGCCAAAAATTTCTCGTATCAATTATAATCCGTTAGATTTTCAGATTTATTTTTTTATAAATGAACGTGGAGTCGAGACTATGAAAAGTTCGGAATTCACATATAACTTTACTGCCAAAAAAAAACATGGAGATTTCTGATTCTGTTTCGAAACCTCACACTAAAATTTTTCACTATCGTCCAATTGCTAAATTACTTGTTAATTATAAAAACTCTTAGGAGTGCATTTTTCTCTTGACTTTCCACTTGCTACATAGCTTTTCCTTGTTCATGTAAATATATTAGCCAAAGATCAAGATATAACTCAACAAAAAAAAAAGGACTATGAACAAATTAAGCGAGTCAAATTTGTTAGTCATCCTATCATAGCTGACGGGGGCGTGGTTTAGCTAGCGCAGCAGACTAGGACAAGTTAGACATAGAATCCGCCCCGATGGATAGGGCCCTAGCGAGCGTGAGGCGCTGCGCCCCAACACAAGAAAAAACACAGTCCTTAATATCCGTGTTCGGGTTGACCCGGCGGGGCTAACTCCGCTAGGAAAGCCATTCGACCCACAAGATAATCAGGTTGGAGTACCCTGGCCGGTCAGAAGGAACACCGAGCCCATGGGTATTGCCCTGATCCGAGGAAATCCCCGGTCGGCCAGCATATGCCTGTAGAGAATACTCCCAAACCTAGTCTACCAATTCGATCAAACCCCGATTGGCATTTTTCCACTTAGGAGTCCCCTATTGCTCTTCCTGAGCGAGAAAACTTCCTTCTAGAAGGCCCGATGGTGCGACCGTCGGCAGACGCCCGAGTTCCTGGTAGTATCTCTTGTCAGTACTCAAATCGATTCTCTGACGCTTAGCATATGAAAATAGTAACCACGTCGGCATCTGTCGACTCGAACCTGACACCAACCCTGGCGAGAATCGCAGTAATCCTGCTGGCTCAGTACGGTCTCTGACAGTCACAATGAATAAAATCAGGTCATACTACGCCGCCATCTACGGGTGTCAGAAACTGCGGCGTCGGTCGGGCGTCTGACACTGTTCATTGACTTTTGTCCTCACATAGGACAAAAGTTGGGACAGAGTTGGTCAGCTCTCCCGACTATATATATGCCCTCTATCCTTTACGCATGGGTGTACAAGATAATTTAAGCAACAATACTTTTCTCTTTTTTTCCACCGGATTCTGACTTAACCGTTGGAGAGCATTGCCAGGAGCATTCCCGACGAGTTGCTACAAAAGTTGAGACATAGTTGGTCAGCTCTCCCAACTATATATACGACCCTCTATCCTTTACGCATGGGTATACAAGATAATTCAAGCAACAGTACTTTCCTCATTTATTTATTTTTCCACTAGATTCTAATTTAACCGTCGGAGAGCCTTGCCAGGAACATTCCCGATGAGTTGCTAACGGTCACCTTATTTTGCAGACGTGGAGCCAATCACCAGTCGGAGTTTTCGACCTTGCCACGTGTCACCTACCACCCTCCTTTGTCGATAAATCGTGCCCTATCATCATGCTGGAAATCTACCTTGCTAGCCAACTGGATCAGTTCACATTAAAATATATGTGCATCCATAAGGACTTACTCAAATCTATTCATTTTAAAAATATTGTCGAAGGAGGTTGTTGAGTTTATCTTTTCGCCTAACCCAATCAACGGCATCATTAATTTCAATAATCAAGTTAATTTATTGATCTAATGTTTATAAAACGTAAAGAATGTGTATTATTTTTCTCGCATGATTGAGTCAGATTGTTCTTGTCAAGATTTAAGCAACATGAATTCAAAGGTCTGATAAAAATTTACGAGATGTTGGACTTCTAGATTATTCGTCGTAAGCGCTTTCAAATTTACTCTGATGTCCGATTAGAAATTTCCATGAAGCCAAACTGATCGTCCCATATTTGTCCGTTACTTAGTTCATTATTTACTCTCGGGGCTATGATGTAGCGGAAGAGCAACTAATCGTCATTTTAAGCATTTGCGGTTGAATCCTCAGCTACGGTGTATTTTATAGGAATATTTTCTCTTAATAGATAAACTTTGTTTTTTTTTCTAATACTCTTATTTTTTATTTTATCCATTCTCATATGTCTACGTATCCATCTTAACATTCTCGCTTATGTAACTCTCATCTTTTACTCTTGTGATTGAGTTATAACCTAATATTTAACACTATATAACATAATAGATTAATAGGTCTAATAGCCATTTTATTAAATTTCATTTAAGTTTTAAAAAAATTTTACGATCATATAAAATATCCGACATACTCCTATATTTCAACTATTCTATTGATATTCTATATAAGACATCAATAGAATAATTCATCATTTCCTATATTAAAAATCATCTTATTACATTTTAATATTGCTAAATATAAATTTAATATATTTTATTAAGCCAAAATCTTTAATTTCTAATATTTTCAATTAAAATTTTAATTTAACATTTTATTTTTGAAATATTTAACATATCAAAATAATATCATCTACAAAATAATATACCTAACAATATTATGTGCACTTGTGCTATGGTATAATAGATGGACGATCGATTATTACTCAGACATGTTATTAAAATGATAGACTTTTGCATCGTAAGTCATGATTTTTAATTTATTCTGACTGTCTTTTTATAAGGCTAATCGACCTTCTCAAACTCGATTATTAATTGATATATCTTTTTTTTTTCTGAACGTGCCAAATAAATTTGCCCGTAATCAATGTTAAAAATTGCTAGTTTACCAACAATGTTAAATTAGATAAATTAATAAATCGATAAAATAAACAGTAAACAAGTAAAAATTTGATACGGGGATTTTTTAAAAATTAGCAACTTAGTTTATCTGTTGAATTAGCGATGAATAATTATTATAAAGGTTCGATGGAACTGGCAGTCCTCTGTCTCGGCTTCCCTTGTCTGTTTCCTTTCCGCCCGCTTTCCATCCTCCCAAGACAAAGAAAAAGGAAAAGAAAAAAAAAGACTCGCTTATAAAAGGCAGGCACTCCTGCTGCCTCCTCTTCCGCCTCTTTTATCGCGCTCTCTCTATTTCCCTATTCTCTTTCTTTTTTTATTGGAGGAGGCGAGCCAGGGTTTGACTGTTGGAAGACGAGGTGAGCGAGCGAGCGAGCGGCGGAGCACCATCGCCATCATTCCCTTCGCTGCCCGCAAGCCCCGCACCATCTCCCCATCCTCCGCCATCGGTCCCTTCCCCTTCCGCCCTTTTTTACCCGCCGCTCCCCGGGGGGACACAGAGATCTTCCATGGCGAAGTTGTTCGAGGATGCAGAGTTTTGGCTGCCCGCCGAGATCCTTGGCGACGGTGAGTTCTTTCTCGGTAAGGGTGCCGGCGATGGGAAGGCGGCCTGTTTCCCTGCGGTTAGCTCGCGTAGAGAGTTACCTTTTGGGTTCGCGGCGAATCTGGACTCGCCGGTGGAGTCCATCACCGACGAGGAGGAGGAGGAGGACTACATGGCCGGGCTCACCAAGCAGATGGCTCATTACTTTCTGCAAGACGACGACAAGGAGGTCGGGGTCGGTGCTGGAGCGGCGGACAACTCGAGGGTAGGGAAGGCGTCAGCGATTTCTGTTTGTTATGCGAGGTTTTTTTTTCCCCGACTCATTTTTGGGAGGTTTGCATGCAGGCTATGTCCGGCTCGCCTCAGTCCACGCTTTGTGCGTGGGCGGCTTCCTCCAACAAGGGGAGCCCGAATGGACCCTCGGTGGTGTCGTCGCCGCCGACGTCGTCCCCGCTAAAGCAGAGGGGTAAAGCGGAGAACCCTCGTGATATGCTGCACGAGGCAGCGGGGCAGGTGATGCGTTTGCGACTCGACGAACTCGGCCGTCAAGAGAGCTCATATCATCGGGGAATTCTCGGGGCGCATAGGACTTCGCCGACTGCCTATGCTACCAAGAATGTCGAGGCTGGTTTTTTGGGCCCGAATCCTGTTCTTAGCCAGCAACAGATGCAAGCTGCTCGTGTGAGTACACTATCCTCTTCAATTTCGGAGATCTTCTGAAACCGAAAGTCTTTTGTTCTTCTGATTTCTGTAGAATGCCTAACTTTCTTTCTGTAGTTTTACCACTTGAAGAGGCAACTAGCAATAAAGCAACAGCTCTCGGCGGCAGCCTGGGTAAAACAGGCCAAACTCAAACCTACCGCCGGCTGCGGACGGTACTGCGAAACTCCCTACTGCCGTCCCTTGGATCTTCCCGCGTCAGCGTGGCCACCGTTGCGAAAGCCCCCTCCGGCTCAACCACATACGCCACTCTCCCTACCGGGGTCCGGCATGCGCGCTGTGTTCCTACACACTGCAGGAGCCCGAAAGGAGTCCGCCGGCACCGGCGTCTTCCTTCCCCGCACTGCCGTCCACCAGCTCGAACCAAAGAAAAAGACAGGTATACCACCCAGGCACCCACCACCAACAAATTTTGCCAGAATCCTTTGATGGGATTCTGGCGTCTTCATTCTGTGTTACGCTTGTCTTTTCCCGTGTGATTCAATTTGTTCGCCACTAAGGGTTCGCACCATCCTTTGTCTCTTCCTTCAAAATTCAAGCTGTTCTTCCGCTGATCTTCTTTTGTTTCGTCCTGCACAGGCTGTTCTACTGTCTTGGTGCCTGACAGGGTAGTACAAGCCTTGAACCTGAACTTTGATGACTTCGCAGCCCAACCACGCTGCTCTGGAGGCTTTGTTCTCAGCCATGGTGATTCTTCCCTAATCTCTTTTCAAATGTTACCCCCTCGGACCATTTCATTTTCACTCTAAACCATAAAATTTTGTTTTTTCTTCCCCAGAAGCTCTCATCGGGCGAAGCAGCGTCGTGCCGTCCCATCACAAGAAGCCCCACCACAAGCTCAGCACGCAACCGCCGACCGGTCTCGCTACATTTCCACCATCAGCAGCAGCAGTCGCAACTGCTCACGAGACGGGCCTGCCACAGGAGTGGACATACTGACCGTCCGGCCCCACTAACATCATACTCACCGCATCATAGTTGTTGCCTTAGCGATTAGGTTAACTTTCAGTAGAACAAACGCCAAAAGCACATCATTAGTTAGGGATTATTGATCTTGTATTTTCGACGACGCCGGTGGTGGCGGTGGCTGCAGTTTAAACAGGGGGTACAGCGTGCAATAAAGCCATTGTCGTGTTGTTTCGGGCGATGGAATTATGGTAGCAAAAGCGTCATAAATAAGAACCCCTCACCAAGCAAGCTTCATCTTTGGTGTTTGGTTCATCATCAAGTTCTCACCAATTGTGTCCTCTGCAGCCAGCTTAATCAATGCGCGCCGGGCGCTGAGCACGAAAACATGGGCTTCGAATAAGGACGTCTGGTCTTTTGTAGCGGTCTATCTTTGTCGAGTATTATTTGTTTGTAATCTGTTTTGTACCAATGAAATATGTTATCTTTTATGCTTTGTCTTTGTTTTTTATTTTTTATTCTAATGATGGTGTCGAGGTTTGTAGTGGTTTTCCTTTTAATTATTTTTGGCCTTTTGGGTAAGAGTGAGTTGCTTCCTAGCGAAGCGAGTAGAGGAGCGTAGTGGGTGAATTGTACTGTCTTTAATGCTTTTTCGTTTTTCAAGAGGAGGGAGGTGTCTTAATCGACTTTTCTTCAGTAAGCTTTATGCCTATAAAACGACCATGGACATTTGTGGACAAGACTGCAGGGTTGCCCGAGAAGACGGGGGTGGTGGAGTTTTTTTTTTGTCTAAAGTCCAATTTATTACGTAGAAAGACCAACAGTAGAGGAAAGAGGTGGCAAGGGAGAAAAAAACATTCATTCATCTCCGTCTTCACTGATTTATTTCAAAATTAATACGGAAAAGAACTGTAGTTAGCCTATTGCGAGGACAGGGTATACTAATTTTATTATATTTAATTTTTTAAATTTTAAGATAATAATATTTATATTTTATTCATCTGTCAGCATAAGTGTCGATGAAGAAGAGATAAAATTGAGAGTGTAGAGTGTGTGTGTGTGTTACACTCATTGTGAAATTCACTGGGTGACGGGGCAGAAGTTTGCCCAACAAATTATTAAAAAATTTGGAATTAGATGAGAGATAGTGTGTGAGTGTGTGTGTGTTAGGCCATCGCCTATCATAAATATTATATTTAGTATAATTCTCATATTAAAATGATATATTTATAATATCACACACTATTTCAATTCCAATCCACCCATACTATATCACACTAAAAGAAATTTCTTATTCATAATTTAATTATCAACTTAAACTTTAATTTTTATGAAATTAGTGATATAATTTATAAATGTAATTATAATAAAATATATTAAATATATTATAAATATAGTATTAATTTAAATATACATAAATTAAATATACTATTAAAAATATTATAAATATACTATTAAATATATTATAAATATACTATTAATTTTAATTATCAACCTACATTTTAATAAATTAAATCTTTATAAATATACATAATAAAATTAAAATATACTATTAAATACACTTAATTTAAATTTGTAATAAATAATTAATATTAAGGAAAAAATAATAACTAAATTAATTTTTATTTATGATATTTAATAATATATATTTTATTTGTTTTATTAATTATATAATATAATAAAAAATTTTAAATATTAAAAAAAATTCCAATACCAAATACGGTGTGATCAATAGTGCATCATCAAATATGATGATGCACTATTTATCACACCAAATTTGGTCTAGATTTTAGTGTATGGCTTAGAGTATTTTGATGTGGGTTGGATATCAAATTTGGTATTTTAGTTGTGGGTTAGGGCATCTCCAATCCATACACTAAAACATCAAATTTGATGTAAATTAATTTGATGTAAAATTTACAGTAAACTTTTCCAACCCATACACTAAATCTCACACCAAATTTGGTGTGGAAATAGTGTATCCCCAAATTTGGTGATGCACTATTCATTGCACCATATTTTTTGTTGGAATTTTTTTATGTTAAAAAAATTTATTATATTATATAATCAATAAATTCAAATATAATACATATTATTGATTATTATATTATTAAATATCATAAATAAAAATCAATTTATAATAATTATGTTCTCCTCATTATTTATAGTAATATTAATTATTTATTATAAATATAAATTAAATGTATATAATAGTATATTTTAATTTTAATATGCATATTTATACGGATTTAATTTATTAAAAATTATATTTATAATATATTTTAATTATAATTACATTTATAAATTATATCACTAATTTCAAAAAATTAGAATAATATATTTAAAATTTTGATATGCATAATAAATAAGTATGCGATTTTCATAATATTATATTTTTAATTAAGTGTGATTGTCTATTTTAAATAAAAATTTGTAATATATTTTATCCTAATTATGTGTGATTTTGTAATAGTCTGATATATATTATTTGGATGTAAAATTTTAAAAAATTAAATATTAAATATAAATAAAATATTAATTTTAAATATATTAATTATCATAAAAAATTATGAAATTAAAATGTAGGTTGATAATTAAATTATGAATAAGACAAAATAGAATATTCTAATGAATATTCTTTTTTGTGTGATATGGTGTGAGTGAGTTGAAGATGAAATAGTATTGAATGTTGAAAGTGTATTATTTTAGTATAAAATTGATATTAAATATAGTATTTTGGGTTGGAGATCATCTCAGAGTGTCCTTAGACTCAGAGTAAAATACATTGGGTGACCATAGCAGAGAGTTGCACAACGGATTATTAAAAAATTTGGAATTTGATGATTGATTGAAGGAGGAAAAGACTACTGTATGGTCATGTTTCATTATAAAAATTATTTATGGAAGATTATAAAAATAAGTATTTACTTTAAAATATATTTAAAATTATAATTTTAGATTTGTTGAAATGATATTAAAGATTGTCAAAATAAAAAATAAGCTGTTTGAGATGACTAAGTTAAATGTCAATTTTTTACTTGACTAAGTTAAATGTCAATTCTTGACCTGGGGGTATGTTTTCAATGTTGACTTGTCGATTATCGAATAGAAGAAAGAGTTATCGAAATCTACGTAATGTAGTTTTCTTAAAATAGATTCTTCCTCCGATTTTGTTTTGAGTTTATGATGGATGATCGATTTTCAGGATATAATAATAGAACCATGTACACAACCAAGTACTAGTTGTTATAGAAATACATAGCGGAGATAAAATTTGAGAGAACGAAGATGAAGAAAATCTCTGCTTCTAGCTCTTGATCACAACCTTCTTACCTATGTACTTCTAACTTTCTTTTTTTTTTCCACTTGGTCGCAACCTTTATATAAGAACTTAGACTCTTTAAGTATTCAATGATCGAATTAAAATTAATTATTATCTATTAATTTGTTCTCTTTAAACGTGTAGAGGTTACAAATTGACGTATCAGGCATTTGACACGCATAAGGCATACACATATATGAGTCAACTTAGTTTAATATAATTTAAGCCCTATATTTGCATCCTTATGAACCCACATGCGAGAAGAACTCTCCCAATATATTTATTCATAACGACTATAAATCAATATAAACTAATTAATATACCTTAAAACTCTCAAACCGAAATTAAAATTGTATTTATAATAGATTGTCTTTTTTCTTCATCTGTTTTCCATTCACATTTCCAATGGTATCATAGATGTGGAGTAGAATTGGAATGTTTGAATTACATTTTATTCTACTCTTGGTGTGCCTTAATTACAAGGAGTGTGTCAACAAAGCAATTCCATGCGATGGAAATAGAAATGTCATTCCAAACGTATGAACTTGCCGAAGATGAATAAACTGTGAATTCCCTATTCATGTTTCCCATACTTCACTTCCACCACTTTAACCCAAATGTAGTCATTCACTAAACATTACTCCACTTTAAAGCTTTCTAAATAGAGTTGTAGCCCCCGGGACTATGGTGCGGCGGTAGGGCGATTAGTCATTATCTCAGATATTCACAGTTCGATCCCTAGCTACGACTTATTTGTAGAAATTTTTTCTTCAAATGGGACGCGAACCCTGGGACGCTCAGCTTTTAGACCGTCCACTATGAACGCTTCCTGATTTATCCTGATAACTGATGGAAAATTTTCATGGAGTCAGATAGGTGTCCGAGATTGAAAAAATTTTATTAATCATTTTTTTTAAATGGAGAAGTAATGAAATTAACCATGCACTTGATACTCAGCACGCCGAGTTATCTCTTTCTCTTGCAATACTTTAGCTTTCCCTATCCTCATGGATGAAGTGTTAGATTATTTATTAATAATGTATTATGACCCATGTGAATAGATTTAACTTTAATATAAAAGAATCTTATGTGATGATTATTTGATGAAAGATATTAAAATCATGAGATTTTATTTATTCTAAATTCCATATATTATTTCTAACATTTGCTTTATTAACTTGTATTTAATTAATTCACGGTATTTCAGTAAATTATGAATTAAATCTCATTACAGTTAATTAAATTGATTAGTGTTCTAATTCCATAATTTTTTAGTTGTCGTATATAAAGTAATATGCACGACATATTTTGGATTAATTAAAATTCTACATTATAAAAAATATATATATCACCCAAGTTGTATCATTACTTATAATTAATGATATTAAAGGTTTTATTAACATACTTGATAAATACTTGTATTACATCCAAATATGACATGTATGTTATTTTAAGTATGGTTGTATGGATGTTACCTTATTAAAATATGTTCATTTAGCATCAATCTCATAGTTATGCATTTGATGTAAATATCTGGGGATAGTTTTGATGTGCTCAATCGAGTCAGATTAGGTTTTATTTATTTTGATCTTGGGATGAATAGTAGGAAAGCTACGAAGAAAGGTCTTAGGTACTTACAAGACACCAAAGATTACATGCTCACGTATAAAAAATAAGATCAACTTGAAGTGGTTAGATACTCAGATTTAGACTATGCCAGATGTATGAACTCGAGGAAATTTATATTTGAGTATATTTTCTTCCTAATATGAGGAGCATTGTCACGAAAAAGTGGAAAACAATCCATAATTGCTATGTCCATCATGGAGGCTAAATTTATGGCATCCTTTGAGGCCATAGTTCACTCATTGTGGTTGCTAAATTTTACTTTGGGGCTTGGCGTTATCGACAACATAGTTAGGCTATTAACGATTTATTATGATAATACCGTAATTATATTCTTCTCTAAAAATGACAATTGCTCACAAGGTGCAAAACACTTGGATTTGAGATACTTATTTGTCAAAGAAGTGCAAAAACAAAAAGTGTTACCACCCACAATGTTTATTGACCTTGTAAAAAGGATGAGTATTATTGATAAGTACTTGTTAACATTATAGTAATATGGATACCTATGTATGATAATGACGATTAGACTCCACTAGATACGAAAAGATGTACAAATCCTCTCATTATGAGGAATATACATTAGCCGTAATCATGCCCCCCAGGACATCAAATGTTAATGCTGACAATGAGGTGACAGCATAAGCAAGTGAATGACCCTTAGGCAGTCGAGTCAGGCCCTTCGGGAAACTAAAAAGCTATTACAAGATTAAGTGTCAAAAGATTGAGTTTTTATGAAAAAAGACAACCAAGACACGACAAAGGGGTCATCCTCCTATATAAGGTTCACCCCATACTCTGAAGAGGGGGGATTGACTTATCTATTCCACAGCTTACACGTTTTACCACCCTTGACGTTCTGTCTTCAAGCCGTTTGACTCTCCTGCGAGCCTTTGGTCCAACCCTAAGCACCCTTTCGACTCGTCCATTTTACTGTGTCATCTGAGCGAGACCCTTCTTCACTTGTCGTCAGGATCATATATATATATATATATATAAGTATTATATCTTTCATCATCATAGAGACAGATAGCAAAGTAAAAAACGGAGAGAAGAAAAAAATAACAGAAAGTTCTATATCAACGATTTTTTCATAGTTTTTTTAATAAAAATTTTAGATATCAGAAATCATGATATCTAAGTTCCCTGTTTTTCCCTCAAGTTATAATATCTAATATGAAAGTGAACATGAATATGAAAGTTGTGTAGCATAGCAATAACTTAGAAGAGTCTAATACTATGCGCTGCTGTTCCGGATGCAAGCGGCCGCCAAGGTGGTCGACGTGCCGGCTACTCCCGTCGAGAGCCGCCTGCTTCATTTTGTTATCCCGCTTCCAAGGAGAGGATTTGTCTATCCACCGAGGTGTATAATTCTCTATTATGAATTAAATTAGCTAAAAATTCAATTTTGTTATCGAATTGTAGCCTTAAACGATTTAAACATGAATTGAATCGATTAAAAATCTAATTTTGAGATCAAAATTCCGACGAGAATGGCATTTCGAGGACAATGATCCCCGAGCTTCCGCCCCTCCGCGTCAAAGACCTACGCGCCGATGGAACCTCGCCGGAACAGCTTTCGCGGAATCTGGATTATGTGGTGGCGGACCTGGCCGGGGATCATCTTCAACGCCGGCGAAGCTGCAACTGCTACGGCGGAGGCTCAACGGCGACGGCGTCCCCGTGATTTCTCCGTGGGGCCGCTCTGCGCATCGACCGGGGGATCCAAAGCAGCGCGCTTGCGCAATATCAGCAGTGCATGGAATGACTGGACAAGCAAGCGGCCGCCTCGGTCCTCCGCGGGAGCTTGGCGGCGGTGGAGGAGGTGGGCGTCGCGCGTGATCGCTCGAGGTTTAGGCCACCGTAGGCAAGCCTTCCTATGGTTTATCCAGCCCGGTCAGGTTCGGGCCGGGCCGGGCCGGGCTACCCAACGAATTAATGAAGGATATATCCTTTATTGTTAGAATTAATAAAAAATTATATCTACAATTTATCAAAACATCATTAAAGGGTTGGATAAAATTGCTAATCCATAATTATTACTCTTAACAATCAAAATTAATCTTAATTTTTATCAAAAGATTGTCAAAAGTACCAAAACATTTGGGGTCCAAAATCCAAATGGGTGAATGAGGAATAGATCATCATATATCCACTCAATTGGTAAGTTAAGTTATATATTTATTTTTTTAGTTTTAATATATTTTAATTATGTAAGCTTATCTTTTTTGAAATGCTCTCTCTCCATATTTATGGTTCGTTTCGGTGGATTTCTGACTTTTGAGAGACCGAAACATTAACAATATTTTAGTCATTTACTTTTCTGAGTCAATTTTGATGTTTCCTTTTAATTTATTTTATTGAATTCTTGAGCTTTTTTTATTGAATTTGAAAATTGTAAGTATTTTTTATTTATTTGAAATATACTTTAGCTCAAAAATGTCAACTCTCGAGTGTTGTTCGGATGAAAACTAATTCATTTATGGTTAGTTTACTCGGACGGGCGAATGAATGAGGGAAAGGAATCAGCTGCGGAAAACTATCCCTATGACGAGAGAAGGGAAAAGAAAATAATCCATCAGGAAGAGAAAGGGAAGGGAAGAGAAATGAATTTGTTAGGAAGAAAGGAGGAAGAAGGGGAATGGAAGAGAAACTTGGAGAAGAGAAGGTCCAGCACCTCGCTCGCGCTCCCTCATGGTTGCTCACGATCGCGCTTGCAAGTGGTGAGCGGTCGTGCTTGGAATGATTCGGCCAGCGACCGTGCTTGCGAGCGACCGGCGAGCGTCCGTGCTCGCGAGCGACCGGCGAGCGTCCGTGCTCGCGAGCAACCGGTGAGTGGTCGTGCTCCCCAGCGATCGGCAAGCAGCCGTGCTCGCCATCCTCATCATTTGGTTGGTGATGCGCCCCACCAAACCCACTTTCCACCTCCGCGACGCCACCATCTTCCAGTCCAACCACTCCTCTCCGAGAACCAACTCGCTACATTCGTGTAGGTCATCATCTCCAATTTCATTGGACTTTCCTGACATGTTTCTGAGCTCCATCACACCTCTGGTTGTTGACCCCTTTTGCCCTAGTTGGATTTGAGACACGACGAAGACACCAACGAGAAGGAGCGCGACATCGCAGAGAGAGGACTCTACTTGCATCCATCACCGAGGGAGGCAGAGCTATCACAGTGCCGCCTCGCATAGTTTTGCTATGCCTATTCGCGAAGAAGAGGGGAAGAGAAAGTTGTTCCGTCCGATTTTGGGTGGACGAAAAAATGATTTAAAAATGATCGACGGATGGATTTAGGAATCCATCCGTCTATTACTTAGTAATAAGTAAACAGGAGAAATAAAATTAATCCATCCTTCCTCGCGAAGTAAACATTAGAAAATTTTTCCTAAGGAACAC
This sequence comes from Boesenbergia rotunda, assembly GCA_024364735.1. Lineage (NCBI taxonomy): Eukaryota > Viridiplantae > Streptophyta > Magnoliopsida > Zingiberales > Zingiberaceae > Boesenbergia > Boesenbergia rotunda. The sequence continues at coordinate 125,623 of JAGFNQ010006744.1, read as the reverse complement.
TTTCCTTAGTTTTTAAATCCACTCTCCCAAGTAAATAGACCGTTAATTATTTAAAAATATGGTTTGACAATGCAAAAAAAGTCAAGCCAAAAATAAGTAAAATGATAAAAAAAAAAAAGTGTGGCTGGTCACAATAATATAATGACAGAGACAACAAAAGTAAACGAAAAATAAAATTATATATACATGAAACTTGGCGGATGAAAGTTTCTAGCAAATAAATAAATAAATATTAAAAGCAATTTTTTTAGAGTAATATTAAGACCAAATTAGTTTCTCTCATGCGGTTAATTTAGATATTGGCTTGGGATGTGATAGATTGAATGTATTATTTATCATCCAAACTTAAGTGAATTTAAAACTAAATGTCTTGCAATATTGTTAAGTTACAATTATATATTTCAATGTTTACATTTTATTAATTAACTCATTATATATGTTCATATTATTCATTGATTGTCTCATTAGAACCATAAAAGTTAATATAGGAAAGTCATTTATATTTTAAGTCTTAGATTGTGTGTAAAGAAATAATAATACAACCTGAGGTTTTTGATGAATACAAGTATTTTTGTTGGAGGGTTGATAGATATCTAATGGAATACTTATAGAAGTGTCTCCATTACTTACAAAAATAATCTTGTGAGGATCAGTATAAATGATCTTTCCCTCGTGTTCGGTTATAGCGAAAACCCCCGAATCTAGAGCCGTTTGACGTTCCAATCCAGTTCCAACAATGCGTCTCTCGAACTGATAAACATAACAAAAGAATAATAGTGAATACGACGAGCCTTACCCATCTATCTATGACAACCGTTTTAATCATACCCGACGAAATCTAATATTCAACATGATAAATTAAGTGAGGCTCAAACCTTAAATCAAAGGTAGGAACATTATAAATATAAATGAAGATGCATTATTGGCTATAATTTAATTGTGATTGCATAATATTTGATGTAGCAAATGCAAATAAATTAAAAATGCAAACAAATGATATCTCTAAACGGTTATAGAGCATGTTGGGTTTCCGAAATTGGGCTCCGAACATCAGGCCCAGATTTGGCCCATTTAGATTGAATTTACACTAATAGCCCGAAAATTTTTACATTTTTGCGCCGCTATTTACAAAGGAGGTTAAGTGGTTATTGATAACACACGCGACATGCACGTGTCATGTGCTGCCCTCTTCCTCCTGTGTCCCCGCCGAGTCCGACTCATCTGTGTCGACGGCGGCGACCTGAGACGGTCCTATCCTACCGGCGGATATTGGAGATATTCTTACTGGTGGACGCGTAACCTTCTCCGCGGGAACACCATTGCTAATGTCAACGCCATCCCTCTCCTCCTTGAGATCGCCTGGCGGAAGGAAGCACTCCATTGAGAGTCCCCAAATGTTGAAGTCCACCTCCTCCACCGTCCACGTCTCTTCCATCCGCGTCCTCATGTGCCTGTCTGTAGTCTCCCCGAACCGGAAGAGCGAGACGTTGGTGCGGCCGGCGTGGGCGATGTTGACGCCGTCGATGGTGCGGTAGTCCTCGATGTGCGACTCCATGGTGGTCTCCCAGTACACGCAGTCCTTCGCCGACGCCGATTTGATGCGGAGGAGGTGGGAGTCCTCGAGCTGGACGAGGAGGCCGGTGCGTTGGCTGAAGTAGCCCCACACTGTGTGGCGGATGATCTCGACGCTGCTGCTGCTGCGCGCTCGGAGGGTTGTCGCCTCCGTGTCCAGGCGCAGCACGAAGCATTCCTCGCCGTTGACGGCCTTCTCCCCGAGGCACACCGAATTGGCGAACAAGTTCGCCGTCGATCTCGGATCGAGCCCCTGAAAAGTTGCGATTTTGACGAGCGCGATTTGTTAGATGAAATGTTCGGGAGAAGAAGAAACATTGGGAATTGAGTGCTTGGGAGTGGCTACTTGTAGAGAGCGTCGAAGGGGGCGAGGAGGTCCGCGGGAGGCGTGCGACTGGTTCCACGGCGTCTGCCGCCAGGCCACCTTGCCATCGCTCCCGGCGCTGATCTTGCTCCCGGCGACAATGAGCTCCAGGCACCACAAGTCGGGTTTTTTCTGCCACAGCACGAATCCCCCGATCTCCCCTACGCCGCCGAGGCCCTTCCTCGGCTTCCTGCCTTTGCTAGCCGCCGCGCCGTCCCCGCTCCCGCCGCCGTTGCCCTTGGACATCTCCGTCGCCGTCATCCGGACCTTCCCCATGGCGTACATGCTATTGATCGCTTTCAGCGCCTGATCTCCCCCAGAAGCCGCGATATACTGCTGCACAATGTACTTCGCCATCGATACTTCCTGCAATCCATAACAAAGATTATGATTTCAAATCAGAGCACCAATGCTCACCAACTGCTCGATCAATTGGTCAAAAGAAGCGGCGGTCTCTCACAATTGGGTCCTCCTTCATGTCCTTGATGAGCGTGGAGTTGTGAGCATGCACCGGAAGCGGGACGAGGGGCGCCCCTATGACGCCAAGCATGAGCTGGAGCTCCGCCCCCCTGCCGATGGGCGACAGCGGCGCGCGGTCAACGTGCGGTCGCATCCACGCCTTCACATTTGTGCAGAACGTCTTGCCGCTGGGAGAGCCGTCGCCAGTGAGGAACGTCTCCTCCGGCATGGGCACTTCGAGCACCGTGTCCAGCCCATCCTCCCTTTCCAGATTCGGCCACAGCTTCCTCATGGGCGGAAGAAGCAGCGAAGGAAACCAACCGCTCTTGTCAAGCTCCAACTTCGCCGCTCCAAACTTGATGCCTCCCGTTCGTCCTCGACTCTGCTTCATAGATTAGTACTGGAATTCGACTCGTAGATTAGTGCAGCTGGTGCAGGCCGCAGAGCAAATTGTTATTATAAGGAAGCCATGTCTTGGAGGTTTAAAGTCATCGTGGGCGCACGACTGTTTTCCCAGTTTCAACCTGAGTAAGATTTTCTCGGCCGTACTTTCGATAAAAGATTGTTAGCTTCACTTCCACTCAGAAAGCAGGAGGATGATAACTGATAAGATTCGCAAAAGTCTAAAGATAAGAAGAAGAAGAAGAACAGAATTAAACATGCCGCCGTGGTTGTTGGGATCTGCACCACCAACCATTACTCCGATCGACCGACTCTTTTTAGTTCTTTTGATTATTTTTCTTGTCGAGGAATCTTTAACTTTCATCTATAAGATTAAGAAATGAGTGTGCCCAACATTCATATCTCGGATATTGGATATCAATGTCAAATTTGATTAACTACCATGATTTAGACTTTCATGCTAAGTGCTAACCGAACTCTTTGATCATGTCAAACTTCATGCAAGGGATCCTTCAAAGAGGCATTAAAGTCAGCATAAAGAACTCAAGCTAATCCTCTCAAATTTATTGTTAAATCATTTCTTAAGTACTATGTTTAAGCCATGCACGTTCTCCTCAGAAGAAACTAGACATAGTTTTAAAATTTTAAAGTTAATTAATATAATAATTACTTATCTACAAAATTTGTGATATATATATAATTTGGACATGTATAATTTGTCAAAACGTTAATAACTATGCTGCTATTAAAAGTGTTATATGTAAATTTATTAACTAAAATCTCTAATAATATTGTTAAATTTAATAGTTCAAACCTTTCGCCAAATTTCTATACATCGAACTTTTATTTGTTAAATTTGTTATAAATTTCACTTATCAAAAAATTGAGATATTTCAAACAAGAATGCATTGTTCATAGTAAAAAATGATTGCGCTCGTGTATCGTAAAGTTCAAGTAAGGTGAAATGAAGCAAATTACGAGATCAAGTTATAACTGATCGTCAAGTGATTAAGAGATGAGATGTCCTATGACATAGCTAGTTGACCACCACATAATGGTTAGGAGAGTGAGATGTCCCATGACATAATAGGGTTGCAGTGTACATCATGTTATGCAATATTCAAAATGAGATGCCCTATATGGCATAGTTGAGTTGGTCATCACATAATAGATTTGTAAAAAATAGGCAAGGATCGATTCCCAACGAAGTCGAGAAAAAAATATCTTCTTGTATGGTGATCTGTCGATTTTTTAATTTACTTCTCTATAAATGATCATGAGACCGATTATCTGAGGATTCTATTTCTAAGATCAGAATATGAGTTTTTGCAAGGATATATGATGCCAAAAATTATTTTATTTATTTTCAAGAAAAATAATTAATTTCATTTTGATCCCTATGCTTTCATACTTTAATTTAATTTCGAAATTAAAACTTCAAATTTAAACAAGATAGCTGTAAAAGTAAATAGTAAAGTCTATCTTCGCCTAGAAAAAAAATAAGGAAAAAAATTATTCAGTAAATGCTACAAATTTGCAAAATAATTACGCTTGCTTGAGTTTAAAACATAATAATTAAGAACTGTACTTTCAAACTCTCATAATTTTTTTGTTTTTTTATTGTTGTTACTAATTATTGTTTTTTTTATGTTTGAATGGAAATCATTGCTTATTTAGAATGCTATTTATTTTTTTCTCTCGGGGCTATGATACAGCGGTAGGGTTACTAATCATTATCTTAGACATTCACGGTTCGATCCCCAGTTATCGTGTATTTGTAGGAATTTTTCTTTCAAATGGAGCGTAAACCCTGAGACGCTAGGCTTCTAGACCGTCACCGCAAGTGCTTCCCGATTTACCTGGTGGTCGGTAGAAAACTTTCGTAGGACCGGACCGATCGTCTGAGGTTGAAAAAATCTCGTTAATCATTAGTTATTGATTTTTTAAAGTATCTAAAGTAGTTGAAGTTAACTACAAATGGTTTGATGAGAAGTAATTAAAACAAGAAAACAAAAAATAAAAAGAGAAAGGATTAAATTATCTTCTTCGATTTTGCTTCCTCCAAACCATATGATCATCATTTTAGAACCTTGAACCATGACCTAATGCAATCATAAGGAAACATTAAAAAGATGAACATGGCCAACATGAACTTAACCCTCCACATTAGTTTACTTATTCAGAGAAAAATGTGGCTTAAATTAAGAGCCGATCAGAAGTGGGAGGGGGGGGGGGGGGGGGGGGGGGGGGGGGGGGGGTGGGGTGGGGTGGTGCGACTTGAGAGATAAGCTTCTTTGTGATCTTGTCTTGTATGAATGAATAAATAATTTACAAATTATAATTAATGCAAACATAACAAAGATTAAATTGTACATGAAGGTATATGTGCGTGACTTATTTATGTTATATTGTTGGCTTTGATTTTAGGAGTCATCGTTGTGCTAAAAAATTGAGAGGGAGAGGACACTGGGCGTTAAGCCTCTGAACGAAGTTTTTTATTATTCTCAATATGCCATATAGATGTCATATCAAAAATATAAAAATTTATTAGGGAGTCTCTAATAGTTAAAGCTATCAATAATTTTTTTATAATTTTTAATATGTCACATCAACGCCACATCACAAACATAAAAGTTTACTCTTTTTTTTTAATTTCTAATGATTAAAAATTATCATTTAATATTTAAATAATTATAATCTTTAATTTAATTTTTTAATTAATAAATATTTAATTTATAATATAATATAATTTAATTTACAATTTTTATTTAATATTTTAAATAATTATGATTTTTAATTTAATTTATTTATAATTTTAATTAATATGATTTTTAATTAATTTAATTTATAAATTTTAATTTAATTATAATCAATTATATATTTTTTACTTATCAAATATATTTATTTCTAAAAAATAAATACAATTTTAATCAATATTATATTTTATGAAATAAAATATTATCATTGATTTCTTTGAATTAATTTTTTTGAAATGTCAAACATACAATATTATTACATTATTTATTATAGACTCTATCTTCAAGAGAGAAAAAAATAAATTTAAAAATATAAATATATTTTTAACTAAAAATCTTAAATCTTATGTCTATAGTAATTTGAGCTTTTTTATTCAACTATTTTATTTCATAAATCTCTTAGATTAGAGATGAGCTTAATATTTATCTTATCTTACAAATGAAGTACAATGCAACCGGTTGCAATACTGATGGCCCGTTCATTGTTTATATCGGGCAGCTTTCGCTATAAACTCATTATCCACAACGCTCCCGGACTATAATACAGCGGTAAGATAATTAATTACTATCTCAGATAATCACGGTTCGATTCCTAACAATGTCGTATTTTGTAGGAATTAAAAATTTTTCTTCAAATAATGTATAAATTCTGAGATGTTGAATTTCTAGATTATCTTTTACCTTGATAATCGATAAAAAAATTTTTTATAGGATTAAATCGGTCATCCTAAATTTACCTACCCTGTCCATGAATTTTTTTTATGTCATCGACAGGAAGTTACTCCCACGTGTCCTATTTGGTCTGGTCAAGCTCAGTATAGAGAAGGGAAAAGCTACACTACTAACTAACTTAATTCGCCATGATAACAATAGAGGTCTGGTCATGATCTCCCTGCTCCACTGTGCTGATCTTTGTTGATTCTTGGTTTTGATCGAAGAACGACGATCGACCATGAATTGGTGGTTGGAATTAATAGTCTGTCTCTGTTAGTCCAATTGAATACGAAGTCAATAAGAGTCAATTAGTCAATCTAGCGCAGATGAGAGGCACGAGATGAGGAAGCAATACCGGCCTCACAAGCAGCGAAACCCAATCCCCAGCCAAACACTATCCATTGCCCCAGCAATCGATCGAGCTAACACCAGAGAATTGCAGCAGCGCGGAGAGTAGACCGCGCGGCCATGGCATCGGCCACCTTGATCGCCGCCTCCCACCGTCGTCTCTTTTGCTCCTGCGCTCGTCTCTCGCCGTCCAACAGCAGCCCGCGATTCTCTCTTTTCCGAGCTCCAGCTCGAAGAGCCGCCGGAGACGGCATCAGTGGTGGCTGCTCCGTCGTGTGCGCCGCCGTGGATGGCGCCGCCTCGGTGGTTGTATCCAAGAAGAAGAGCAGCTTCGAGCTTCAGACCCTTACCACGTGGCTGCTGAAGCAGGAGCAGGCCGGCATCATCGACGCCGAGATGACCATCGTGCTCGCCAGCATCTCAATGGCCTGCAAGCAGATCGCGTCTCTGGTGCAGCGCGCCTCCATCTCCAACCTCACCGGGATCCAGGGCGGCGTCAACGTCCAAGGCGAGGACCAGAAGAAACTCGACGTCGTCTCCAACGAGGTAAATCATCTCGCCCAATTCAATAAACCGAATCAAATATAAAGATCAAACTTCGATTCGATTCGATTAAACAACAGGTGTTCTCGAATTGCCTGAGGTCGAGCGGGCGAACGGGCATCATAGCCTCGGAAGAAGAGGACGTGCCGGTGGCCGTGGAGGAGAGCTATTCCGGAAACTACATCGTCGTGTTTGACCCACTCGACGGTTCTTCCAACATCGACGCCGCCGTTTCCACCGGCTCCATCTTCGGTATCTACAGCCCTAACGACGAGTGCCTCGCAGAACACGGCGACGACACCACCGTAAGCTCAGACGAACTAATGGATACTCTGCTTGGTGATTACTCTGCTTCGAGACTAATGGAATAGACCGTTAACGGATTGCAGCTGGATCAAGTGGAGCAGAGGTGCGTGGTGAACGTGTGCCAGCCGGGGAGCAACCTGCTTGCCGCCGGCTACTGCATGTACTCGAGCTCGGTCATCTTCGTGCTCACCGTCGGGAATGGCGTCTACGCCTTCACGCTCGACCCCATGTACGGCGAGTTCGTGCTCACCCAGGAACAGTTGCAGATCCCCAAAGCAGGGAAGATCTACGCCTTCAACGAAGGGAATTACCTCCTGTGGGACGACAAGCTACGCGCCTACATGGACTCGCTCAAGGACCCCGGCCCCAACGGCAAGCCCTACTCCGCCCGCTACATCGGCAGCCTCGTCGGCGACTTCCACCGGACGCTGCTCTACGGCGGCATCTACGGCTACCCCAGGGACAAGAAGAGCAAGAACGGAAAGCTCAGGCTGCTCTACGAGTGCGCGCCCATGAGCTTCATCGTCGAGCAAGCCGGCGGCAAAGGCTCCGACGGCCACCAGAGGATCCTTGACGTCCAGCCGACGGAAGTACGGACTTAATTATCAGTTTAACTTTCAAAATTTCCTCCTTTCAACTTGCAAATTCTTGATTTCTTTTCTTCTAATTTCGATCTTCCTCCTTTTTTTTTCCCTTCCCAATGTGACAGATTCATCAGCGCGTGCCTCTGTTCATCGGTAGCGTGGAAGAAGTGGAGAAGCTCGAAAAGTACTTGGCGTGAGAATGTTTGAACCGATTAAATCACCATGAAAGTATAGATTTGTTTAAAGGACGAATTACTCTGTGATTGCAAGAAATTCATGTTTTGAAAAGAATGAGAATCTAGATCATTAGATCACAAATATGGCTTCACCTTCACCTGTATATTTACATTCAGTTTTTTTTAAACATGAATTTTACCAAGTGATAGATCATATAATCATCGATCGTATTTTTATATCAATTTTTGAAAAATATGATTGAAAATGTTGATATAAATTTTGAGTTTTGTATTTTTTCCCCCTCTCTTTTAAATATTATTGAATTTGAATTGATAGTTTGTTTATATATCTCAAATGAAAGGATTCAAATCTAATTGCCGAATTATTATTATTAATGAATTCAATTTTTATCTTATGAAAATTTTTAATTGATTATGATTATTAAGATACATTAAGAAGAACAAATAAATTTTAACCAACCATCTAACATTTGAAATTCAAATCCTTCAAATATAATATATTTTAAGTGTGATTCCAACTCTAGCGGTTTACATTTGGTTAATATTTTTGAAAATAACAAAAGGTACAGTTAAATTGGTGGCAAAGACAATTCGTTCGTCCTAATGCCCCCTTCAATCCGTCCCAGGGTCAATACAGAGGAGATAAATCACAAGGTCTACTAGCCCGGATGCTGTGATTAGTGTATGGAAAGGGCGGACCTATTGACTTTGTCAGATTTTGACCCTCAAACCTCTTGATGATAAAACTCATGTATTAACTATTAGTTCATCTTGTAGGGACAAAAAATACAGTCAAATTGCATCTTAAAGTGGCAGGCGTTGGAATTAAGCGGGCATCAATTGGACAAATAGTGTGGACCAAGCCCCCTCACGATTCCTTCAGCTGGGCTCATTTTATGTATTAAGACAGTTTAATTAATTACAGACTGGTTTATTATAAATTGTTTAAATTTTATGTGAAAAAAATATTAAGAGGATTAATACGTCAAATAAAAGTAAACACACATAATTAAAAGAAAAATCATTAAACATCAAAGTGATTTAATTCAAATCAACCACTGCAAAAAAAACATGCCACAGACCAATGAATCATAAGGTGATACTAATTAAACTTAAAATAATTTGATCATGTCACGAAACGAGGTAGAAATCTCAAGAACGAAATGGTACACTGAGTATCCCGAGCTGCTGCTGACTTGGCGCCGACTTGCGATGAGATGACCGTTAGCAAATCCGCCGGAGATTTTTCTCGGTCGGACCCTCCGACGGTCAAGTCAGTATCCACAGACAGTATAATAGAGCAAAGGAAATGCAGGAGAGCAAAATGAAGTGTTGTTGCGCATACTTGCGGAATGAGGAGGAGAGAGGCTTATATAGCCGGGGGAGTTGACAACTCCTGTCCGTGTCGACGAGACAGGAGTGTGGTGCCTGTCAGCTCGTAGGAGAGCACCTAGAGGTACCGCAGCGTGGTACGGGGTGCTTGGATGGTACAATTGTATCGAGTAAGCGAGACAACCGCGAGGTGTGTCATAAATGGGTAAGACATGTAGTGTCTCGACGTCATGATCATACTTCGGATGCACTGATGTAGGGCGGCGTAGGGGAGAGCTGGTCCGGAGATCGAGTACTGACAGGGGGGGGGGGTCCGAGTGTTTTGGACCGGGTCGGGTCACATCCAAGGAGCGTGAGCTGTAACGCGTCTGACTGTGAGCTGAGAGACCTGAGGTACGCCCTGATTCGGGGATTTGTTGAGTTGTGTTTGTCTTGCCATGTTCCAGGTCTATTAGTTATCCGGTCGCTGGAGTGCCGAGGACTGAGTTACCCGACCCAGACCTGGGTCGGTAAAACGGATTTGGATGACAGAGTTAGGAGGTGCTCGGGCTCGACTCGCCCGAGCCCGCTCGGAGTCAGTCGGCTAACTCTTTTAGGAGGGTTCCTGGTTCGGGAGCTCCCCGGGTGAGGCCTTCATTGGCCCTTTATTAGGTCTTCGTGGTGCCAAATTGGTTGACTGAGCTGACCGAGCTATCCGTAAGTAAGGTCGGGATCACAATTTATTTCAACGTACAAATCTTTTCCAAATACTTTTGATTTTCATGAGTAATAATATTTCATCTGTTGAAAAAGATAAAATGAATTAATCTTTGTAATTGAAACTTGAGCCGGCGGTTTAGGCAATTTGCCAAGTTTCATTAGCTGGACTCTGACTCGGATAGGATTATAACGGATAGGCAATAAAGGATGCCACATTAAAACCAGATACTCAGTTATTTACTATCTTCTTTGCCCGGACAGGCCTCCCACGTTCCCTCTTGGTTTGCTTTCTCATTTCTGCAACGAGAAACCGGGTACTTTGCGAGTATTTTTAAATGAGTGCACTTAGCTAAGCGATCTAACTATGACGGGGATTCGCGTCAAGCAAAGTGGCGTAGTTGATTACTCCTTTTGACATCGATGCCACTTCCGGCGCCGAATCGCTCGTTTCATTGATCTATTAAATCCCTCGCCGCCGCCTCCAGTCTCTGTTCCCGATCCATTCTTCTTCCTCTTCTGCCGGCTCCGGGTCCTGTCTCTCCGCCTTTCCTCGGGGTGAGCGGCGGCGACCAGCCATGGGCGATCACGGGTCCAAGATGGAGATCTCCTTCGCCGGGAGGTTCGCCAGCAGCGCCATCGCCGCCTGCTTCGCCGAGGTAACCTCAAAATGATCGCCTGCTCCTTCCTTTGCCCTTTAAGTTCGCGCTTGAAGTGTTTTTTTTTTTTTGCTCTTGGATGAATCGTTAAGATTGTTTCTTTCTCGAAGATAGTTCATGAATCAATAAATCATGATGGTAGAGTAGATATGGGGAGTACGGATTTTATTATCTTTGATTTAGGTCGAGTTTCTGTCTTTTTTAAATCCTTTTAAAAGAGAGGTTAGAATATATTTTGGGCCGTATCTACCCGTAATTTGCATTGACATTGTTGTTAATTTTAGACGATGTTAAATAGGTTTCCTAAATCATATTTTGCGTTTCTTTTATATCTATTGTAGATCTGCACTATCCCTCTGGACACAGCAAAAGTGAGGCTTCAGCTGCAGAAGCAAGCGTCTGCAGATGCCACAGCCAAGCCGAAGTACAGAGGTATGTTGGGCACTGTTGCAACCATTGCAAGGGAAGAAGGAGCTGCAGCGCTCTGGAAAGGCATAGTCCCTGGTTTGCATCGTCAATGTGTTTTTGGAGGGCTGCGTATTGGGTTATATGAGCCTGTAATCTCAATGTTGTTCATTAGTTGGTTGCTGGTTGGCAACTCATTCTCATAATTCTGTAACATTGTTCTTTCCTGTATTTATTTGCAGGTCAAAAATTTCTATGTAGGCGAGAATCATGTCGGAGATGTTCCTTTGTCCAAGAAAATTCTTGCTGGACTCACAACTGGTGGGTTTTTGTGAACATGATAGCTTCTCCTGAACCAGTCTTCTTTATCCAGTAGCAATATATCATATTACTCGATTAGTCAATTGATTCTCATCTAGACAACTAACTTGTATAGAACGACCCAATTAGGTGCCATTGGGATAACTATTGCAAATCCCACTGATCTTGTAAAAGTGAGGCTCCAAGCTGAAGGCAAACTTCCACCGGGTGTACCAAAACGTTATTCGGGTGCACTGAATGCTTACTCCACAATCTTCAGACAGGTAATCATGCAAAAGATTATTGCTCAGTTACCTCAAATATTTGGTGGTGATTGCTTCAATATTACAATGTAGGAAGGACTTGGGGCTCTCTGGACTGGTCTTGGTCCTAATATTGCAAGAAATGCCATTATAAATGCTGCTGAATTGGCTAGTTATGATCAAGTCAAACAGGTAAAATTTCTTATTTCTATGACTTGCCATTTTTTTTTTGGTTTTAATCTTTCTCTATTCATTAATTTGATTTCACCAAAATATAAATCATTTTTTTGTTTGACACAGACAATTCTGAAAATCCCTGGATTCACGGATAATGTATTTACTCATCTTTTATCTGGTCTGGGTGCTGGATTTGTTGCTGTTTGTATTGGTTCTCCTGTTGACGTGGTGAGCTTCTAGATCAATTACATTCCATCTTATGTTATCTAGTTCCATGAAGAACGCAATTGTTTTGGATAAACAGGTGGATAAGGGGTTTTAGTTTTTGGCATCAATGCCCTTGCTCACTAATATTTTTTATTAACTAGACTCAGCGTGCGTTAATTCATTGTTAGAATAGGCCTGAAAAAGATTGGGCACATCAATATCAATGCATGTTAAATTTATTTTTTTTTTATCCCTTTGGAAAAATCTGAATTTGCAAAGAGCAAATTCTATAACCTAGATCAAGATATTGAGAAGATGTAGATCAGGTTATGAACTTGAAAAATCCTCAACTTTCGGTGAATAGTGTGTTTAAAGGGACAGTAATGAAATGTTGAAGGTGTGTATCATCATTTTGGCATTTATGATATCTGTGTCACACTCTAATTGAAGTGCATTTGGCAAATTTGAAACAATCTTGGAATTTATTCAGCGGAAGTGTTCTTTTAGATACTTTCTCCTTGGTTAACTGTATTAGATGAAACTAAGGATTAACATCCATGGAAGAGTTCTTGATATTGCGCTACATTTAACATATATCTTTCTCATGATCAGTTGAAAATTGAAATTACTGCAAGTGCAGCACACAGAGTGGTTTTAAAATAAGTGCATTATTGCTAAAAGCATTCATATAATCCATTTTCTATTTATCCTAGTTTTCCTTGTCTTTCCCTACACTAGAACCTTAGAGCTATTCTTTTGATACTTTATTTGTCCTTTTGTAATTATGTCAAATATCAGTGATATATCTCGTTCGGAATTCATCATACATTCTCTTGACTTTTTAATGTCTCTTTTCTCATTTGGTTTTAATTTTCCTATCTATGAAATCTTAAAGATTATTTTTTGGGCCCTTTAATAGAGACAAACCATGCATCAAATTGAAAGCTTAAAGTTACTGGCATTTTCTTTTGTTTGCCCTTGTTACTTTTTGGTTGCCCATTTTCTTCTGCCTTTTATGTATAACTGAGCCAATTGATATCATAGAAACTTTATTTTTGCAGGTTAAATCTAGAATGATGGGAGATTCTGCATACAAAAGCACTCTTGATTGCTTTGTTAAAACAATGAAAAATGAAGTATGTAGAATTCCCCATGATTTTTTTTTTCTCTTTCTAATTGTATTGGTCATTATAGTTTATTGTATGCACCTTTTCTATTGTTCCGTATATTGTAGCAATTGTCGATTACTCAGTTGCATCTATTGATAAGGAAGATTAGTTAAAGGAGTAATTAATTTGGTTTTAATGATTAATTTATCTCTACAAAATCAAGCTGGTCTGGTTCTCTACCTTTGTCAAGTTAAATACTTCCTTTCAAAAATATGGCAAGTTAGAATTAATAATTGTAATGATAGGTTTGGTTGTGAAGGACGGTATATTCCTTTCTTTTCCTCAAGTGAGCTCTATACCATATCTCACCATCCCCATTTAGGTCCCCTTATGCTAACTTGTTTTGTCAGTAAGAATGATCTGAAAGAACAAGCTCTGTGAACCAGGTTGAGGCGTTGAGCTAAAGAGAATATCCTTTATATATATATATATATATATATATATATATATATTACAAAATTTGAATCCCACTATTTCAGTTTGTCATGTTGATAACATTGTTACTATCTATACACCAAGGAAAACTGACATGAAAATTAAAATTTTCTACTGTTGTTCAGGGACCTTTGGCTTTTTATAAAGGTTTCCTTCCAAACTTTGGTCGTCTTGGATCATGGAATGTGATAATGTTCCTGACACTCGAGCAGGTAATAACGACTGTCAAACTTCCATTTGCAATAGATGTTCTTATACAATTCTCCATTTTCAGAAAAAAAACATGTAGATATGAGAATGATACTGATCCAATTCCATAGACATTTATTGAGTAGCTTACAGATAAAATGTTGGTTACTTGACAGACATTTGCTTTGCACCGGCTAAGTCTCTTCTGATAATATGTTTCTACATTTCATCTTTTGTGGACAGGTCAAAAAGCTATTTGCAAAGGAAGTGCCCATTCAACACTGACATTCTGCTCATTTTATGGGTGAATAAAATGATGATTATTTTGTGCGAAGTTTCAAATAGATGGATGGGGTGAGAAGAAAACCTGAGGAGTTACAGGGAACTCCATCAATTTACGGAATACATTTGAACTTGTTTCTTGTTCCGACGTAGTAAGATTTTTTCAGCTTTTTAATAAAAAAAAGGAACTGCGCAAACTGCCAGGACATCACTTTATTTTTTAGCATGTTTCAAAAAAAAAAAAAAATTGCACTATTTATAAAAATGTGCTTCTCTATATTCCCCATAATATCCTTGTCTACGCCGCTAAAAGACCGTGCTTGTGTTTGATTGCAAGTCAATTTGGCAAAGTTAGTATGACGTGCTTTTCACGGATTAGTCATGGCATCCATCCAGATTAGTAATCTCTATGATTCATTTTTTTTATGTTAATTTTGAGACGGATAAATAGAGATGATGTGAACAAGCAAATCGAACCTTGATTGCAAGTCAATTTGAGACAATTTTTTTAGCTGCAATATTAAAATTTGTTAAATTGCGATGTAAATGTTGGGACCGGTAGACGAGCTAGAGGGGGATGATTAGTTCCGATTTGCTCCGTGAAGATTTATCGCGGCGGAAGACTCGAGCAAACGCTAACACAAAGGATTTACTTAGTATCCACCCCGGACGGGTGACTAATCCAAGGATCCACTCTCCTCACTCTCTCATACACTATGAAAGATCTCCTTCTTGAGGTGGAGAAACCTCTTACAAGCTTACAAGAAGATACAACAAGAATCTAAGCAGATACAAAATGAAATCTTACAAGATTTACAAAGATAAGCTCAAACTTTGTTTTCCTTGCTATCTTCAAGCTTGTGATCGCCTCTAGAACTTTGGAAGTGCAGCAACACTAAGCCCCAAAGCTTCTCTTGAGATGACGTGGAAGGAGGAAGAAGAGATGCGCTTTAAACCTGCGTGAAAACCTTTATACCCGACGCCTAGGGTTTCTGAATCGATTACCCAATCGATTACCACGTCAGATTCAGCCGTTCAACGGCTAGTTTTCGAACCGTAATCGATTACCCAATCGATTACGAGTGTCCTGAATCGATTGCTCAATCGATTCAGGACCTCTCTGTTCTCTCGCGCAACCTTCAGTGATCGATCACCCTGATCGATCAAAGAACCCCTTAATCGATTAGTCAATCGATTAAGGGAAGACTGAATCGATTACCTAATCGATTCAGCCACCTTCTGTTCTCTTCTGCAAACTGCCCTAATCGATCCGTTGATCGATTCACCCAATCGATTGAGTCCAACCTAACTTGTTTTCACAAGTCTAGGATCCCCTACCAAGTGTCCGGTCAATCCCTTTTGACCAACCTGGATTTCTACTGCCTAGCTCCCAGCTCAGACTTAACCTGGTTCCCAACCAGATTCACCTAACCCTCGAGTTAGGTCTAGTCTCTCGGTAGACTTCCACCTTGCCAGCATGCGATCTCCCCGATCCATCTGGACTTCACCTAGTCCCACTAGGTCTTTTCCCATGCCAGCGTGCGATCTCCCCGATCCACCTGGACTTCACCTAGTCCCACTAGGTCTTTTCCCATGCCAGCATGCAATCTCCCCAATCCACCTGGACTTCACCTAGTCCCACTAGGTGTGCCTAGTCCCACTAGGTCTTTTCTCATACCAGCGTGCAATCTCCCCGATCCACCTGGACTTCACCTAGTCAAGTCTCCAGTCAACCTTGACCCACTTGACATCATACGACATTCAAACATAATTATCAAACATCGAAATATCCAAACATAAGCTCACCAAGCTTATCAGACATCGGCTCACCCGAGCCTAGTCAACTTAGGTCAATCCTGACCTAACCAAGATTGCACCAACAGTAAACTGGGTATATTAATTTGAAATAAAATTTAACGTCAAAACATACATGAGCTACAAATGAAATTTGGAAAAAATAATTAAAACTTTTAAACTAACTCGGGATTTTTAGAAACTCAATATAGGGACCTGAAATTTTATAATCAAGCTAATATGGCTTTGGGCAATATTTATAGAAGTATGAAATATTCAACTCGAGATATTTTAAAATTAAAGATGGGATACATTTAATTTCCACAATATGCCAACTTGAGTAGGTACCGGCTTTATTTCAGAAAATTCTCAGCTATTTTTTTTCCTGCTTTTTCTAAAGCTTGAAATGGCACAACTACGTGTTCTTCTACACGAACATAACATTAATAGGAAAATTGGTGCCAATAACAACTAATGACACCTTATTCCCAAACTTATCCATCATCTCATTTGGAGCACTGCAGTTCATCTTGAATCCAGTGGCTTCTCATGGCACAGGGCAGGCTTTAATGTCCCATATTTCATTTGCATACTGGGAGATGGTTCGATCGCTGCTAAATTTGCCACTACCAGCTGTGCTCAATATCGACATCTTTAGCCATCTTTTTTGGTCCCTGAAGAGGAAGAGAAGACGTACAAAAATTAAATTAAATGGAGGTGGAATAGATGATAAACATTTTTAGTGTGGTCTTTAAATTTGGACATTGAACAGAAGAACGAAATGTTGTCTAAACACCTATTTCAAAAGCTAATACCACAATTTCTCATACGTGTTGATGATTAGCAAAATCTATCTTTCTGTGTTGGTAAAAAGTCAAAAACATGAAGTTAACACAATGGCATTTTACAGAAGTAAATTATCATGTTGAATGGGAGTCTAACTGATAAATAAAGATGAACATATTCTATATGTGAAATCAATTGCATGGCATATGTTGATATCATACAGGCATTATGCAAAATCCTTAGTTTCGAATTAATTAGTTTAGCTACATTAAAAATAGTCACCAAAAGCATCTAAAACTGGAAATAATTACATTTTGAAGATAGTTTCCTTACTTGTATGCTTCATCCACACGAGACTGGGCCTCGATATAACTTGGGAAGTCATAACCAACAAGAAAATAGTCAGCGCGACCAAAGCCAGAATTTCCTTCCAAGGAATCTAGAAGTGCACTGTAGTCATAGCTGCCAAATGCACCGCCTCTAATAAATTGTTTGGCCTCTTCAAACCGAGGATCTGGTTTGAACTGTAAGCATTTACAGGATAAGTTTAACAATCAAAAGCTTTTAGTGAGATTAAGATGATCCATTTGATTAATTGTGGCAGAAAATGTGAATGAAATATAAGGTGAAATGAAACCCAGAATCTCAGTTAAAGCAAATCCAATCATGATGGTTTCTCATTAAATTATGTGGCTTAATTTCATTTTGCAAGTATTGTGTGATTAAAAACATGAGCATGGAGATTAAGTAATTATTGCAATTATAAACATGTCACAAAATTTCAAAAATATTTAACTGACGATGAATAACAAAGACAATTACCAATCCGTTTTCTCTATCTTTCCGAAGCTTTGCAACTTCATCAGCTTTGGCACCAAAAAGGAAGAAATTATCTTCTCCTATTTCTTGTCTGATTTCCACATTTGCACCATCTAGAGTACCGATTATGAGGCAACCATTCAGGGAAAATTTCATATTGCTTGTCCCACTAGCTTCCATTCCTGCCGTGCTGATGTGTTGGGATAGCTCACTCCCAGGAATAAGCAACTCAGCCACAGAGACATTGTAATTTGGTATGAAAATAACCTGGAGAATCACAAACTAATTGTAAATATTCAATAAATGCAAATATCTGCAAATACTTATCACTGCTCATAACAAGATGGAAGTTATCTACATGCTCGCTGAGAAAGGAACCCCAAGATGAAGATTTTACAAATCATATCATTAGATAAAATTACTATCCTCCAGTGAAAGAAAGAGATAAGGACGTTTATGTATTCTCAGTTTTAAGAGAAATATGAGAAACACGACTTTAGAACATAACATGAAATAATTATAGATACCAGGAATTAAACAGTAATAGTTCTTTTGTTAACTGATTGTTCGTTAAGTGTTCAATAGAAATATTTTATCTGCTCTTTCATATTGCACCATCTAGTGAACCAAGTATGCAGAAAACATAAGATTCGCACAAATCCTACCTTCAAATAGTTGTTGATTTCTGGATCATTGTTAACAACAGAACCAACATCATTGACCAGCTTGACAATTCTTTTAGCATTTGTATAGGTTGCAAATGCTTTTCCACCAAGCATGACAGTTCGTGGTGTTGTTTTCTTTCTCTCTTCAATGGTCATTTCCTACATTGTTAGAGACAATAGTCATAACTCATAAGACAGAATCTGCAATAAAGTCCATGTATAATATTTAATGGGTCCCAAAATCAACTAGTGAAAGCTAGAGCGATTGACTTTATTTCATATTCATGTTGAAGCAACAAATTTTGTTTAATATTTTTTGTCATTTCAAAATTTACCAATCCTAGCCAAATAGGGTCATAATGTAATATCATGACTTGAAACGGTAAACAATAGTCCCCAAGGCATAGCACAGACGGTGGACGCATGACAGTTCTGACATAATAGTCAGAGGTCGATTCCCTGGAACTAATGACCTAGTGCTTCCCCATCATGTGCCTTCCCCCTGTGTACTTGAATTTACCTCCCTCCATATCCATTGGACCGGCTCTAAGAGAGCCGCTGAGGCAGCGGACCCGCCTTTTTGAAACGGTAAACAATAATGAAATAAGGTAGGGTTGTACTAAAAATTCAGTTAGCTAGCCTAAAACAAACTTTGTGTGCTTGGTGTGTTTTAATTATATAATTAAAATTTTCCAAAATGGAATAAACTCATTATAGTAATTGTACCTTTAGTTTCTTGTATCTATAGACTGTTCCCAGAATATTCAGAAGCTGTCTTTTGTATTCATGAATCCGCTTAATCTGTATGTCAAAGAGGCTGTTGGGGTCAATAGACACACCTGTAACATGCAATACATACTGTGCCAAGCGATGCTTGTTCGCCATCTTGGCTGAAGCCCACTCAGCATGCAACTTATCATTGTCAGCAAACTGTTGAAGATATGGTCACAAGGTCACATAACATTTCAAATTGTGCAGCACAATTAGAAAAATATATGTTCCACCATACATACTTGACGAAGGCCAGAAAGAAGGTCAAGATTTGTGATCCATCCATCTGTTTTGAGCCATTTGGTGATGATATCACTCAGTTCAGGGCTACAAAATTTGAGCCAACGTCGAGGTGTAACACCATTCGTTTTATTCTGAAACTTGGCAGGCCAAATTGAGAAGTAATTAGCAAATAAGTCTGCCTTCAGAATATCACTGTGTAGCTCTGCTACTCCATTCACCTGCAAAGGTAATAACCATACGTCCGAGAATATCTTACTAACAAAAGAGAACTATACCTGAAATGCACTAGAGATGGGAAGAGAAAAATATGTTGTAGGTAAAGAACTAGAAGTTCTTATGCTTTCCATCCCGAGAAAAGTTACATTCGAGGTTATCGTTGTAAGATGATAGATTCTAGTTGTAAAATGGTAGCGCACTGGAAGATGCACTAATTAAAAATGAATTCATACCTTGTGAGAAGACACTACACATAAATTAGCCATTCGCACCACAGATTTTTGAGGATTAGTGCTATCTAAGATCTGCATATCGGAAAGCTTGGTCTCCATGCTACTGAAGGTGGAACGAATCATGGCCATAAACTGAAAAACCAGAATACTGCAAAAAGTAAATCTATAACTTACTAAGATAAATTAGAAAGACAAACGGCTTACCCGCTTATCAATCTCTTCAATGATTTCCATATGCCTTGGAAGGAGCTTATACATAACAGCTTGTGGCCATTTTTCTAGTGCCTCAGGAAGAACAGTGTGATTAGTATAAGCAATGGTCCTGCAGTCAGATTTCCAAGAAAATCAATCCCTAAAGAGAAGTACTAAATTTTTTTTAAAACTATCATTTATTAGAGCAGAGATAGAAATTCAATTATTAGTATTTACAAGACAAAGAAAACACTAGCACCTAGTTGTCACATCCCAAGCTTCATCCCAACCAAGTTCCTCGCCATCCATCAACAATCGCATTAGTTCTGGTATTGCAAGTGTTGGGTGAGTATCATTGAGTTGAACAGCAACCTTGCTAGGAAAGTCAGACCACTTCCAAGCCATGTTCCCTTCCCTCCTCTCCTTGAATCTCATTATAATGTCCTGCAAATTATGCCAGTATAGCACCATATTAGTGTTAGAATAATAGATATTTTGGATATGATGAACAACAAGAAGCTACAAGTCCCAATTATTTGAGGATAGCTACATGAATCCTATCATTAAACTCTGTTATAATACAATATTGCTAATAATGTTTAGATATTTTCAATCACTTTTAATTATGTTAAACAAAATTTCCTACCTCTACCTTTCATGCTTTCTTTTAAATGATTAACTTGCCTAACAAATAATTTATTGGTCATGTTTGATCATCTATTCATCTATATCCATCAGCTTATTTTCTCTTAGTTTAGCATTAACAAGAAGTCTAGAGCTACACCAACTTCTCCCTAGTATTAGTATTTCTCATTTTAACTTTTATATTAACTCTACACTTCTTTCTTAACTTTTATATGGTTCATCACTGCACAGTCATATTAATTTTTTATTTTAGCCTAAAGACATACAAATATCATACAACTCCAAAAGCTATTATCCATTTAACCATTCACTTTTCATCCTATTGATGATGTCTCCCCAAGTTCTCTCGCAATTTCTTTTGTCCATCTATCTCAACTAAGGAATTGCATATCATGAAGAGAAGGTAGAGGGAAGAGAACAACATCAAAAGTTAGCTAGTCAAAAAAGACACCTTTGAAATCTATTTCTTAAAGTCCTTATGAAACTGACTTTTCATGACAATGAAAATGGCAATTTTCTTCCAGAGGTTACACAACTGCAATTATTTTCCATTGATGTACACTGAGAAGTGACAGTGCATCCATACACTAGATGCCACCAAGTTATATTGACACGAGGCGTTCTTAAGCTACCAAACCAAGGGCAAGTGCTCTCACAATGTAGAGGTATCACCAAATATACTTCAACCTCATTGATTTATATTAGATTGCTTTGAACCAAAGAGTATTGTGCCTCAACCTGTAAGGATCCAGCATACCTGCAGTGAAGCACTACAGAGGAAAAACTGTTGTTTCAATCGCAAAATTTTGCCATCTTCTGTAGCATCGCCAGGGTATAAGACTGCACATATCTGAAATTAATATTTAATACAATCAGCATAAGCAAACAACACAATTATATAACTGCAGAGAAAAGAGAAGCAAAGAGAAGAAAGAAAGTAATAATAAAAAAAAGATGGACAGTTCTGGCCACTTCAATTGAATGGAAAAGTCTCATAAAAAGTGCCAAGTGTACGTTGATATACTAAGAAAAGGGTATATTTTGAAATTATTGAATACCCAGGAAATGCAGGCATCCTCTAAATATCTTGAATATCTGAAACAAGTTCTGACAAAATGTCTTGAAATGGCACAAAGCCACAGACATCTTATTATCATATGGGCTGATATTAGAGAAAATTAAAGGAGCATATGAAATATGTATTTTTAATAGACAAGCCAAGAGGATGTTGAACTCAGATTAGTTAAATATAATATGAGCTTGCTTTATCTGTTCTGTATTCATGACTTGTGAACAGGTATATTTATACCTGCTGAGCTTTTGAATGGAGCTGAGAAGCAGATTCATACTTCCCCTCATTAAATTCGAACAAATTAAAATCTTCAGCACTGGATTTTGCTTCCCATAGGCGGAGGCTGATAGTATTTTTGGAGTTGTATCCCGGGATCGGTACATCATATGCCAATGCCTGTATCACCTCTCCTCCAACCCATTTCCGACTTTGAAATAGAAACAGCAATAGAGAAGCATCAGTCTAAGATATGAATAATCGCAAAACAAATAAACATGTGTATGTGTGCACGTGTGATTCTGACATTTGATGCAAGTCCAGTCATGCAGTTGTATCAATATGAACCTTAATGAACCTGGAACACATTTTACTTTTTCTGCACCAAAAAGTTGAAGAAGATATGGACTCCAAGTCAAGCAAACTGACTTTTCAGGTGATGAAGATCAATTAAGGAATATATAAAACTAGCAAGTGGCACTTGCCACTCTATTTGTTAACTGTTTTGCTAGCAGAAGAGGTAGATATCCAAACCAATTCCTGTACATAGCAGTAGCACATACCAGGTTAAACATCTTATCCATCTCTCTTTCATAAAATATATCATATAACCATTATTAATCAAAAATCATACTTCCATGTATTTCTGAATGTATGTACATTTGGTCACTGAACACCATCATTGTTCTATTTCTGGTTAACAAAACAATTGACCCAGTAACAGATGCCTTGATATCTATTACGTACCAGACACATAAAAATCAAAGAGGCATTCAAACAATTAAAAATTAGCTCCTTAATTTAGAGTAAATTTGATAAGTCAGAAACACTTACGATCCTGTAGGAGAGACCTCGACATGGCCAAAAAATCTAACAGGGTACAAGATATCATGCCTCACGACCTCCCATGGACTGAACTTCTGTCATATTTAATATCAAGGGACATGAGCTCTTCTTAAGAGAGTTCAGTAAAAAAAAATCAGGAAAAATAGAGTAGAAAGTACCTCGAGCCAATCTTCAGGTACCTCTTTTTGTCCCTCCTTAGAGATCAGTTGCTTAAATAAGCCATATCTATATCGTAGGCCATAACCCCAAGCAGGTAAGTTTAGTGTTGCCATTGAATCTAGAAAGCAGGATGCTAGCCTCCCCAAACCTCCATTTCCCAAGGCTGCATCTTTTTCCTGTTAAGAATTTCCTTTGTTAACTTTGCAGGAAAGTTACTGGTGATTACAGCCAATTATCCCATTTAAAACATTATTCTGACATTTGTA
This sequence comes from Boesenbergia rotunda, assembly GCA_024364735.1. Classification (NCBI taxonomy): domain Eukaryota; kingdom Viridiplantae; phylum Streptophyta; class Magnoliopsida; order Zingiberales; family Zingiberaceae; genus Boesenbergia; species Boesenbergia rotunda. The sequence continues at coordinate 102,341 of JAGFNQ010006744.1, read as the reverse complement.
TCAAAAAAATATGGCTTCCTGTGGATGATATACCCTGAACAAAAGTCAACATAAATATACAGAAACATTGACAATAGTTATTGCATTACTCAATTAATTCAAGAAATGCTTCAATAATCATGTCATGTTTGAAGCCTAAAGGGATGATCAACATTAAGTTGATGTACAGTAATGGTTCGATTACATCCTTACATGTTTGTCTTTCTCAGTCACCTCTATAAGCTCCACTATTAAGGGGAAAAATTATTTTGTCACTTCATGAAGGCCCTCAAAGAATCTAAACCGTAGTCCAATAGCACTCCTTTGTCTACTGCATTTTGTGATCCCGGCTCACTCTTTCCTTTTTATGTTTATGTTGTCTCTGTAACTATTGAAATGAACAAGGGATTGGAGTGGCAAGATTTAGATAGTTGAACTTGTGAAATTTATTACCTGCTCTGCAATATCTTCAAGTTCATAGCCCATTTTTTTCAAAGCATCTGCATATGCCCCAGAGAGTCCAAGGTTACCAATAGCATTGGTCAGAGCACGACCCTGTAGGTACTCCATTGACAGGTAGTAAGTCTGTTTGGGATCAACTTCGTGAAAATGCAAGAAAGTCTCATTCCACCTCTGAAATTTAACCGCACCAAAATAAGATCAACAACCATGTAAAATAGAACAGTCAACAAATAAAAATGCGTATGCTGGTTGCAAAAGTCTCACGTGAATCAGGAGATCACGAACACTGTCTGCAGTGGCATAATAGGCTTGCTCCGGATCAAACTTAAGAGGGGAAAAGTGAGGACTGTAGCGGGCATGGAAGGCGATGTTGGATGCAATATCCGATGGCTTTTCAGCCAAAGGTTGAGCAATAGCTGGAACTTTGGCAGAAGCGCTTGCAGCACTGCCATCGGTAGTTTCTTTGTTATGCGCCATGGGCATGCTCCCTGAAGAACACACAACCAAACCATGCGATAAGCCGATAAGCGCAAATTATGATGTAAAATCACCAAGTTCAAAACTTCAGAAGCTACAGGCATCCCAAGATCACCCACAGAGGAAAAAGTTAACATTTTTCTAGTATTAAAACATCAAAAATGCGATAAGATCAATTTGCCAACAATCTGATGCCATGAGTTCGATACAAAAAAAATTGTCAAAAATTTTAATAAAGAAAACTAGGTTAGAAGCTACCAATCTGTCTGCTAATGGTGGCAAACGCTGGCTGAAGTCCCGAAACCACAAACAAGGGCTTCCCGATGCGCCTTTCGCCTCCTTTGGTAACGAAGCCTTCAATGGGTTAATAAAGCTTCGAAGGCGGTGGAGTCACCACGTGACCGGAAGCGGGAGATCCGAAAAAAAGTAAGCATCGACGGGTAAAATGGAACATCAGGGGAGATATTTTTGCGCGGTAGCATCCGTGAGCGAGCGAGAGGGAAGCCGCCAGTTGAAGCGGCGAGGGAACGAACGGTCGGGGAGAGAAGAGGACAAAATTTGACGGGCTCAGGAAAAATAAAATAATAATGATGAATGTCGTAAATTAGTACAAAATTAAGGGCCCTCTTCGAGGCCCGATCATCTGTACCGGCGGCCTCTAGTCGTCGCTCAGAACAAAACTATACTTTGGGAGTACGATGAACCCGTCGAATATCGTCACAATTACGATCTCGTCTTATTCACCGTCGAATCCGACGAAATTGTAATACGACGATTCCGACTGATTCACCGTTATCCGAGGATATCGTTTGATTCGAAATGAAGATAAAAAATTATCAATAGTAACTGATCGTTGATCTGACGACTCGTCGGCCATCGCCGACGAATGTGAGATAGGCGGGACAAGAATCCTCTAGAACAGAGGATCCCGTCTGGCCCACTTTGGGGTTGCTGTAAGCAAAATATCAATTTGTCCTTCAGTATTTTATTTTATTTGAATAATTCAGACTAATCTTAGATGGCCAGTCCGGTCCTACGAATCAACCCCTAAATAAATTCGAAAAATATAAATGAATAAGAGAGATCTTAACTTCACAATTGATTCGAACTCTATAAACATTCAAAAATAATAAGTATGAGATTTGAATCCCCTTTACATGAGAAAGTAATGAATCAACTCCTAGATAAATTAGAAAAGTATATATAGATCCTAACTTCACCACTTGTTCAAACTCCAACAACATTAAAAAATGTCCAACATGAGATTTAAACCCTCTCTATATGAGAAAGTGCTACCACATTTTATCACCACACCTTGCCCCAAGGATAATCTTAGGGTTGTGTCCACGGAATGAACTGATGGTTAATGCGTAAATATTACTATTATGAAATCCGAAGGTCAAAATCTGACAAAACTAATACACCCGATCTCCCCACGTACTAACCATAACATATTGATATATATCAATAAAATTATCCACTCTCCCATACTCAAAAGAATTACATTTAGAAATGCCGAAAGACTTGATAATAATCAAAATTAAGATCCCTGCCATTTAAAATGAGGCGACAGTTTTGCAAGTGTCAAAAGTATTGCTGATAGCAAATCAAGTCAACATTTTTTGTATGAAATTTGAGATGATGCAGTGTCAGCCAATTATTGATTATAAATTATAAGTACACAACTGGAAAAATGGAAGATCATATAAACTCAGGCTACATACAATAATCATCCTAAATTTTAATCATGATCCATTAAGCAAGCAAAATAGTCATGCTTCTAAAGTATGCACAAATGTTACAAATGATTGCAAACCTAACAACAGTTATAAAATTGCTTGATCTTAGATGTAGAAAAAAAAAATATAAAACAAAAAAACGAGGAACGTGGAGTTGAATACGCCTGTTCCTGTTCTTTTGATCAGTGAAACTCTACTTTTAGATGTGCAAACTCAATTTGCAAATCATCTTTTGACTTTGTCATCTGAGCCTTAGGCACTTGAGGGTTCTCTTTTACAATGAAAATAAACATTTTGTAGGTTGGCCCCATTGGTATTCTTGAGGAAATTCTCATGTGCTAAGGTAATCTTGATGCTTCTTCAACTTCTGTGACCTGAAAACCAAAATAAGAAACAAGCAGTCTTAGAACAATGAAAAATTGTGAGATCTCTCATCAAATGATAATTTGATTGGCAATGTGAATATTGACATCTGAAATTCCCTTGAAGTTTCATGTTTATTCAAGGCATGATTAAGAATACGATTTCAAGTGTTGATCGGTATCAATCAACATAATAGTCAAAACATTACTGATCTAGATGCCAATCAACATCGATACAATGTCAGCACATGTAAATGTTATTATGACACTTGTGCATTCGGTCTTATAGTCCAAAATAAGAAGATTCAGTTTCCATAAATCATCGTATGATTCTGTCTAATCAGTCACAAGGAAAAAAAAATAAAACCCTATTTAAAAAAGAGAGGTGAAGCATTAATTGAAGCACCAACTATTAAAGAGGAATGATGTTGAAGCTGACAAAACCAAATGCCCCTGTAGAAGTAATATATACAATAAACAAATAGAAGTCAAAGTTATATTTTTGTTACTTGTTGGCTTGTTGTTGCTCCAAATGTCAAAAAGTTATATTCTTATTAGTTGTTGCTGTAAATTTTAATTTAATTGTCCAACTAATTACAATAACTTTACATTTGGAATAAAGTAGAAGGAATTAGAGGACATTCGCATGCTTCAAAGCTTGCCGAAGTTTTAACAGAGTATGGTTAGTATGGTACTGAAACTCTATTGTTCTGACTCCGGTACATTAAACCTTAAGTTAGACTTCAACTAAGTAAATGGAAATTAAACATATCATGAGGTTTAGAGATTGAAGTTGAGTCCCAACAAAGTTGATTAAACTTCAAACTCCTATGCTACTCTATATTTACACCTGTGCTCAACAAAGGAAAGGACTTTACCCTATCAACATCCACGCAATCTGAAGCATGAGTTTTCAAGAACTTTGCCTTTTTCTTTACTGCAACTTTCTTCTTTTTGGGATCCTCTTCTAGCTCATCATCGTGATTCTCTTCATCTGAGTTGATGTACTCAGGTGTTAATCTACTGTCAATGCTCATTCGTCGCAAGAGATAAACATTGAAGTAATAGTTTATCAAGTCTCGTCTACTTTTGGAGCTAAAATGAGTTGGAATAGCTTGCCAAACACTATTTCCTGACTCATTTTCTCGTCTCTTGAGAGCATCAAACCAAGCTTGTTCCTCACTTGTCCATGACTCGGAAACTTCTTCACCCGTGTTATCAAAGCCCCAATCGAAGAAAGTTTGGCCTAGCTCGGCCTTCAGTTTAAATCTAGGCTTCACTCACATGAGATCTGATGCAGACTATTGATCCTGGGGAGGGGCAAGCACAACAATTTGCTTCTCCTTGAAATTTTTTGTCAAATTCTTTCCTATCATTCTCTTGTGCTGGCCAAGTTAGAAAGCCCACCCACTTATTTATATCAGGATCCTCGTTGTAACTAGAAATGCTCGTTTCACTGGGTGGACCCATCCAAGCAGGCACATCAGCTTGGAAATTCGATCCAAGTCCAATGCGCTTTCTGCGGGTGCGAAGATGCCGAATATTTTCATTCTCATTTTGAGCAATCCTTTCAGACCTCCGTTTTGGCTGAATCAGTTTTTCAACAGAACCAACCTTCCCTTTCTTCTGTAATCCTACTGAGTGTCTCCTAACCTTTTGCTTTTTCTGGAAATATATCATTCAGTTAGCAACAGCACAAACAAAGCAAGATAAATTCCCATAAAAGGATGTAGGATTCCTAATTACAATAACAAGAAGAAAACTGAAAATATCATGGAGATGAGAGTGGTAAAGATTCATGTTTGAGCAGGAATGTTCATGGGTAAAAATCGTGGCACTTGAAATGTTATTCAGACACTAGTTTTTCTCCTCATATAAAGAAATATCTTTAACATGAACCATTGTCACTTCTAATACATTTCCTTTATGATTTAGGAATGCCACCAACCTACGAACAATGATGAGCAAGATAACCTAGGACCATATGCAGTAACAACCATAAACATATCTGATGCAAGTAACATTGTGACAACCTCTTTTCTTGTTAAAGGAGGTCCATAAAAATACCCTTCTTTGTTCATACCAGTCTCTTAAAATTGAAAGTACCAATTTTATATGGTTACACGTTTGGTCAGACCCAGGTCAAAATAATATGAGTATCATGAACATGAAAGCTCAAAAGCAAAACTGCAAGGTAACGAATTTAATTTATGATATACAGTTCTATACATTTTGAATCAATATAATACAAATCTTCATAAATTAAAACTTTTAATCAGGAAAAAAAGAATCATTGTCACAGAAACTTTAGGTAACTTCAATGAGCACAATTTAAAGCAGTTATATAATCATTGTCACAGAAACTTTTAAAAATAGTATACAAATGTAAGTTCTTTCATTATATCAACACCAACATAAACAGTGTTAATCTCAACTAGTAGGGATCAGCTATATGGATTTTCTCCTCTATCCCAGCTCAGTCACTTACATTTTCAATTGGACCAATATGTTCAAAACACCTAAACCTTAGTTTGACACCCTTACATTGATATCTTGGATCTACATTTAGATCTTATTGCCACTTATATAGCAAGTGTTTGTAAAGTCTTCTTATCTCATTCACGGAGTTCGTAACTATCATTCAGCATTATCAAAGTACGAAAAACATATAAAAGATCAACCTCCCTACCTCCAACAGGTCTTCTAATTAACCCCTCTCCCAATTTCTCAAATTCCAAAGACATAGTAATTAGACCAATTTATAAGAGTGCTACATATAGTGTTGGCATCATTAAACATTAAGCAAGTTTAATAACGAATAATCCATTCACCTTGACCCCCATGCTTTTCCCCCCTTATACCATATTCTAAATATTTCATTATTTCTAATAGCAATATTCTCACTGGTGGTTTTGATGCATCTTCATAACAAGTGACCAAGTACGAAGAGGCAGCATGAGTTAGTAGGTCTTTTTGATATACTGCTCACATCATTGCTGAACGAGCAGGATGACATTAGTGCATTACATATAATATTAGCTTTTTAATTTTTCAATAATTATTTCAATTGTATATTAACATTGATTTCAATTATATTATTTGTAACTACAACACATGATACCAATTCAAATATTTTAATTATATATTATTTGAAATTATAATCGATTTTGAAGCCTTTTCTGGATCATAAATCAAATAAAATTTTATTGTGCAAGCTACTCAGAGTTCACTAGCTTGCTGGCTAAATCACTGTTGATGTCATTGATCTGTCGCACACCTACCTAATTCCAATTCCATCTTTTCAATTGCACAGCAATTACTGAGAGTGTACGGTTGCAAAGTGTGTTCCATGATGCCCCTAGCTTCTCACCACATCGCATGCATTCCACATTTTCAAAGTTATCAAAGATCATTGATTGGAAACTGCACGATGTCTTCCCGTCTTCAAGCATGATTAGATGTGAGTGATGTATCTTTTGCGATTAACCAAGTAGCAGACGAACTTGGGGAGACCGACCCGACCGAAGTTTCCCACCGGAGGGAAGTGCACATGGAAGTCCATCCTGATAGCCAACATTCTCAGATCCGCTACCCATTAAAGAGAAAAATTCCCAATAATAAGCCGTAGCTGAATGTCGAACTCTAGATCACTCTAGATCTCTGACTTATGCCTGGAGGGCTTAACCATGATACCCTACCCCCGGGGGCAAGTGATGTATCTTCGGGTTTTGCATTTAGTTAATTCTTTGCTGGGGATTCTCAATTGGTGGATTCTTGGTTTATAAACTCAAATGTTAGATGGGAATTGTTAATTGGTGTATCTTTGGTTTATAACATCAAATCAGTGTTGTTTCTTCTTCCGGTTATGTTTTAACTAGTCAGTAACATTGAATCCAATTTTATTTCATTGTCTATTCAGTTTTATGTGCATGATGCAGTATATCTTTGATAATCAAGTATTTCTGATTAAGAAATATTTTCAGAAATTCTTCTAACTATATGTATCTTTGATTTAGGTATATTTGATCTTAGATAAATCAGTTTTATAATTTTGAGTTTAACGTTCATAGATCAAACATGCAGTTAAAACAATAGATAAAATAGTGTGATAGATGATAGATCATGGTATTTTTTCCTCTTTTTTTGGTTTAATAGATAAAGAATTTAATTTAATTATCTAAATAGTTTCAATAGTCAAAGAGAAATAATCAACAAAAATGTTCAGTCTAAACTCTCTCAGGAATTGGACTTTGGCAACCAATTTTAATCTATGAAAAAAAATAGTATGTCTTCATTTTATTACCTTCAATATTGATTTAAATTGGATGTTAAAATAATTATAATTAGCGATATAAATTAAAAATATAAGGCATATATATACAATATTTCAAGTATTATGTATGAATTCCAAAAAATCTAAGGTTCGTCTGTATATAAAAGACCTATCTGAAATAGTGATTATGCCAAGATTACAATTAAGAAAATGTTAATTATTGTCAATTTCCCAATAAATTAACCTTTCTTTTCCAAATTTATGATCCTAAATATATTTTCTTTATATGATGATTAACATTCAAATAAAAAATTAATTACAATTTGTGTATGAACTAGATTGAGCAAAAATCAAAGGAGTGTACCTTAATTTCATGATCATCAAAGCGGCTCCATTTTGAATATACCCTTGCCTAGCGTTGTTGAAGTTGCTCCAACATGAAGCAACTTTGCAATTTCATGATGTTAAAATATGCATTTGGCAATATATTAAACATACTTTATTTTGATCTTTATGTTTACTTATTTAAATAGATAATAAACTAGAGCAAACTTTCAAGTAAAATTTAAAAATACCGTGTTTATTTTAACTGTAATATTATTTTAATTTAATATCAGGATAATTATTTAATAAAATCAAACTCTTTAATTAAAAATTAATGATACAATAACATAAAGTTATTAATATATAATCAAATGACTAAAACTAATAATTAATCAATAATTTTTTGTAATACAATAATTTGATATTACTTTTAAGATTATCATTTCTAACAATTGAGTTGGAATTCAATTTCTAATATCTTCAGATCCATCCTATATTCGGTGAGCAGAACAATGAGAATTAAGATATAGTTTACCAAGCAGGAAAAAAGATTTGGAAATATCTTCAAAACTGATCAATTCGTGTATAATTCCTGGAAATTTATAATACAAAAAAAAACATATAATACCAAAAATATCCATAACTACGATTTCAAACACAAGAAATGGAATTTTCACTTTCTTGTATAAATGGAAAAATAAAAATCTGAATTAGAATTAGAGTTCTTTGAAACGTTTTTCTGATGTCGAATTTAAATTCCTTTCCAACGGGAAGGGTTCTAAACAAGATGTTACTATTGAGTTGGAGTTAGAAATTAGTACCGACACTTTGGATAACGTAATTGTCATTGGCTACCCAGTTTCTAGACGATATAATCATTGCCAATAACACATGGCTGTTAATTGCATTAAATTTGTCTAATCGCCCTATAATCATGTTGATGAATCACTATTTCAGGTTTTGCTAGTTGTTCCTGGAGAATAACCATATAGAAATTCTTCAAAACAGGGTATTCTGTCCATTGCAGGTATTCCGTACTATAGCTGAGTGGCCAGTAAAAAGAATGGAAGAGGAGAAAACGTCATAAAAGTGTGGATCAAGTAACCTAAAAACCTAAACTATGCCTCTATGCGGCGCAAAACACCTTCTTTCGATCTCGTTCATTATAGATCAAATCCAATTAAGTAATTGACAAACAAGAAGAAAAACCAGGGAGGCGACTCAAGATTACCTCAGGAGGAAGAGGGAACTCCCTCAGCTTGGTATCATCATCCAGAGTCCGAAACAGCGTCTCCCGGGCTCTCAGCACCTGCGCCCCCACCAATTCTTCCTTCTCCACCGCCCGCGTGCGGTCACGGGGATCGATCGCCGTGCCTCTCAACCACGTCACCAAGCTCGCCAGTTCCGCCCTCGTCATCGTTCTGGACCCGGATGGGCCCACGTCCGAGTCCCGCTTCTCCGCCTCGCAGCCGACCACCCTCTCTTCCGGCACTCGAACTGCGTCGCAGCGCATCCCGTCGTCGCCCGGAGTTAACGAGCTCGGATCCGGCGCGTCGGGGACGAGCGGCTCGGGGGAAGGGGCGGGGAAGAACTGGTGGAACTGCGGCGTGGAGGGACGGCCGGAGAGGGGGGAGGCGGAGGGGATGCGATGGAAAAAAAGGCCACCGACCACTTCCTTCTCCTTTTCCTTGTACTCCTCCCCCTCGCGGGTGGCGCATCCGGAGATCAGTAGCGGGTCGAGCGCGACGCCGTCTTCACAGATGTAGACGCCGGCCATCGAGCCCCCGCTGCGACAAGAGGACGGAGTGAGAGAGGAGGTCAAGCGCGAGGGAAAGGGAAGCATGGTCAGGGCGGAGAAGAGAGGGAGAAGCACAGGCGCAGGCCCAAGCAGAGGGAGGAGGAAGAAACGAGGAAAATTAATTAATAAATAGGGTAAAATGATATCTACCTCTTTTAGTGGTGTTTCGGCAATTTTCCTTCAGTTTTGAATTCGTCATTTAAATGCTCACTCCTTAATTAATTTAAATAGGGACACAATAGTTGAAAAAAAAAAGAATTTTATTTTTATTTATTTAAATAAAAAAAATAAAATTATCTATTATAAAATTTTTGATAATACCATTTAAATTGCCAAAAACATTTATTTTTCAATTCTTAATTTCTTATATTTTAAATTGAGTCAGATTGTGTTATATAATATTAAACACCTCATTAGCCTCGACCATAGACTTGAAGGCCATTTTCTGAATATTTATTGCATATTTTTCATTTCTAAGAAAAATGCGGCTTTAATAAAAAATAAAAAATAGTAGCGTGGAAGTACATTTCATTGAATCCGGACAGACTATATATATGTGAGAATTAAGGATGGATTTGATATAATGAGTTTAAAAATTAGTAGGGTGTCTTTTTAATTTTTTTATGAATCAAATCTTAATCTTAATCTTAATCTTAGTGAATTAATAGATAATTTTTTTTCAAATAGATTATTTTAAAAGTGGCCGGTATAAGTCGGATACCTTATGACAATTAAAAAAATAAATAAAAATAAAAATAAATAAAAACAAAAAATAGAATGAGAGCGTAATAATTATTTGTTGAGTTGTCTCAATTAATTATTTTGTTGAGTTGTTTCCTTAGGTGGGATGAGAGTAGCCCACATTATTTTATCATTGTTAAGTGACAATTATATCCTTCTTAATCATTACACTTTTATTAATCCTCAATTATTATTGTTTTTGCAATTGATCATTTTTTTTCTTTAGCTTAATTGAACTAAAAAATATATAATTAACAGGATTATTAATGTTAAATAAAATACAAATTGAGCTATGGCTTTAGTAACAAGAAATATTAATTAAAGGTTATGGATCATGTTGTCAATACCAAATAACTGAGCTTACACAACAACTTGAAGACTATGACAGTGACAATAACCTAATTCAAATATCTAAAAAGAATCATAATTATGCAAATTATTTTAAAATCATTTTTTATAAATTTATTAATTTCAGAAACTTATATTTTAAGTGATCTATCTACCAATGGGCCTATAAAAATTAATTTAAAATATTTGTTTATTTTAATTATTTTATAGAATTATATCGACCCAAAAAAAAGTGTTGTTATTTTGTGACCATAAGAGCTGGTCTACAAAGAGGAAAGTGAAAAGAATAATACTAATTTCAATGCTTTTAATTTTGGATAAAAACTTAAAAGAGTGTCCCACGTGAAACAATGTCCCTTTTATAAAATTCATTAAATAGCATCCATAGTATATTGTATGATTTTGTATCTCGAAAGTAATTTTATTTTAGGTTATGGTGCAGCGGTATAACGATTAATCATTATCTTAAATATTCATCATTAAATTTCTAATTACGATATATTTTACAGAAATTTTTCTTTCAAATGAGATACGAATTTTGAGATACTAAGCTTCTAGATTGCCCATCGTGAATATTTTTCGATTTATTCCGATGATCGATAAAAAATTTCTATGGAACCAAATCAATCATTTCGAATTTATCTGTTTCGAATTTATCTGTTACCTAGTGCAAATTAATGTTATTTTAAGTACTATTCTGCTATACTGCTGTAGCTTACGTTTAATGTTATTATAATAGTATAGAATGTGATTATATGATATTTATGATATAAAAGTCAAGAATTCATTTTTAAAAGATGATTATATATATTTTCGATTTTATTACACACTTATTTGTCTGTATATTTATATATATTTTTAAATATTCGTGAGATCAAATCTAAAGATGGTAGGGATCTATTTTTTTAATGTTATTCTAATAATTATGACTAATTACTATGATATATAATAATATGTTATATTGTTATAGAAATTAATTGGTAGATGTTATCGCTATTGTAAAGTGATTTTAACTTAATATGAAATGATTTTAATCAATTTAAAATGATTTTGATGAGGCTTAAATAATTTTAACTAAGTCAATAAAGAGTATTTTTATATAATAATATTTCAGATTTAAAATTTAAAATTTAAAATTTTAAGATCTAAAGTTTAATTACAACTATATAACACTTCCTTAGCTATCACAATTATTTTAAAGTAATTTAGATAAATTTAAATTGATTTTGATAAAATTTAAGTAATTTTGAATAAGTTGATAAATAAATTTTAATGCAATAATATTTATTATATAGTATTTTTTATTAAAATAAAATAATAATTTTTTCACATAAAAATGATATTTTTGATGTAAAAATCTGATTAGAACTCAGCTTATATACTCTGTTAAAAATCTAATTAGAAGATTATGTTTGTAATTATTAATTGAGGGAGGATTCAGAATTCAGTGGGCAAGCAAAGATATTGTCGTTCCTCTTTAATTTCGATAAACTGGGCCATCTAAAAAGGCGATATGGGGCAAAAGTATTAATCTAATGTGATATTTGACATGACACTATTTACTTTCATAACACAACAAAACGATGGGCAACGCTTGACGTTCACCCCCCACAAGAAAACAAAAACCAGGTTAAGTCCCATTATTACATAATAGAATTATAGAATGAATAAAAATCGATTCTCAAAAAAAAAATAGGAGAAATATCTTTCTATACGATGAGATTTATCTCTCTATAAATAATTATGAGGTCGACTGTATGAGACGCCTAAGATGTGCGTATCATCTTTTCCAAAAAAACTAAAAAAATAAATTAAACAAAAAAATATCCTTAGGAATCTAGCCGAATTGATACTAGAGTGATAAATTATTATAAGAAAATAATTCTTTGAAGAATAAAATCCTTCTTTTCTAAAGAGATATTACTCGGTTATGATTTATCTCCCTTCTAAATATCTTAGGACAGACACGAGGAGTGTATCGGATGAGTATATTACCATTTATTAAAAAAACAATCCAAATCAAATAACTCATCGGGGCTAGTGTGATGGTAAACAATGTGACTCATACAGTGAAGATTCAATTTTCATAGAGAATATTTTAAACGTCTTATGATGTTGGAATCATTGAGGATTCAATTTTCATAGAGAATATTTTAAACGTCTTATGATGTTAAAATCATTCATGATATAAAATCGTTCTTCAAAACTCATTTATATTTTTTTGGATTCATCCAAACATCAAGTGATCAGTCTATGAAATAAGACAGTCCATTTCGATGGTGGCAAAAAGGTAAATCATAGGGACTACTAATCCGAATGCTATGATTAATACATGAGGAGAACGAAGACAGTCTACTTCGAGATCAGCGAAACTTAAGAATAGATAGCAGGTGAAAACAAAAAACAGATCAAAAGGCCTTACAATGGAATGATGATTATCATCATCTCACGGGGAAATAAAGATCCAATCAAAAAAAATCAGAATGGATTCTCGATCTGATTAGATAATTTTATTTATTTATTTTTTATATAATGGAGCAACATGGAAAAATAATAATCAAACTCTGTTGATTGAAACAAATATTTTATATCAACTTTTTTTTAATAGTAATTTTGAAAGTTACATAACCTTTTCTCTAAGCCCTATATTATTTTCTCCACTGTACCCCAAATAAGTTGGGTAATCACTATAATGCCGACATATTTAATAAATAAATTATTTATCTTAATTTAAAAGTTTTCATTATTCATTTCCCCCTCCTAACAAAGGGTAAGGACTCTATCCCTCTTTGTTTTATTATAAACATAAACTAGTATAATACCGTACGATACATAAGAATCTTACACAATTTAAATAACATGTTTAATGATAATATATATATATATCAATTTTTATTATTAAATAAAAAATTAAAATGAAAAAAAAAATTATTTCATCATAGAGTCATGTCAATATAAGATATAGTATTATTTTTTTTATAATATAAGATATTAATGGTGATCTAAAGTTTACTTTGCTTTGATAGGGGTGTACCAGGCCTGTGATATAGTGCAACACACAAGCGACACATGAAAACCCTAGTAGCAAGTGGACCATCCCTCATATAAAAATTAATTTAATATCAAAGTGGACCAATGACCCACATATCAGATATTAAACTGATAAGAACAGATACTACACTTGATCTTAGCCAAAAGGCCGAGAAATGTATGAGTTGTTTTATTGTTCTTTGTCTATTTTTATAATTGTTCTGTGTGTAATTCGTCTTGATAATTTTAGATGTGGGACTATCATTTTTTTTACATCAAAATTATTTTTGAATTATCTTTTTTGAATTTGATAAATTATTTTTAAAATTTTTAATTTTGGATTAAGATCTGAATTTTTCTTTTTTAGGATTTATAATTATGTATTTTCTTTTGAATTTGTATTTTTAATTATAAATTTTTTATTTAGAAAATTTATATTCGGTTTAGGCGGGAATCCTAAGCTCTATGTGAATGTCACGTCTGTATGCAAAACTGTATTTTATTAGGTTTTGTAATTATATATTTTCTTTTGAATTTGTATTTTTAATTATAAATTTTTTATTTAGAAATTTTATATATGCAAAACTATGTTTTATTAGGATTTGTAATTATATATTTTCTTTTGAATTTGTATTTTTAATTATAATTTTTTTATTTAGAAATTTTATATATGCAAAACTATGTTTTATTAGGATTTGTAATTATATATTTTCTTTTGAATTTATATTTTTAAATATAAATATTTTATTTAGAAAATTTATATTCGGTTTAGGCGGGAATCCTAAGCTCTCTGTGAATGTCGTGTCTACATATAAAACTGTATTTTATAGATATTAATAGATAGATTAGTAAAGCCAAAAATTAGAAGCCGCCCCAAATTAATAAAAACATAAGATTAGCGTTTCTTATTTTTCCAAGTCAAATGGACATCATATAATTTCATCTAAAATAATTATAAATTTAGTACTGTTATAAAAACTACTAACAAACTTCTATCACGTGTAGAACTTACTAGCTAGTTTCTATAATATATAAAAGTTAATAGGTAGCTGTTACATATTGTAATTGAAAAAAAGAGATGCAATGAAAAATTTTAGTTAGAAATTTAATGGAAATGACGTGACATTTTAATTATAGTGATTTTTGATGGATTCATCATACCCTCAAGGTATACTTTGGTTTGAGGTGACGGTCGAAAATCATCATCGATGTCCAGATGACAATTGAATATGTACACAAAAAATACCACGTCATTCTCATTAAATTTTTCGTTAAAAATTTTCGCTACGTATCATCCGTCCTGAGAATCAACCATAATATAATTGATATAAGACTTTTAGATCACATTTTAATAGAAAATATTTTATATCGATTATATTTACTTTATATCGGTACAAATTCGATAGATTTTAGTCTATGGGATACTAATTATATGATTGATTGCAAGAGACTATACATATATAAAAACCATTCTCAATAATATGCAGTCAAGTATTAATATACAAGAGTAATATAATACATTGAGATTAGCATGTAAGTTAACAGATGACTTAATCTCATAATGTTGGGTTCTCCCGGCACAAAACAATAAAAACGCAGCGGAAACAAGAACCCACGAGCGATCCATGCGAAAGAAAAACTCGTACAAAGCTATCTATCTAATAGATTTATTTACTGTTTATACCTTTGAAGCGTGCCTTTCGGTTATCCCGCTCGTCCAAGATGCGCCGGATCTCTTGCACGTTCAAGCGTCTGTGCCTCTATTCGTATCCACACGGACACAATCTCTCAACTTCGGGAGAACTACCTTAGTTGTGCTAGCAACTTGAGGTAGCTCGAAAACACCAAGAACCTTACAATAAGGTTTCGGCCAAGAGTGGAGGAGAGGAAGAAGAGAGGAAGGGAAGGGGAAATGCTAAGGCAAGAAGAAGACCCCATCCAAAGTCACAAGACTCTCTTTTATAATCATCCCATTAATATGAAGAGGTTTGTGTCTCTTTGGCTTCTCAATAAAGAGCACATCTTTTCATGTGACTCTTCATCTTTTTCCATGCAAGAAAAGAATCTTTTCATCTAATGAAAAGAGACTTTTCTCTTTCCTCCATGCAACTCCGACCGGGCCTCTCGGGCTTCCGACTTGGTCTCCTGACCAAGTCTCCCGAGTGGCGAGCTCCCGACCCAGTCTTCCGAGCTCCGACCCAGTCTGCCGAGTGCCGACCCGATCCGTCGAGCTCCGACTCGGTCCGCCGAGCTCCGACTCGGTCCGCCGAGCTCCGACTCGGTCCGCCGAGCTCCGACTCGGCCTGTCGAGCTCCGACTTGGCCCGTCGAGCTCCGACTCGACCTCTCTCGAGTTCCCAACTCGAGTCCCCCGAACTGACCTCCCGAGTTCCCAACTCGGGCTCAGGTCTCCCGAGTTCCCAACTCGGGCTCAGATCTCCCGAGTTCCCAACTCGGGCTCAGATCTGCCGATCAACTTTCTCGAAGCATTGTGTCCTTTGTGTGTGACCCAATATGTTCTCGTGACGTTGGCAATACGCCTAAACACTTTAGAGACATAAGCAATGAGCGGCATCTAGCAATGCATCATTGCTACCCAAGTAACAAGAAAAAGTCGACATCCGACTAAACCTCTGTGACTATGATAGTGTACGACCTTGTCCTTATATCGTTGATATCTAGATTGACCAATGAGGCATAGACCGTGTCAACCTCAATCAATCTTGTGTTTCTTGATCCCTGAGTAGACTCACTCAAACAAATGAGCTCAATATCTCATATTGACTCATTTGAGCATGACAATGCGTTTCAGTAGTCCTACTCGATCAAGGGGCCCACATATATCACTCCCGTCATATGGGAGGGATAGATCCCATCTACATCACTCACATCCCTCCGCATAATTCATTACATACCCAATGATCGCCTTTATAGTCCACCCTGCTACGGGTGACGTTTGACGATACCAAAGTACATAACTCCTTATGTAGGGAACCGTAGTGACTTCAGGTCTAAGGACTATTCATACCAATAGTCACATGAGAGTTTATGACACTCATATGACAATCTATGAAACTTTCTCATTGCGGGTCATTCAGTACACATTCTCCAATGTATACCCATGTATCAACTTGATATCACATATCCATGACTTATGAGCTCAAGTCATCAGTTGACCTACATGCTAGTCTTCATGCATCAACATTGTCCCTGAATAATTGATGCTTGACTAGGAATAATTTAGTGTAGTATTCTCTATATTATCTCACTATCGATTCAACCAATCGATATAATATAGATAAGAACCTACTACACAAGGACATTATTATACTTAGTCATTTGACACATGATACAAAGTAAGTATAATAACCAAACACGCCTTTATTAATAATAGAATATGGTACAAAATGCCCCTAGTCAATCATCACATAATTGGCTCTAGGGCTTCTACTAACACATAAGTCATGAATATGATATTTCAAGTTCACATGCACTTGAGTATATATTGTTGGTGCAATCTTCGTTAGGTCAGGATTGACTTAGTTTGACTAGGCTCGAGTGAGGTTGTGTTTCAATGTTTGACAATGATGCTTGAACATTGTGTGAGTCAAGTGGGTCAAGGTTGACTGGAGACTTGACTGGTGAAGTCCAGGTGGATCGAGGAAATCACACGCTAGTACGGGAAAAGTGCATAGTAGGACTATGCACACCTAGTGGGACTAAGTGAAGTGTAGGTAGATCGGGGAGATCACATGCTGGCATGGAAAAAATCTAAGCGAGACTAGGCACACCTAGTGGGACTAGGTGAAGTCCAAGTGGATCAGAGAGATCACATGTTGGAATGAGAGAGAAGTCCTAGTTGGTAACTAGGCAAGAAAAAGTCTAAGTCAATCAAATGTTTGATCAGACACTTGGTGAGAAAGTCCTAACATGTCATGGTTAATTAGGGTTAGGTAAAGAAACCTTAGACTTGAGAGCTAAGCAAGTTAGGTTTGAACAATTGATTGGGTGATCAATTGGCTTGTTATCTCGCAAGAACAGAAAGGTCCTTAATCGATTGAACGATCAATTAAGGGGTCAGCCAATCAATTAAGTGATCGATTGATGCAAGATTATCGCGAGAATAGAAGCATGCTGAATCGATTCAACATCCTCTTAATCGATTGCGCAATCGATTATAGAGGGTCGTAATTGATTAACCAATCGATTACGACTATATTGCGCGAGAGCACAGAAAAGTACTAAACGATTCAATAATCAATTAAGATTTTCTTAATTGATTGGTTAATCGATTAAGCTTAAAAAAATAGTCGTTGAACGACTAATTTGACGTGGTAATCGATTGGGTGATTGATTGGGTGAACCCTGTTGGGACTTGATCGTACGACAAGAGGGGGTGAATAGTCGATCGCCCACTTGATTCGCCGGTTCTTCCTACGCGTGTTAGTACGCAACGGAATACAATACAAACTAAAACTAACAAGGAAGTGCTCAAACCAATTTTACGTGGTTCGGAGATAAAACTCCTACTCCGCGCGTGATAATCCGCAAGGTAGACGATCACAATCCGTCGGTGGATGACTCCCCGAAAAGCCTTCGGCTAGCTTGTGTTGCACCTTGTGGGTGGAGAAACCTCGCCACAACTTTGCAACCACACCTGAAAATTTGAAGACTACTAATAAGCTTTACCCAAGCTTATTTCGTCAACCTATGCCCAGCCAAACCGAGCTCTCATAAATAGAGCTCGTTGTTGTTCCAACTGTTACCAATCGACTGTACCACCCGAATTTGAACGTTACAACCCAACGTTCAAATTCCAGCCGACACTGGTTGACTGATTATTCTGTGACTTTTACCAATCGACTGATCCAAGCATCAGTCGATTGCCCAAACCCTAAACCTAGGGTTTTAGCCCCGAGTACAATCACTTAGTACTTATTCTCGCCCGACCAACCTAAACCTAGCCTTCTAACCTCCTTTTTGATATTTCGCAACTCGTTTAAGTTAGGGAAACAATAACAAAGCAAATGATCATCCATAAATCATGGAACCTAACCTTAAGCTCCCCATTTACCTAAACTCCTCTTTGAGTAGGTTTTTCTTATTTAGATACTTCTTCCCCTTTGCCAATAAAGGCTCCCTTCACCTAAGTTCCTCCTTGAGCTTGAATTTATTACAAAGATGATTTTAATATTAATTTAAAGATACCAACAAAAATAATAAATATTATCTTAAAAATGTACTGCAGATTAGAAATACCAAATATATTTCTAACATTATATATTAACATAAATCTAACATTATTTTAAAATTATCCTCTGTCAAACAAATTAAATTGCGTATTTAATAAGATTGATTAATTTAATATTATATTTTATCATGATATTTAATTGTTTTTCATCAAATATTAATTGATATTATTTTTTAAATCACATAATGGGTCATAAGCAACCGCCTATGAGATACATTATACAAAGTCTAATGGAGGAGGCCCATTAGAAGCCATAAATTCATCAGACCAAGAGCGGCCCATTAAAGCCGAGGCGAACTGCCTCGGCTCTCGACGACGCCAACCAGACTCGCTGCGTCTTCCGCCGTCGCCGACTCGGACTCTTGCTTCCTTTGCGGCAGTCGATCTATAGAAAACTGAAGCCATATGTGATAGGACGGTTTCTCGATCGTCTACTCTTCTTGCTATTAGATACGACGGGAACTCAACCCTAGAAGACAAGGGCTTCAGAAGGAGATCGTCCCTGCTCCGCCTCATCGTTTTTCTGAAAAGAGTCTCCACGGTCACCACACTCTCCGCTTCCTTGGACTTGGTTTGCACCTTGGAAGGCTTCCTGCTGCCTTGGAGATATCACTTCAACATGGAGCTTCGAAATCGAATCCACCAAGGAAGGTATGCTTATAATCTGCTTAAAGAAAAGTAATTTTGCTAATTCTTTTGCTCCATATGAAACTATCGTAGAATATGAGTGACAGGAACATGTTGAGACCATGATCTAGCACGTTCGTGCTATAATATACTGCATTTTGGCAACTAATTAAGTAGGTTGTTTTATTTAGCTGATTTTACATTTTCTTTTCACCAGGAAAATCTCTATAAAGTGTTTAACCTGAGTAAACAGTTCGTTAGTTTTCGGAATTTCCATTCTTGCTATCTTGTATATCTGTAAACACCATGTTCTCCTATCCTGCTAAATAATAGTTTCATAAATGTCAAGTTTGAACTTTGAAGAATGTATTAGGAGTATGTCGTGAGATGAATGGCTTATCAGATATTGATGTAGAGATCATCTCAACTTCAAAATTTCATTCAGGAGCATTATTCATCTTTATATATCATTTAATATTTCACCATGTGATTATATATGCTATACAATTTGTGTTATTTTGCATTTTCTCTTGAGAATCTGCATATGATTGTTGTATCATCCGTCCTTCTCAATTTAAATATGATATTCAAGCAAGGAATCAATTGATGGGCATTCAATCATTTGCCACTACTAAATTGCACACATTATGTTTTGCTGTTCAAGTGTCATACCGAGGTTAGCAGCTTTTGTGCTGCTTCTCTTTCTCATCTTTGTTTGTTGAATTAATTGTTTGGCATGTCTTTTATCTTTGTGGTTCTACTTTGTTTTATTTGTTTCTCTACTCTGATGTTCTATTGTTACAAAACATAACTGTGATATTTTGTGACAATCCGCAGAAACTTTACAAGTACGGGATTAGTCTTTAGCTCAATCAAGCTGGCATATGCATTGGCAGGTCTGACCAACTTGGGAAATGATCAACTTTCAATTTCATTATAAGCATGTAGATGGTATCCGACAGAACTTAGCAAGCATTACCACCATGAAGGGTGACATTTATTCCTTTGGAGAAGTTAAAAGAAGATTTTAGTTGTCTTGCATGAGAAACACCAAACAGATTGTTTGATGTCCTATGTCTGAATAAGCACCTGCTCCATCAACTACATTTGGCATGCATGGAACCATTGCGGAAGAAATTGAGAAGACGATGTCTTTCAAGAATCCCACTCTGTTTGATCTGTCTATTTGCTCCTATTATGTGCTTGGTTTACTTAATCCAGGCAAACCTTCCTGAGGTTTCACATGGCAACCATATCATGGAATCACGCAAGGCCTTAGTATTCTCCAAGAATGTAGAGGGACTTGGAGAACTTGGTGACATGATGGTCACGATGCTGCCTGATGATCTGGCATTTACAGTATTTGCACCATCAGAAGAGGCCTTTCAGACGGTCGTTGAAGCTGAAACCCCATGACATCTTGAGTAAGGATAAGTATAACAATACATATGTCATAATCTCTCGTGTGATGCAGTTCCACAGAATATACCTTCTGAAACAATCCCCTCGCACAGAGAGAGCATTTGATTCTATATCTGGACTGAAATTATATGCTTGGAAAGATTTTGATGGGACTCTTGTTGTAAATGACATTAGGTCAGCAAGTGTCGAAATGAGAAAATATGAGATCATTGTGCGCATAATGAATGTCGATCTCATGGATGCTGCATTTGGGCAGTCGTTCCGTGACGTGGAAGACTAAGAAGATATATCTCAAGATATTATTGTTTAACATTCACTTGAAATAGTAAAGTTGTTGTCTAATGATTTAAAAGATCATATATTCGAATTTTAAAAATAATCTCTTAAAATAGGATAAAGTTACGTATAATAAATTTTTCTCTGAACCTCGTATGACGGGAACTCTATACATTTGGGAAAACAATTGTATTTGCAGTACCCTCTGTTTTAAAAAAAAACTTAAGATATTTCTATGGGTTCTGATATAGAAATGCATATTTTTCTTTTCTTGTATCAATTATGATTTTGTGAAAGAACTTGCTTGAAATATCGATTATGATATTTCACAAACCTGATGTGTAATTTATGTTGACTATCCATTCGAACTTTTGCTAGGTGTCTAATCGAACCGAATTAGGTTGAATAGTGAAAGGTTCGAGTTCGGGCTAGGTCTGTTATTTTTAGGCTCGAGTTTGGGCTCTAGTTCGATTCGAACTTTAGTCAAGGTCGGCTTGTAGTAAAATTAAATAGCTCGAGTTCGGTTCGAAAAAATTTGTTAAAAATTAATTGAGCTTAATTTGAGCTAGTTTAAAATAAATAATTATAATAATTAATAAAATAATAGTTTATTTATTATTTATGTAATATTTAATTATATATGTATGTATAATAAAATAAATGAACTTTTTAACGAATATGCTCGTGAGTTTCTTAACGAATATGTTCGTGAGCTTCTAAACAACCATGTTCGTGAACTCACGAACCAAATACTGCTAATCGAGTTTCTTAACGAACATGTTCGCGAGCCTTTAAACAAACATGATCGCGAGTTTACGAACTAAAAACTGTTAAGCTCGAGCTCGGCTCGTTAACTTAATCGAACGAACTCGAACGAATTATTTTTCGAACCGAGACCCGAATAATTTGCGAACGGCTTAGCTCGTTTACACTACTAACTTTTGCAAAGATGTTTAATTATAAGTAGAGGAAGTTGGATTCCGAGAGAACATCAAGGGCTTTTGGTTTGTTTAGTGAGACTGTGAGAGAACATGAAGCCAGTGATTTGTATATAACGTTTCCTAGTTTCACAGAGTTACAAGTTAAAGAACAACCTCTCAGATAATTAGCATCTCAAACAAGTTAAAGAACAACCTCCACACAAAGTGAAACTTAATAAATTCATCACGTTTACTTGCTTGTCTATGTTCAGAATTGGCTGTGCAATTATCACACTTGATTAGTTTCAAGATGACAACTTTAGAAAACACAAGAATAATAATAATACAGTAATTTTTTTTATTTTATCTAAATTATATGAATAATATTATTAGACTAAAGATGATAATATAATATCAAGAGAGATATTTTATCTTAACATCGGGTCATATTTTATATTCATTAAAAATTAACCATGACTAACATATGAAAAATGTAGGCATCTGATTATATCAAGGTCATATTTTATATCCATTGGAAATTGATACCGACTAATCCATCGAAAAGAGCAGGCATTCTAGTGGGCCCAATGCCTCGCTAACCACCCAAGTGGTAGGCATCCTGGTGTGGTGGGCAACGTACGGAAAATTAGCACATCATGCAGCGTTATTCGGAAAAAAAAAACAACGTCGAAAGCGCGGTCAACATGGTGAGCGATAATTGGGAATTACTTATTTTTAATCCCACCTAATCAGTGAAATAGACGTCTTTATCGCCCGAAATCATCACAACGATCCAGTCCACTCTCCGCATCTTAAAATTTTAACATAAAATTGATGTTCTCATAATTAATACATAAATATTATTATTTTAAAATTTAGAAAACAAAATATAATAAAATTAATATATTCGTTCTTCTCAAATATTAGTCACAATCCGATTTAGTAATCTTTATGATTTACCTCCTTCGTATCGATCCCGAAATAGATTAGTAAGAGCTCTAGGGCAAACAAATCTTCTTATGTTATCTTTAATATAAATTGACTTAAATCCTCTTACATCGAACTCTTCTTTTATAGATAAAAAAAATTATTATCATTCTCGGTGTAATTTTTTATTTTAACTTCATCTTCTTAATATATTTCGATTTACTTAATTATTTATAGATGAAAATATTAAAAAAATATATAATTCCGATTAAATTTAATTACAATCGATTATATTTTTTTATCTAATAAAACATAATTTTATTTTATTATCAATTGATTTGGAACTCATATTAATTGATTGATTTAAGCTTTAAAATGAGATGATTCTACTTAAATAGTATTAAATTTAAAATAAATTATATTTTATTTTTGATTTTTTTAATTAAAAAATAAAGGTAATTAAGTAAATATTTAAAAATTGAAGTAGTAAAAGAAATGTGTACGCGGGGAATATAAATAAATGTTTTATTAATTCCGGGAAGAATGTTACGTTTGGTTAAAGATTCTATTAGATAATTTAGGAGTCGTTTGGTAAGCGGATTTAGAAGGTAAAAATAGAAATAAAATCTATGTCATTCCTATTTATGATATTCGATATATAAGAATTAGAATCAAGATATGGATATAATATTTCTGATTTTATAATTCAGCCTTTATTAAATTATTACTAAACTCATAAACTTTTCAATGAAAATTTATTATTATTTTTATTATCGAATGTATACGCTATTTTAATGTTGTTTTATCTGATGATAATAAAGAAATAATCTTATATATAACAAAAATATATATATAATTAAAATTATTGTGGATCACGGGCGTAACTTAACCTTGGTTTGCGTCTACTGCACATGAAGTCTAGTTTTGTGTGTCGGATTCCGATCATTAAATCCGGTGCGACGTGACGATGCGCCGTTGAATACATTATTTTTTAACGATCGTGGAGATCTGACGTTGGATGGTGTGCCTCTGGCATTAGGGTATCTTAGTTTGTCGGCTGCATGGGACATGCGCGGGAACGTGCACGCGTGTCTTCCATCGTCTCCCTCAAGCAGCGACGATATATATGACAATTTATAAGAGATCATTAATTGTAATATTTTTCTTATATAATCGATTAGATCATTAATTGTAATATTTTTCTTATATAATCGATTAAGTTTGAATCTAGAATCAACATTAATATTAATCCTCGACCTTGATTTGAGATTGCTTTTATCGCACATGCATTCAATTAAGTTAAAGGATAATTTTTTTTTTAAAAAAAGTATTCTGATAAAATTAATCGATCAATTATATATTATGTTAATGTTTACGTTCCTAAAATTGAATGATCAAATTTTAAATATCAATATAGTAATAATTAAAATTGTAGTTCGAATTATAAAATTTTTTGATGTTGCAGGAAATCCACCATTTTGACTGCTAAATTCATTTTGTGAAAAAAAATTTTGGAGATGCGGGGTATCGATCCCCGTACCTCTCGCATGCTAAGCGAGCGCTCTACCATCTGAGCTACATCCCCCTTGTTAAACATAAATTTTTTATATTAAATAAAATAGAAAAGACTCACTGAAACAACCATTTCAACCTATTAAATTTACAAGGGCATGCATAACATAATAACTACTAACTAGCATGCGTTGGAAGAAAGATTTAGTGGTTAACTGATGGAGGTATTTTTCTTGAGGCGAATTATTAATTTCTTTTACCATCCAAATCCTAATCATCTATATCTGCAGCTTCACAAAAACAATTGTTCTTGGTGAACAATGAGCAAAAAGCAAAGCACTCCTTCAGAATGAAGATACTGGTAGCTCCATCAGGTATATATAGCACTAGAATTACAACATTTTCATTTAATTTTGTGGTAGTTGCCAACTTTTGTTCTCCTTGATACTTCTCTAGTTCTCCTTTCAACAACCATAGCTACCTACCTCCCAATATCTTTACTGCAATTAAGTGAAATTAACCCTGGGAATTAATTTCACTCTTTGTGGAAATATGTGTGACTTATTTCTGTGGTCATACATCTTGGCGATCCTGTGACCTTTTTGTAATCTCCGCGGTATTTGACTTAGTCGATTTTACTCGACCGTCGAAACTTCCGGGAGGTTGCTGCCGGGAGGTAGCAAACTGAATTTGTTTACGTCGATGTTAGTGTTGGACACTATCTCCGTAAAACGATATTGCTCCGCTACGGTGCTCACGGATAGCAGCAATTCGTTCCCAAAATACAACGACGTCGTCTCGGAATAGTAGCACTTCAAATTCCGAGACCGACGAACCTTTCCGTAGGATTTTCGGACTCTCGATGCAGAAGATGAGCTCTCTAATGCTTAGATGCTTGAATGCTTCGAATGATTGAATGAATTAATATTTCCAAAGGAGGGATCCTTTATATAGTAGGTGAAGAGGCAAGTGACCCTTGGCGAGGACTGATCCGAACCATCAGTTCATAACCCTTTAAAGGGTTCTGATCTTAGCCATTAGATCTGAAGAGTTATAACTCTTTAGATGGCTTTTAATCTGGTTCGTTAGATCCGAAGAGATTTTAACTCAATCTAATCTAGTCCGCTGGATTCGAAGAGTTATAACTCTTCATCCCATCTTTGATCTGAGCCGTCAGATTACTCCATTTAATCCGACGCTCCAGATCAGTCCCCTCGCTAATGGTCTGATCGTGACCCTGCAGTATCAACGATCCAGATCGCGCCCCATGCGATCTTGTTGCCATCTTCGATCCAACGATCGTCATCTGTCTGCCCAGTCAACGCGTACGTGCGAAGTGCGAAGTGCCAAGTGCGCCAACAAAGCGCCCATTGCGCGCGTGGCGGGCTCGCAGGTGCGAGCACCTGCTCGCCCAAGGGTAGAGAGCACCTGTGCTTTTTTTGTATTGACTGCAAAAGCACAGCAACACATATAAGGAAACATTGGATTTCGCCAATTAGCGATGTGGGACTAATCCTCATCTTTCTCCTTAACGCTATTTTGAGCACGACTTTAAACACTTAATTTCTCATTCACCCGTAATTGGTTTTGAGCAAATTAATAGTCTAGATTTATCTACGTGAAACGTAGATTTCGATTTTGAAGTCAAATATGACTTTCATTGATCGATGGTACTTTGATTTCACCTCGCAAAATCATATCCAACAATCCCCCACATGAATGGAAATTAATGTATGCATGTATGCATATTGACACTTTACAAGAGTCCAATCGATAAGTCAAAGCATCGGGAGAGGTAGCTTGTGGCTTTGAACCTTCCGTAGTGGAATGCTATCGAGTATACTAGGCTGCGCAGTGAACGTGATGTCTTGAACTGCTCAGCTGTTGGTGTATACTAAGACAATAACACCCACACAGAGACTTATCTCCCCTACTTTTGGTTCTCATGGTTAGTTCCGTTTCGGCCATGGTCACCTTCTTGGATTCATGAGTGTATCATTGAAGCGGCCTGTCTTCACACTCACATAGGTGACACTTCTATCTAGAGTATCCTACCATACTCCACTTTATAAAGGTATATAAGTCATTAAAAGCATATGCTTAACCTCACTACATGTGATAGGACAGTACCAATTCATCCTAGGTTTGGGATAGAGATAACACATCTCTTGTGCTGTTACACAACTTCTGTAACTTCGTTGTCCCATTGAACCAAGATCTTGGGATCTCCAGTCAACAAGGTTGGGTTACCGCTACAGCCGTTTTTAGTTGTAGATTTTTAATCTCATTCCTCTTGATGAGCAGTATACTTGATCTCGATTTAGCCCCTTCGTAAGGGGATCTGCCAAATTATCTTTAGATTAGACATAATCGATTGCAATCACTCCATTCGAGATCAACTGCCTAATGGTATTATGTCGACGACGTATATGTCGTGACTTACCATTGTACATGCTACTCTGTGCCCTTCCAATCGCCGATTGACTATCACAGTGGATAAGTACGGCGGGCACAGGTTTCATCCAGCTCGGAATATCTTCCAAGAAGTTCCGCAGCCATTCAGCTTCTTCACCTGCTTTGTCAAGTGCTATAAACTCGGATTCCATAGTAGACTGAGCAATGCACGTCTGCTTAGTGGATTTCCAAGACACCGCTCCCCCACCGATCGTGAATACATATCCACTAGTGGATTTGGAGTCTTTTGTATCCGATATCCAATTAGCATCACCATATCCCTCAAAGACAGCGGGATACTTTCCATAATGTAATCCGTAGTTCATAGTATATTTCAAATATCTAAGAACTCGCATTAATGCTTTCCAATGAGTGTCGTTTGGATTACTCGTGAAACGACTCAATTTGTTGACCACACAGGCAATATCCGGGCGAGTGCAGTTTGTGAGATACATCAAACTGCCTATTATCCAAGAATATTCCAATTGTGATATGGGTTCACCATGGTTTTTTGCTAAGTGTTGACTTAGATCCATCGGCGTTTTGACAGTAGAGAGGTCGTATGCATTGAACCTTTTCAATATTGACTCTACATAATGGGATTGTTTTAAAACTATCCCATCGGATGTCTTGAGAATTTTAATTCCCAATATGACATCTGCTAGACCCATATCTTTCATGTCGAAATTCTTGGTCAACATTTTTTTAGTATTCATGATTATATCATGATTACTTCCCATTATAAGCATATCGTCTACGTATAGACAGACGATTACATAGCTTTCAGGTGTGCTTTTGACATAAATGCATTTGTCATATTCATTTATTTTGAATTCGTTTGACAACATTATTTTGTCAAATTTTTCGTGCCACTGTTTGGGCGCTTGTTTAAGTCCGTACAATGACTTACCAAGTCGACACACCTTGTCCTCTTTTCTCGGAGCTACGAACCCCTCGGGTTGCTCCATGTAGATTTCTTCTTCCAATTCACCATTTAAGAATGCAGTCTTAACATCTATTTGGTGTATTTCAAGGTCATACAGTGCTGCTATAGCTATCAGCTCTCGTATGGACGTAATCCTTGTCACCGGTGAGTAAGTATCGATGTAATCTAAGCCTTCCTTTTGCTTGTACCCTTTGGCTACTAGTCTGGCCTTATACTTATCAACCGATCCATCAGCTTTATACTTGCGTTTTAGTATCCACTTACAACCTAATGGTTTAGTACCAGAAGGAAGGTCTACTAATTCCCAAGTATGGTTATTCATGATGGACTCGATTTCACTATTGACTGCTTCTTTCCACAATGGGGCATCGGGACCAGAGAGAGCTTCACTTAATGTTCTTGGCTCCATTTTCGACATAAAAGTCATGAAATCCGGCCCGAACGATTTCTCAACTCTAGCCCGTTTGCTCCGTCGTGGCTCTTCGATTTGATTGTCAATAGTCCTTTTATAACAACTAAGTTCTGGAATGTTATCTTCGTTTGGACTTTCATTGTCATCACTTGGAACGTTTCCCTTTTTATTTGGGAACACGTTTTCAAAGAATATTGCATTCCGAGATTCAATGGTTGTACCCACATGAATATCAGGAATGTCTGACTTATGAACTATGAAACAATATGCACTACTGTTTTGGGCATATCCGACAAATATCGCATCGAACGTTTTAGGTCCGATCTTTACTTGCTTTGGCTTAGGTACTTCAACCTTTGCTAAGCACCCCCCACACTTTCAAGTATTTGTATGACGGCTCGCGACCTTTCCATAGTTCATATGGCGTTTTGTCATTTTTCTTGTGAGGGATTTTATTGAGAATGTGGTTTGCTGATAATATAGCTTCCCCCCATAAGTTCTGGGGTAAGCCAGAATTTATTAGCAAAGCATTCATCATTTCTTTCAGCGTCCGATTTTTACGTTCGGCAACGCCATTCAATTGGGGTGAGTAGGGCGCCGTTGTCTGATGAATAATGCCAAATTCTGAGCAGAATTCATCAAACGGTGCACCATATTCTCCACCTCTATCGCTACGAATTGTTTTAATTCATTTATCAAGTTGATTCTTAACTTCAGTTTTATAGGTTCTAAAAGCTTCTAAGGCTTCGTCTTTACTTCTTAAAAGAAAGACATAACAGAACCTCGTGCAGTCATCGATAAAAGTAACGAAGTACTTTTTACCTCCTCTAGTTTGCACGAATTTTAAATCACATAGATCACTATGTATTAATTCTAGAGGCGTCGTTGACCTTTCCACCGAGTGAAAGGGTAGTCTCGTCATTTTCACTTCCACGCACACTTCACATTTGTGCATTTCGTCAATATCGATGTTCGGTAATAAATTTAGCTTGACGAGACATTTTAGTGTATTATTGTTAACATGTCCGAGTCGATTATGTCATAAATAAAAACACTCAATAACATAGCTGGAAGCTTTTATTTTATTACCATTAAATTCACGGTGTACAGTCATTACAACCATCTTGAACAGATTTTGTTCCAAGTATCCCTTACCTATGAAGACACCGTTCTTCGTAAGTACAAAGTTGTTGGACTGGAACACCAATTTGAAGCCGGCTTTAACAAGTGTCGTTCCAGAAACTAAGTTCTTCCTGATGTCGGGAACATGGAGCACATCAATGAGAGTTAGCTCCTTTCCGGACGTCATTTTCAGAACTACTTTCCCGAGTCCAACAATCAGGGATGAAGCGGAATTGCCCATAAAGAGCGTTCTTCCGCTTATCGGGGTATACGTGGAGAACAGCGCCTTATCTGAACAGATATGGCGTGTTGCTCCAGTATCGATCCACCATTGTCTCGGGTTGTCCACCACCGTATTGGCTTCAAACACGACCGCAGCGAGGTCCAGGTCCATTTCGTTGGAAGTTGCGACCTGGTTTGCAACATCCTTCCGACCTTTGGTTACTTCTTCGGACGTCTGCAGTCTTTGGACATGTGTCCTGACTTTCCGCAGTTGTAGCAGGACCCCTTGAATTTGCCTTGAGCCTTCTTGATTGGTTGTTTCGGCTTCTTGGCTCTCGGTTCCGCCAGGTTGGACATCTCGTCAATTGTCCGCTTTGTTCCTTTAGAGTCGGAAAATTTTCAGTTATCCTCCTCTATGCGCAACTTCAGGATCAGGTCTTCAAGTGTCATCTCCTTTTGCTTGTGCTTCAGGTAATTTTTGAAATCCTTCCACGACGGAGGGAGTTTCTCGATTACCGCGGCCACCTTGAATGATTCGTTTAGTGGCATGCCTTCGGCGTCCAGATCATGCATTATTATTTGCATGTCTTGGACTTGAGACATTATGCTCCTGGAATCCACCATCTTGAAATCCAAAAACAGGTCGACGATGAATTTCTTCAGTCCGGCGTTTTCGGTTTTATATTTCTTCTCCAGAGATTCCCACAGGGATTTGGCTGTCTCAATTACGCTAAATACGCTGTACAACGCATTGTCCAGTGCATTGAGAACATAGTTGCGGCACAGAAAATCCCCATGTGACCACGCTTCGCGAGCAGCCTGACTCTCGGAATTATTTTTCGCAGCGGCTGGCGGGTCATCACGCAAAAACCGTACAAGGTTTAGCGTGGTTAAGTAGAACAACATCTTCTGCTGCCATCTCTTGAAATCGGCTCCGGCGAATTTCTCCGGCTTCTCGGCGTGCGGGATGGAGGTCGGTATGTCGTTGATCACGGCCATTTCAGTTTGCCAATATCATTTTACGATTGTTGGCGATCCTGTGACCTTTTTGTAATCTCCGCGGTATTTGACTTAGTCGATTTTACTCGACCGTCGGAACTTCCGGGAGGTTGCTGCCGGGAGGTAGCAAACTGAATTTGTTTACGTCGAGGCTAGTGTTGGACACTATCTCCGTAAAACGATATTGCTCCGCTACAGTGCTCACGGATAGCAGCAATTCGTTCCCAAGATACAACGACGTCGTCTCGGAATAGTAGCACTTCAAATTCCGAGACCGGCGAACCTTTCCGTAGGATTTTCGGACTCTCGATGCAGAAGATGAGCTCTCTAATGCTTAGATGCTTGAATGCTTCGAATGATTGAATGAATTAATATTTCCAAAGGAGGGATCCTTTATATAGTAGGTGAAGAGGCAAGTGACCCTTGGCGAGGACTGATCCGAACCATCAGTTCATAACCCTTTAAAGGGTTCTGATCTCAGCCATTAGATCTGAAGAGTTATAACTCTTCAGATGACTTTTAATCTGGTTCGTTAGATCCGAAGAGATTTTAACTCAATCTAATCTCGTCCGCTGGATTCGAAGAGTTATAACTCTTCATCCCATCTTTGATCTGAGCCGTCAGATTACTCCATTTAATCCGACGCTCCAGATCAGTCCTCTCGCTAATGGTCTGATCGTGACCCTGCAGTATCAACGATCCAGATCGCGCCCCATGCGATCTTGTTGCCATCTTCGATCCAACGATCGTCATCTGTCTGCCCAGTCAACGCGTACGTGCGAAGTGTAAAGTGCGCCAACAAAGCGCCCATTGCGCGCGTGCGCGCGCGGGTGGCGGGCTCGCAGGTGCGAGCACCTGCTCGCCCAAGGGTAGAGAGCACCTGTGCTTTTTTTGTATTGACTGCAAAAGCACAGCAACACATATAAGGAAACATTGGATTTCGCCAATTAGCGATGTGGGACTAATCCTCATCTTTCTCCTTAACGCTATTTTGAGCACGACTTTAAACACTTAATTTCTCATTCACCCGTAATTGGTTTTGAGCAAATTAATAGTCTAGATTTATCTACGTGAAACGTAGATTTCGATTTTGAAGTCAAATATGACTTTCATCGATCGATGGTACTTTGATTTCGTCTCGCAAAATCATATCCAACAATACACTGTAATTAGGCCCAAAGACTTCCACAGACGACCATGTCTTTTATTTACTTTATTGTAGGGAAGGAATTATTTATATCAATAATGGGTCATAAACAACAGCCTATGACATAACAATATAACATTATATACAGTTCGATGGAGGAGGCCCATCAGAAGCCTTAAATTCATCAGACCAATAGCGGCCCATTAAAGCCTAGGCGAACTGCCTCGGCTCTCGACGACGACAACCAGACTGGCTGTGTCTTCCGCCGCCGCCGCCTTCCTTTGCGGCAAGAAACGGTCGGAAACCGGGGGTATTGTCGATCTACAGAAAACTGAAGCCATATGTGAGAGTACGGTTCGCTTTCTCGATCGTCTACTCTTCTTGTTATTGGATACGACGGGGATTCAACCCTAGAAGACAAGGGCTTCAGAAGGAGATCGTCCCTACTCCGCTTTCTCGATCGTCACACTCTCCGCTTTCTTCGACTTGGTTTGCACTTAGGAAGGCTTCCTTCTGCCTTCGAGACATCACTTCAACTTGAAACTTCGGAATCGAATCCACCAAGGAAGGTATGCTTTTAATCTGCTTAAAGAAAAGTAATTTTGCTTATTCTTTCGCTCCAGATGATCTAGCACATTCGTGCTATAATATACTGCATTTTGGCAACTAATTAAGTAGGTTGTTCTATTTAGCCGATTTTACTTTTTTTTTTACACCAGGAAAATCTTTATAAAGTGTTTAACCTGAGTAAACAGTTCATTAGTTTTCAGAATTTCCATTCTTGCTATCTTGTATATCTGTAAACACTATGTTCTCCTATACTGCTATATCATTAAGATGAAAATAATGGGTTTTCCCCCAATAATGACAGGTTGTATCAGTTTTTAAAAATTTGCCAACGAGGTTTGAATCATCCTAATGTATTCATAAATGTCAAGTTTGAACTTTGAAGAATGTATTAGGAGTATGTCATGAGATGAATGGCTTATCAGATATTGATGTAGAGATTATCTCAACTTCATAATTTCATTCAGGAGCATTATTCCTCTTTATATATCATTTAATATTTCACCATGTGATTATATATGCTATACAATTTTTGTGTTATTTTGCATTTTCTCTTGAGAATCTGCATATGATTGTTGTATCATCCGTGCTTCTCAATTTAAATATGATATTCAAGCAAGGAATCAATTGATGGACATTCAATCATTTGCCACTACTAAATTGCACACATCATGTTTTGCTGCTCAAGGGTCATACTAAGGTTAGCAGCTTTTGTGCTGCTTCTCTTTCTCATCTTTGTTTGTCGACTTAACTGGTTTGGCATGTCTTTTATCTTTGTGGTTCTACTTTGTTTTATTTGTTTCTCTACTCTGATGTTCTATTGTTACAAAACATAACTGCAATATCTTTGTGACAATCCGCAGAAACTTTACAAGTCAGGATTAGTCTTTAGATCAATCAAGCTGGCATATGCATTGGCAGGTCTGACCAACTTGGGAAATGAAAAACTTTCAATTTCATTGTAAGCATCTTGATGGTATCCGACAGAACTTAGCAAGCATTACCAACATCAAGGGAGACATTTTATTCCTTTGGAGAAGTTAAAAGAAGATTTTAGTTGTCTTGCATGAAAAACACCAAACAGATTGTTTGATGTCCTATGTCTGAATAACCACCTGCTCCATCAACTACATTTGGCATGCATGGAGCAATTGCGGAAGAAATTGAGAAGACGATGTCTTTCAAGAATCCCACTCTGTTTGATCTGTCTATTTGCTCCTATTATGTGCTTGGTTTACTTAATCCAGGCAAACCTTCCTGAGGCTTCACATGGCAACCATAGCATGGAATCACGCAAGGCCTTAGTATTCTCCAAGAATGTAGAGGGACTTGGAGAACTTGGTGACATGATGGTCACAATGTTGCCTGATGATCTCGTATTTACAGTATTTGCACCATCAGAAGAGGCCTTCAGACGGGCGTTGAAGCTGAAACCCCACGACAGCTTGAGTAAGGATAAGTATAACAATACATATGCGATTATCTCTCGTGTGATGGGATTTTCTACAGTTCCACAGAATATACCTTCTGAAACAATCCCCTCACGCAGAGAGAGAGCATTTGATTCTATATCTGGACTGAAATTATATGCTTGGAAAGATTTTGATGGGACTCTGGTTGTAAATGGCATTAGGTCAGCAAGTGTCGATATGAGAAAATCTGAGATCATTGTGCACATAATGAATGGCGTTCTCATGGATGCTGCATTTGGGCAGTCGTTTGCGTTTGACGAGGAAGACTAAGAAGGTTTATTTCAAGATATTGTTATATGGCATTCACTTACTTTTTATTACTCTCCATACACTTGGAAAAACAATTGTATTTGCAGTACCCTCTGTTTTTAAAAAAACTTAATGCCTATGGGTTCTGATATAGAAATGCATATTTTTTCTATTCCTTGTATCAATTATGATTTTGTGAACGAACTTGCTTGAAATATCAACTATGATATTTCACAAACCTGATGTGTAATTTATATTTGACTGCCCATTCGAACTTTTGCAAAGATGTTTATAAGTAGAGGAAGTAGGATTCCGAGAGAACATCAAGGTCTTTTGGTTTGTTTAGTGAGAAAACATCAAGCCAGTGATTTGTATATAACGTTTCCTTGTTTCACAGAGTTACAAGTTAAAGATCAACCTCTCAGATAATTATCATCCTCAAACAAGGTGCTTAGCTAATTATGATTTTTGTATCTTATTGTTCTTTATCCTCCAAACAAAGTGAAACTTATTCAATTCATCACGGTTACTTGCTTGTCTATGTTCAGAATTGACTGTGCAATTATCACACTTGATTAGCTTTAAGACGTACGACAATTTTAGAAAACAAGAATGATAATAATACCACAATTTTTTTATCTAAATTATATGAATAATGATATTAGAATAAAAGATGATGATATTTGTCCTAAGTGTATCAGGATTGTCGACTCTTTCGGTTATATATATATATATATATATATAGAAAAATTATGTTGGGGGAGGGGGACATTTTGCCCTAACACAATAACTATTTACATGAGGCAACTCAGAATCTCTATGAGATATTTTACATCTGTTGTGAATTTATCTCAAGATCTATTGGAGCAATTATTCATATAGATACCAACTGTATTAACCCGTGAGGATTATATCGAAGTAAAAGATGACAACGTTTATCTGCCTAGTATCGTTGACTGTCGGCTAGATGTAGACAGATAAATCATAAACGATAGAGTCATCCATATAGATAACACCTATATCAAGGGCTACATAACCAATGATATTGTTGATGACAAAATATATTTTTTTTATCTAATTACCTAAATTGATGGCAGATATATACGCATACCTTAATAATCGTTTATATCGTTATATTATTTCCTATTATCATTGCAATGGCTTATATTTGATTTCGTTGTCCTAATCCAAAACCAATTTTGTGTTGATTTAAAAAAAAGGATTTGAAATTTAAAATTATGATCTCTTATTCAGGAAGGAAATAGTTGACATATTTATGCGATTGGAAGAAATATTACAATTTGAAATTAAGGAAACATGTCGGTGTTGCATTAATTGACGGGATTCGTTATGATTCTTTTCCAAATTCAACAATAATTTCGACTCCAAATTAATTAAAATCTACTAGGAATTTTTATAAATTGATGGACGGCGATTAATATAGACTAGTAGTTGATCAAAAGATCGTCATGGCAAGGAAGAAGGTTAAGCTCACATGGATCACCAACGACGCCACGAGAAGCGCCGCCTTCGAGGAGCGGAAGAAGGGCCTGGTGAAGAAGGTAAACGAGCTCGCCACCCTATGCGGCGTCGTGGCGTGCCTGGTGGTCTGCGGGCCTCAGGATGCGGCGCAGGAGGAGGCTGAGGTGTGGCCGGAGCCGGCGGAGACTGCCCGCGTGGCCACGCGCTTCAGGAGCAAGCCGGAGATGGACCGACCAGGAGGGCTTCCTACGGCAGCGCGCCGACAAGCTGCTGGACCAGCTCGGCCGCCAGGATCCCGAGAACAGGGAGCTGGAAGTGAGCCTCCTCGGCCACGAGATTATGGCCGGCCGGCGGAGCCTGTGCGAGGCCGGCATCGAGGACACGGTGAGATTGGAGCAGATGATGAACATGAAGCTGGAGCTGGTGCAGGACAGGCTAGGAAAGGAGAGGGTGGGCGTGAGGAAATTGACAAGCATAAGTTTAATCCGAGTCTGTTTGATGTGTCTATTTGCTCCTTTTATAACGTGCTGGCGCCGTCTATGGAAAACGAGCGAAGAAGAAGAAGACGTCAACATAAAATCTTGAAGAGCAGAAGACTAAATTATATTCTAATAGTACTATTTTGCAGAAGACATGAATCTATTATTTTGCATGTTATTAATTATAAAATTAATTTCTGGAGGTGGAGTCGTAATTAAGCCGTGAGAGGGTGATTGAACGGAAAATTTAATCACCAACAACCAACAGTATGCTTCCACATCTATTAACCAACAGCATCACAAACGGAAATCTCACCGTGACTGAAGGGGATCCTCTGTCTCATTTTTTTTCTATCCTGTCTGTCCTACGTATTAGTCCGTGACGGCTAGTGAGTTGTCTGATCGTCGATCAGACATCATCGATGATTTTTAATCGTCGTCCCAAATCAAATGATATCCTGAAAGAACGATGAATCGGTCGGAATCACTACAATTACAATCTCGTTAGATTCAACGGAAAATCCGATGAAATCGTAATTGTGACGATCCTGAAGGGTTCATCATACTTCTCAAGGTATAGTTTTGTTCGGGGCGACGGCCGAAGACCACCGACGAGTAAGAGGGATGGGACAAGAATAAAGTGGGATAGAGAATTGGTCCTCCACCGCTGAAAATTTCTTCTCGCTGTCCTCTCGTGGCAGAGCCGAATTTATGGAAAATAATAAATATTACAAGGTTTGTCAAGAATTGCCCCGTTCGAAATCACTACGATGCCTAAACCATTATGGAATTTCTGGAAGCATATGCTACAGAGATTCAGTAAATTAATATCAAACAATTTATGTACAAAATTATAAAATCATACTTATCATAATAATATAAATAACTACGTCCAAACTCATACCATTACAATATCAACATCAATTAATTTAATATTTAATAAGGACATTCAAACCATCCATTTTAAAATATAAATGTATCATAAATCTACTACATATACAAATCATGAGACAAGTTGCCCGTGGCAAAGCACACTCAGTGAGTACGTGATATTTTTGATGTAACAATCAGTGTCAACTTTTAAAAATTGACGGCCTACCCCATCATGCGTTTAACACCAATATACTTAAATTAATCTTCTTTTATATTCATGGGCAGACTCTAGAGGGTCATTAAAATAACAAATCTATTTTTTTTATTGATCATGAGACAAGTCCCCAGGACATAGCACAAATGATGAACGTATGGTAACGTGTATGAATCGGACAGAGCCGATCTCTATGGTGTCACCACCTGTGATAATTTCCACTATGTGTCTTCCATCTACGTAGGGCCATCGTAGGAGGGTTATTAATGTGACAATTCTATATATATTTTTTTTATTTATCATGAGACAATATAAAACAAGATATGAAATATTAATTGAATCAACTGGTTTACTACCGTCTTGACTCAATTTTTCATTGACTTAACATGAACTTCCATCTATATTTTATTATAATGTCTTGAACTCTCAATTCTTCATTCTCCATCCTTAACGCTTGCATTTACTATTATAAGATCACATCCAATTAATGACAAAAGAAACATCTTAGGAAAATTACTTGCACCATAGCGTTGTTTAATCTACTCAACTTGCAAAAGTAAAAGCAAATTTGCCACTTACATAGTGTCAATATCAGCGAATTAAGAAGACATGAATTATAATGCACAACGTTGGTGGCCAACACTCTGCTTAATGTCTTCTTTCATCTTCGTAAATTCCTCCCCAACCTCTCGCTCTATTAGATGACAAATTAAGTTATAACAAAGAGTAACTAGAAAAAATAATTATTGTATTATAATTTTTTACATCGTACTGTTCTTTATCCTCCAAACAAAGTGATGAAACTTGTTAAATTCATCACCTTTACTTGCTTGTCTATGTTCAGAATTCACTGGCAATTATCGATCACACTAGTCCATTAGCTTCAAGATGATCAAAACTTTAGAAAACGAGAATGATATTATTAATGCAGCAAAACTTTTTGTTTTTTCTTAAATTATATATATGAACAATGATATATATCGTCGAATCACTTGGTATAGTAAAATTCTGATCACTTTTCATTGGTCAACACAACCTGTTGACAATTATATATATTTTATCTAATTATACACATATCTTAATAGAAAATATATAGTCGTGTATATCGTTATATTATAATTTCCTATTATCATTGCACTGGCTTATTTAATTTCGTTGACCCAATCCAAAACCAATTTTGTGTTGATTTAAAAAAAAAAGATTTGAAATTTAAAATCATGATCTCTTATTCAGGAAGGAAATAGTTAACATATATATATGATTGAAAGAATATTACAATTTGAAATTATGAAAGGAAACATGTTGGTGTTCCATTAATTGACGGGATTCGTTTTGATTCTTTTCCAAATTCAACGATAATTTCGATCGACTCTGAAAATCTACTAGTAATTTTCTATAAATTGATGGAGGGCTAAGTAGTTGATTAAAAGATCGATCGCCATGGCGAGGAAGAGGGTGAAGCTCGCATGGATCACCAACGACGCCACGAGACGCGCCACCTTCAAGAAGCGGAAGAAGGGCTTGGTGAAGAAGGTGAGCGAGCTCGCCACGCTCTGCGGCGTCGAGGCGTGCCTGGTCGTCTACGGGCCTCATGATGCGGCGGAGGAGGAGCCGGAGGTGTGGCCGGAGCGGGCAGAGACGGCCCGCGTGGCCACGCGCTTCCGGAGCATGCCGGACATGGACCAGTGGCGCAAGATGACCAACCAGGAGGGCTTCCTCCGGCAGCGCGCCGCCAAGCTGCTGGACCAACTCCGCCGCCAGGAGCGCGATAACAGGGAGCTCGAAGTCAGCCTCTTCGCCCAGGAGATTATGTCCGGCGGGCAGAGCCTTTTCGACGCCGGAATGGATGACGCGGTGGCACTGGTGCAGATGATGGACATGAAGCTGAAGCTGGTGCAGAACAGGCTAGGAAAGGAGACGGCGAGGATGCTGCCGGCGCCGGCGGCCGAGCTAACCTCGTTGGAGATTCTGCCGAGGCAAAACTGGTTCCTTGAGGAAGAAATCAAACCGATGACTTGGGCTGCGAGCAGCACGAATCCATTGCTGGTTGGGGAAGAGGTGATGCCATTGTCCTCCTACATGGATACGACGATGAAGCAGCCATGGCTGGAACTGGAAGCTGAAGGGATCATGCCATTGTCGTACATCGAGCCCAACTTGAATCAATGGATTATGGATCCTAATGGTCTCTTCTTGAACTGAAGACAGACTCACTTTGCTGAATTGTTCTGCTCTAATATTGCAGGAAGAACTTGAAATCTATCTTATAATTATTTTCTTTAATCCCCTCTAAATCGGAATGCTAAGCTTTTAATTGTTTAACCTTTTCTTTTCCCCTCTTTTATGTTCTTAAATTAACTGTCGACATAATAAATTAGTTCGTTTCCAAGATGATTGTTGTTGGCGTTTAGTTTTACTCCTTTAACGAATTATATATATTAAGTGATCCGGACGGAAGTTTGACCCCTCTGGTCGGTCCCTTTGGTAGGGACGACTTGATTGTATAAGGCCGAATGAAGGGTCGGACTTGCAGTCAAAAGAATCCCCACTCGGCCGACGGAATACCGGTCAAGCAGGTGGGTGGTCCGATTGGTTGCATCTTGGTCCGTCCGAGCGATTGTGTTCGCAGCATGATCGGCAGTAGGCCTTACTAGGCGTGACTCCTAGAGAAGGGTTGGCTTCGATGCTTGCCGAACGACGGAGTACCGGCGGTCGGCCAGTCATCGAGAATCCCGTACGAAAGATATGATTTAAAGGTGCCAGGTGTACAGATAAATATTTTAAATTCATTAAACCTTGTGAGGGGACAATTTGTCGGCGTTGTTAAAATTGAATATTTAGAGGGTTAAAATGAAAAATGCAAACAATATATATATATATATATATATATATATATATATATATATATATATATATATATATATATATATAATATAAATATATATATATATATAAATTGATTAGCTTTTCAAAAATCCTAAAATTCTCACTTAAAATTCGAAACGCCCATAAGAATCTAAGGTATCTTGTAAACCTCGCTCTAATACCAAATAAATTGTCACACCCCGAGGAGTCGCGCCGTCCGATATCGACAGGACTGCTTCACCCTCGACCTAGCGGACAATTCAAAAACCTTCACTCTGCGACCCTCTTAGCCCGTCTGTGCCACAGCCGATAGGGCTGGAACAAGCCACTGAAACAAAAGAAAATGACACCGTTGAGAAAAGTTGCGTACCGGTATGACTTACAACAAATCGAATAGAACAAAGGCCTCAATGGCATACAAAACTATAACTATACCACCGAGCAAAACATCACATCAAATCAAATACAACAACGGAAAAGGGTACAAACAACCGAATACAACAACGGAAATGTCATGAAAGTATGAACGGAAAAGGGTATAAACATGTACTAACATCAAATACAAGAAAAAAATCACGGAATCGTCTCAAGACACGCAAATTGGGACAGGTTGCTGGGCGCTCTAGTCAATCATCCTAAAAGGGAGAAAAACAAGGCTAACGGGGTGAGTCTAAAGAACTCAGCAAATACAGACCAATATGCACAGAAAGGTATACTAGCAGTAAGTCACCAACTCACACAAATTGAAGATGCGATACTAGGAAACACAAAACTGATACCACCAAAAGTAAATACATAACCATGTCGATCCAAGCCCAATAGTATGCATGTCAACAAAATACAGCAAACAAGTGCAACAATCACAACCATATGCATTAATACATAGCATGTTTATGATGCAACATAGGTCACCCCTGACGCCAGTCGCCCATCGTCGCATCTATGGCGAAACCGAGTGGGAAGGGCTCTGACAAGGTCCTCCCTCCACCCAGATGGCGACCGTCGCGTATCACGTGAAAAAGAATGGGCAGGGTCTTGGGCCCTGAACGTAATTCGTCCTAGGGAAAAGTAACGCTCCCAACCCCTATCTATCTCCGGACAGAGTAGGGGACCTGTCGCAGTGCCGTGACCTATAATCCACTAACGAAGAGTGGAACTGGGACTACACGACAGGTAATTTGGCAAGTCTGACGACCCATATCAACCACTAGGGAGACAAAGGTTGCCTACGTATGCCCTTACGCCAATAACATGTTCGACGACCCATCTTAACCTCTAGGGAGTCAAAGGTCGCCCACTTATGCTACGTGCAAGGATGATGCATGTCACTATCCCATGCATCACCCACTATCTAACCTTACTGTCAACTATATGATGTACAGTAGTCTAGGTAACAGGTATACACCATAGCCTAAATCCTAGCGCGGAGTATAAGGTAAGTTATCTGTAAATCCAATACACACAGTATTATGGAACAGTAAACAGTAAATCTAATCAGATAATAAGTACCAAATGAAGTTGTACATGAGTGAAAATAAAAGGTATCTTTACTGCTATCCATATCTAACTATGCATAAGAGTTTGACTATATCTAATAAAGATAAGTCAAAGGTACCCACCTCGATATGAAGAAGTCCGTGCGACGAGAACCCCCCGTCCAAAATAATATCCACCACGAGCAAGCCAAAATAATCAATGTCCTGCATCAAGGATATAATTTTAGCTATGTACACAAAGTAAGTAGCTAATCAAATCCCTATAACGTACTCGGGTTAATCCAAATACCAAAGTCATTTAATTAATTCTAATTAAATGACTAATTTCTATTCATCAAGTCTAGGTTCGATTTAGGTTCAGCCTAAGCCTAACCTAAAATCTAAACCAACTCAAGAACAATAAATGAATCCATACATAATTCAAACTCAAGAACCTCTATAGGATACACCCCTAGTGGTGGCATATGACAAAACCGAATAGAAGCACGAAGCTATAACAAAAACCCAGCCAGATCAATCCGGCTCCCCTGTTCGAATTCCAAGTAAAGATCTGATCAATATACTCCTACACATAACCTACCCATCGTTGGCACAATACTTCAATCCGGTTGAACCCCAATTCAACATATACCACAGATCTAATTTTACCAACCAAAAACTCCAAATCACCACTCAGCAGTGATCTGATCAAAAGAAAATAGATCTTAAACCACGTATCCATTGAACAAGATACTATCATCACGAAAGAAACATCCCCTACAGTCCCTTAATTCAGATTAATCAACCCAAGCAAAATCGCAATAGAAAAACAATTATGACAGTGGCAGCTCTCGGCAAAGTAGGACCAAGCTCGAAGGGCACGGGAATCCAACAGAGCCTAATCAAAACTAATCTGATCAGAGGCAATCAAAGCCATATTCTCAACACGGAATCTGATCTAACACCAAACAGAAAGGAAAAACCGATCACAAATTACCAATCCAACTCATCCCAAACAAATCAAGAATAGATTTCAAATTCCAAATTAGATCTACAGACAATTCCAATCGGGGAAACATAGCGGAACCAAAACAATGCTAAAAGGCCCAAAACTCACCTTTGAGTGATTACTGGCAGAAAACTAAGCCCAGAACCACGATCGATACCCTAAGATCCGGCTCCCCTATCAAGTCTCGACCCTAGATCACAGAAGCGACAAGGTTACTAAGGGAACTGGGAAAAGAAAGGAGAGCAATCGGTAGTGACCCTCACCTGAGATCAAGGTCTGAGAGAACGCCAACGCCGATTGGAACCGTCGATCGGAGAAGGAAGAGACGGAGGAGGCGAGGGGAAGGAGGTGTCGCGAACTCTATTTCCTTCTCGATCACAACTAGCCACCGGATAGAATTTAAGGGTTAGCGATTTTGCGATTAGCCCCTCCAAGATTGGCTAATCGCTCGTAAGCCCTTAAGTTTAGGTTAGTTAGCATCTAGGCCCTCCAATTCTTCATATTTTAACATTAATGATTCATACTTAATCGAGTAAGGTGGTAAGATTTAAATTAAGTAGATGTTGAAATTGGGATTCATCTTAATCATGTTTAGTATTTTGTGTAGCTAATTTATTAATTTTATAAATAGCTAAACAGTGTCCTTGATACAGGACATTGGTTGTTGCGTGCGTTCGATCGGGAAGATTCCTTCAGATACACACTATATTACGAGGTGGGTATTTTTTTCCTTTGATTCTATAGCTTATTTACCTTTAAATGCATGGTTGTTTCCTTATCGAAGTAGGTTGCTTTATCTTAAATCTATACCGTTCGCTTTCCTTCTTGGTACTTAATCTTCATTTGATCTTTAAGATAAAATTCTAAATTTTCAGTTATACAGTCTGAACTTTCATTTTCTGTTCCAAAGAGTACCGCTGGTATACGTGTACTTTAAAGATATCATGTGACCTATCTAGGGTTTGATTGACATTAAATATACCCCACCTACTAGATTAGTTGCATATGTGTTTGTTATGTTTCAGGTTTGGATGCATGTGTTGCTTATTTACTCGGTTGACCTGATTCTGGTTGTGAACATTGATATCATGCACCATATTGTATTGTTGCATGCTGGCAGTTATCTGTTTCCTTGTTGTTAAGTCCGCTATCAGTCTTATAGTGGTATGCCCACTCAATCACTCATAGATAGCGGTAGTTGTCAGAGTGTGAGCGGTTGTCTTATCGTGATACTTTCAACCACTCATGAGTAGTGGTAGTTCTTGGAGTGGTAGCCGGTAGTGACACCCCCTCTGATATTTCCGAGGGATAGGTAGAGCGGTCATGCTCCCCCGTTGGGTACTAGAGCGGTTGTGCTCCCCTTCCTGGTGTTAGAGGTTGTTCCTTC
This sequence comes from Boesenbergia rotunda, assembly GCA_024364735.1. Classification (NCBI taxonomy): domain Eukaryota; kingdom Viridiplantae; phylum Streptophyta; class Magnoliopsida; order Zingiberales; family Zingiberaceae; genus Boesenbergia; species Boesenbergia rotunda. The sequence goes on along the minus strand of JAGFNQ010006744.1, from coordinate 58,500 downwards.
TTATTTTTGGGTATTAAAGTGGTTGTGCTCCCCTGGGGTCTTTGATACAGAGCGGTTGTGCTCCCCCTTATATTGGGGTTCGGGATTGAGTTTTTTCTCCCAACATCTTGTCCACTCGACCACTTATAGAATATGGATTTGCGAGTGTGTACAGTTATCACAGCTCTTGCACAATCGACCTCGTAGATATGTGTGATGGTTGTAGATTGGTGTATAGGGGTGACATATGTTATTGCATCATTTGTATACGACATATTTTGCATTTTTTGAGCTATGATTGTTGCACTTGATTGATATGCATATACGTATTTGATTTGCACTTGTATTTGATCTGGATCTGTTCCGTAGTACGAACAACTTATTGACTTAAGATGGGGGTTTTCTGATCATGCCCCGTAGGTATGCTTTTGCATTTGTTGTGCACTCTATTTTTCCAGAGACTGTATACCTTGTTTTCATCGATTTTTATTACCTTGTTTATACCACGTATTTATCTGTTCACTATATCCACAGAGTTCGACCCCGGACTCACCACCGCCTGCTTTTCTTTTTGTTTTAGGTAGTAGGTAGCTACGTCTCATGCCGAAGGAGAGGATCCATCTACAGTCCCTTATCGTCGAGTTTCTGGTTTGAGTTTGTTTATATTTTTCTAGATATATTATTTTATTTCCATAGCGGACGTGTCAATATTTTATCGTTCGATTGTGGACTGGTACTTATGTCGTGTGGGGTTTTTTTTTATTTATTTGTATTTACTTTACGATATTTAAGTTATTTATTATTTGGACGTTAATAAACTACGTGGATGTCCTGTGTTTATTTCTTTTGTTATTGTCGGTCGTTTGTGACTGTGATTATGATATGGTGCGAGATGATGTAATATAAGCTTCACATTGTCCGCCGCACTTGGGAGATGCTGTCCGATTTTCGACCATGCATGAGCCTTTGGGGGCGTGACAGGTGTGCGCCAACAGACATGTTAGACAGTTAAAAAATGCGGGTGGTCGTACCGCTAGGCCTGACAGCTAATCAATAGGGTGGCAGATCAGACCTCTTTTTTGGCCAGCAAAGCATGCAGCCGGATTTGCGCATTATGTTTAGCAGGATACTTTATCAGGCTTATGTTTGTCGTCCCACCTATATAAAGGTCCCCATCTTTTCACACGCAGGTATGCTCTACAGTTCCCCACTCTCATTTTCTTTTTTTTCGAAGTTTTGACTTGATCGTCGGAGTGCTTGCGCCGGGATTTCCTCGATTGGCCTCTAACGATTCTTTCTTGGCAGGAACACATGCATCGTTCCTCCAGAGCGCCTGACCGATCACCCCGACCGTCCGGCTAGACCTCCTGAGCAGTTGGTGGAGGAGCTCGTGGTCAATCTTTAGTTAACTTTCAATCACGTAATTATTTAATAATTTTTCTTGTTTGTCGACGGGATCATGACGATGAATATATCATCAATAATATGCTATAGATTATTTAATGAGTTTAATGAATAAAAATGCTTGTAGTCGATGATCATATTCACGCTCTTGACTGCGAAATTATAGCCAATCGATGACTCACGGTAATGGTTGGATCGAGGACGGTAAAAAAGATAGTATTTAAAAATAATAATTTTAAAAATAAAATACATAATTTGAATATCTAATATAGAATGCATAATTTAAATTTATGAAAAATTTAGAATTCATGATTCGGTAAATTGCCAAAAATAATTTGAAGTTCTACGTTTACAAAATTACAGAGGCAATTATGAAACAATAATAAATGTCATAGTTTGATATTTCCAAAATTAGGTTTCTTAATTGCAAAAAAAAAAAATCAATGGGTTAGATTGATCCAAGGTCTGATCGGACGGATAGAAGAGGTTTCACGGAAATCGAGTAGCCAACTTGTGAGCCCTTAAAAAACTTCCCTGTCGTGCGAAGAGAACGATCTGTCGGTAAACGTAATGGCGGACCAGCCGCAGCAATCCACTTCGTCGGAGCCTGAGAAAGGTGAGCTCCCGGGGATCCGTTCTAGGGTCTCGTCTAGGTCTCCCATGTCAGTGGAGGCGCACCCCGCTCAAATGGAGTCTCCCTCCGCCTCGTCGCCGTCTCAGAGGGACGAAATGATGGCCTGCGTGGTGGCTTTGGAGGCGGCGCTACTCCCTTGCCTCCCCGCTCGTGAGCTCCAGGCTGTCGATCGTTCCGTCCATTCCTCTCACCAAAGTCGGTCGCTTTCTCTTCTTCCTTTGCTAATTTCCGTTTTTTTCATCTTAGTATTAACTATTAGTAGCCCTAGATCAAATTGGGATCTTAGAAATATGTTAACCTTTAGATTAGATTCTCATCTGTATCTCGTGTGGTGGTTAACAACGTAATATGACACATTTGGATTAGCACTTCCACTATCTCTTTGAATGTTTCTAGTCCACAGGGAAAATTGTACAGATAGACGATGTTCTTTGTCTTCTCGGATAAAGATCTAAATCTCCGTTCTTTATTACTTGTCGTTGGTGGTGTTTGGCATAGTTATTTTGTTCGAAGACAATTTTCTTAGCCATTTCATCTCGTTGCTAGCTTCTGGATATGACAAATTGGATTAGATGTTGAGTGCTTTGTTCTAAAGATTGAATCCTCTAAGAACTTTCTCAGTTTGAGTTTGTTCATCTATGGATTGCTGCAATTGATCCTTATTTTTTAAATCAAGTACGTAAATTTGTTAGGGAAAATGTATTTCATGTTTTCTGAACTAAAATTCTTTAAAAAACACACACATTGCACTAGTTTGTTATAACTTTACCAAACTTAAATGATACTTTGCATGTTAACATCTTATAGGTTTGTTCTTATTCTTAGGATTTAAAGAATATAACTTCCAGTAGGTTTGTTATACTAATTCAGAGAACTGACTTGTTGTTGCACCAAACAGCATTAGACCTCCAAATGCTTTGGTTAGTAAGAAGCAATCCTTCCTTTTGATAGGACTGCATCTGATTCTTTCTTATTCTTAATTGCTGTGACATTCATTGTAGCATCTTTCTGATTGCCTTCTTTACCCACATCAATGGTTATTATTTCTGATTGCCTTCTTCCTAGATTTTGCTATTTTACAACGAGTAATGACAGTGATTGTGGTTATTATCTGAGGCAGTACATAGCAAGAATGTATGTCGAACTGTGCCTTATTTTTTCTTCCTTTGGGTCCTGAGGAAACTACAATCTGTTGTTATCTTACGAAAAGTAGTTACCAAACTCAGTGCTCATTTAACAGCTTCTGAATAGATGTATAAATGACCTAAGAATCATCAATCGCATTGTGAATCTTTGATTGTGACACATTAGTGACCTTTGATCGATCGTTTCTAGTTGATGTGGAGCGACATGCAAGAGAATTCATGGAGGCGGCTAAAAAGCTCCAGTTGTATTTTATTAGCCTACAGCGTGAAGATCAACCTACGAGGGAGAAAATGCTTCGCAAGGTAAATCTTTGGCCTTGCGAATGGATTCACATGTTAGTGATGCTATTTTCCAGAATGGAGCTGTCTGTTTTGCATTCATCGAATCATTGTTGCAGGAGATTTCCGCAATGGAGGAAGAGTTGAAATCAAAGTCTGAGTTGATCAAGCAGCAGGAGAAATTGGTTGAGGAGTGGAGAAAAGAATTGAAAGAACAACTTCAAAGGCATATAACGGAGTTAGAGAGGGTGTAGAATGATTTAAATTAAGAATTGTAGTTAACAATGGCATCTAAGAAATGCTATTGTTTGGGTGATTTGGTTACTTTCTTATGGATATTGGATTGTTTGGATTGATCATTGTAATTCTGTTAAGTTTTTTATTCCGCTTGTTTAATGAGATTAGAAATGCATTTTTGCATATAGTTCATCCACAAGAATTCATGTGGATAATGTCAAATAGTTATGACAAACACTGTATTAATTTAGGACAACAAATACTGTATTTTGTTAGTCTCATCTGTGTGGAGGAAAACATTTTTCTGATAGGATTTCAGGTTTTGATAAACAAGTTCATGTGTCATTACAATATAAAAACAGGAAGAACTAACAAACTAGATTGTATTGATCACTTTAATTTTTAAAAAAAATGACAAGTAAAAGAAACCAATTTACACTTAAGATACGCTTGCGTAATTAAATTCAAAAAATAAAAGTCAATAATAAATAACTACAACAACAACAACAACAACAACAAAGCCTTATCCCACTAGGTGGGGTCGGCTATATGGATCCTTTTACGCCATTGAGTTCTATCCCCTACTATATCATCATCTAGATTTAAATAAAATTTATCTTGTTTTATTGTTGCCAACCAAGTCTTTTTTGGTCTTCCTCTCCCTCTTTTAATGTGCGTATTTATCATAGTTTCACATCGTCTAACAGGGGCATTTATTGGTCTTCTAAGTACATGTCCGTACCATCTCAAACGTGTCTCCCGAAGTTTTTCTTCAATAGATGCAACTCCGACTTTCTCTCTAATACTCTCATTCCTTATTCTATCCATCCTCGTATGTCCACACATCCACCTTAACATCCTCATCTCTGCAACTTTCATCTTTTGCTCATGTGCTCGAGTCATAGCCCAACATTCAGCACCATATAACATAGCAGGTCTAACTGCCGTTTTGTAGAACTTCCCTTTAAGTTTTAGAGGTACTTTACGATCACATAAGACACCCGATGCTAATCTCCATTTCAACCATCCTGCTTGTATTCTATGTAAGACATCTCTCTCAATTCCTCCATCACTTTGCAAGAACGATCCTAAATACTTAAAGTTCTCGATTTTAGACAGCTCATCATCTCCTATCTTAACAATTGTTTCACTACGTCTAGCATTGCTAAACTTAAATTCCATATATTCAGTCTTTACTCTACTAAGCCTAAAACCTTTCATTTCTAGAGTTTCCCGCCAAGATTCTAGTTTAGCATTTACTCCTTCACGTGTCTCATCTATCAAAACAATATCATCTGCAAACAACATGCACCATGGCACTGTATCTTGAATGTGCCTAGTGAGTTCATCCATGATTAGTGTAAAAAGATAGGGACTTAAAGCTGATCCTTGATGTAACCCTATCCTTATTGGAAATGCTTCAGTCAATCCACCTGAAGTCTTCACTCTAGTCGTTACATCTTCATACATATCTTTAATTAGGTCAATATATGTTACGCTAACGCCTCTCTTTTCTAGAATTCTCCATATAATTTCTCTTGGTACCCTATCATAAGCTTTTTCTAAATCAATAAATACCATGTGTAGATCTTTCTTTTGCTCCCGATATTTTTCAATTAATTGCCTAAGAAGATGTATAGCTTCTATTGTCGACCTTCCAGGCATGAACCCAAATTGATTTTCGGTTACCGTGGTCTCCTTCCTCAATCTTTTTTCTATTACTCTTTCCCAAAGCTTCATGGTATGACTCATTAATTTAATACCCCTATAGTTTGCACAATTTTGTATGTCTCCTTTGTTCTTATATAAGGGAACTAGACTACTTACCCTCCATTGATTAGGCATTTTTTTTGTTTTCAATATTAAATTAAATAATTTTGTAAGCCATTCAATACCTTTTTTCCCTAAACATTTCCATACCTCTATTGGGATATCATCCGGTCCCACGGCCTTTCCATTTTGCATCCCTTTCAAAGCTTGTTCTACTTCTGAAGTTTGAATTCTCCGATGAAAATTAAAATTTCTATACTCATTTGAAATACTTAAATTGCCTAAGTCAAGTTGGTCCCCTAAACTTTCATTAAAAAGTTGATGAAAGTAAATCTTCCACCGCTCTTTTATTTCGCTATCATTTACTAGTACTCTATCGCATTCATCTTTAATACATCTTATTTGACTAAGGTCTCTTGTTTTCCTTTCTCTTGCTTTAGCTATTTTATAAATGTCTCTTTCCCCTTCTTTTGTATCTAAATTTTGATATAATCGTTCAAAAGTTTTATTTTTTTACTTCATTCACTGCTTTCTTAGCCTCTTTCTTGGCTATTGTATATTTTTTTAAGTTTTCCTCGTTCTTACAAATATATAATTCCTTATAAGCTATTCGTTTTTCTTTCACTTTCTCTTGTACTTTCTCATTCCACCACCAAGATTCCTTCCTTGGTGGTGCATGCCCCTTTGACTCACCGAGTACATCCTTAGCTACTATTTTCAACTTTGATACCATCTTATCCCATGTCGTATTAGAGTCGCTATATATTTCATCTAATGCTTGTATTCCTACCTTCTCCTTCAATATGTTTTGCTTCCCATCCTTTAACTTCCACCACTTAATTCTAGGAGTCGTGTATATTTTTCCTCTATTGATATTATAACTAAGGCGTATATCTAACACTACTAATCTATGTTGGGTAGTTAAGCTTTCTCCAGGGATAACCTTACAATCTTTACAAATCTTCCTATCTCTCTTCCTAACCATAAAATAATCAATTTGTGATTTATTATTCCCACTTTTGAATGTGATCAAGTGTTCTTCTTTTTTCTTAAAAAATGTATTAGCTAGTATAAGGTCATATGCTATCGCAAAATCCAATATAGTTTTTCCTTCTTCATTTCTTGTTCCAAACCCATAACCCCCATGTACTCTCTCATATTCTTCATTTTTCGCTCCGACATGTCCATTTAGATCGCCTCCTATTAAAATCATTTCATTTGGCGGAATGTTTTGTAATACCTCATCTAAATCGCTCCAAAATCTTGATTTAGTTTCTTCATCTAATCCTACTTGAGGTGCATATATGCTAATTACGTTCACAACTTCTTTCGCCACTACTATCTTGAGAGCTATAATTCTATCCCCCTTTCTAACTACACCAACAACTTCATCTTTTAAAGAACTATCTACAAAAATACCCACTCCATTTCTTGTTTTACTCTTTCCTGTATACCATAACTTAAAACCCGAGTTCTCTATCATTTTTGCCTTCTCACCTACCCATTTTGTCTCTTGCACACACAAAATACTAATTTTTCTCCTAATCATTGTATCTACTACCTCCATTGTTTTACCAGTGAGAGTTCCTATATTCCATGTTCCAAATCTGAGACTATTACTTTTCTTATAATGTTTATTCTTAGTCCACCTATGGTGTGAGAACTCTTGCCTATTTAACACTACACCCAAGTTCTCATGGAGATGTAGCGGTCCTTGCCGAGACGTTACAGTCGGACCCTGCAACGCGAACCCTTGCATATTTAGCACTACACCCGGGTTCTGGAGATGTAGCGGTCCTTGCCGAGACGTTACAGTCGGACCCTGCAACGCGTTCCTTCCGGGGAACATCCTAGCATTAGCATAATACTTTAATGGATCCATTCATTGAGTATTTGCCATAGTTTTTTTACGCTGGCTGGCAACCTAACGCAACCCTCCTCCTTTATCCGGGCTTGGGACCGGCCATGACTAGGTCGTCACAGGCGGAGTTGTCAATAATAAATAACTGAGCAACATAAATTATCAAATTGCATTAAACATATGATCGTCTGACTTTGCTTGACTGTTAATGTAGCTGCGACTGACACAATAAAATAAATTATAAAAAATAAGTTGCGAGGTCCAGAAACAGAAGACAGTTTTGACTTTGGTGATCTCGCGATCGCACCCTTAGGGAGTCGTGATGCATAAACATGGTAAAATCTTAAATCGAGAAATATTAATATTTATTAAATCGTCAAATTTGATCTGCTCGATCGACTAAGATATGATTAGGATGATCAATATTGGGACAAGTGTTGCAGTGAATTTGGACTTCAATATTCGTTTAAAATTTCTTATTTATCGATGGAAACGGCCTAACTGGCTTCTGTTTTCCGGTTCAATTTAATTCGGCGGTTCATCCTCGAACCAGCCCATAATCGACTCAGGCTCGTAGTAACCTAACTCGCGACTCGTGTCTCATCCCTCCATGCGCCACGCTGTCACGCAGACGCGGTGGGGCTTGGAATGCCGCGACGAGCACCACGAATCGAGACACAACGTTACATGATTGTGTAGGAGCGGAGGGTGGATGGACCCGAACACGACTAGTGATTTAATGAATCGCTAACCATGATTAATTTCTTAATCCCATCATCATGATGACGATTATAACAAAAGCGGGGCTGCCGAAGGAATCCGGTAAAGTATACTTTTCATTATTATTATTATTGTTCATTTATTCATAAAATTGCACTTGGAACAATGTCTCATCATAATTGTTGAGTTCGAATTGTTTGAAAGGCAAACCTAGTCTATGATTAGATCGATTTAAGAAATTGAGTTATATTCTCATGGCAAAAGTTCAGATCAATGGAAGCTGATATTGTTTTTATGAGTAAAAATAAAAGCATTGCGTTGATCCTCCCACGAAGTGGAACACAAAATCTAATAATTGATCCATAGGCCATAGCAGAGTCTCAATTAAGCAACCCAAGATACTCGGATTAATTATTATAGTTATATAATTATTAACGGTGCATCACTGCATGGCCTGCACACTGCACACACCAGATTTTAAATGGGCGACGGTGTTTGGATCTGAGCCTTCCTCCAGTTAATGTCCTGCAACAACTACGTGTAGCAGAAGAGGAAGAGGAAGAGGAACAAGAAGAAGAAGATGCAGCAGAAGCAGGCAGAGGAGGCAATAGTGTCGCGCAGCAACAGCACCTTGAAGGAGGAGCTGGAGCAGGACATCGACGTCGGGGAAGGTGAAGAAGAGGGCGCCGGCGCGCATGGATTCAGCATGAAGAACTTCCTCTGGCACGGCGGCTCCGCCTGGGACGCCTGGTTCAGCTGCGCCTCCAATCAAGTACCTAACTCTCTTTGATAGCTTATCTCTGTTTTGCTCGGAAACGGTCGATGGTGTCCAAAGATTGCTCCTTTTGCATCGAACGCAGGTGGCGCAGGTGCTGCTGACGCTGCCGTACTCGTTCTCGCAGCTGGGGATGGCGTCGGGGGTGATCTTTCAGCTCTTCTATGGCTTCATGGGAAGCTGGACCGCCTACCTCATCAGCGTCCTCTACATCGAGTTCCGCTCTAGGAAGGAGAAGGAGAACGTTAACTTTAAGAATCACGTCATCCAGGCACCCATCACATCCCTCTGTTTTCCTCTGTTTTGAGATTCAAGAAAAAACAGATATTTAGCTCTTGCTCTGATTCATCCGGTTTTGAGATTGAGAGGGGAAAAAAAACCAGATCTTTAACTCTTGCTCATTCTCCTCGACAGTGGTTCGAGGTGTTGGATGGGCTGCTGGGGCCGTACTGGAAGGCCATTGGACTCGCCTTCAACTGCACCTTCCTCCTCTTCGGCTCCGTCATCCAACTCATTGCTTGTGCAAGGTATTCATCTTCTTCCTCTCCTTATCGCTTTATTCTACAGAGAGTAGTGATATCTGTACAAAAAAATGATTAAATTGGGGGTTATGAGAGGTGCAGTAACATTTACTACATCAATGATCGGCTGGACAAGAGGACATGGACCTACATATTTGGCGCCTGCTGCGCCACCACCGTCTTCATCCCTTCCTTCCACAACTACAGGATCTGGTCCTTCCTCGGCCTCGGCATGACCACCTACACCGCCTGGTACCTCGCCATCGCCGCCATCGTCCACGGACAGGTCATTAGCTGATCCATTAACCAATTTAATTAGCTTGTTGGTCCTGTTAATTGTTGTTGACAAATCTGAGGCTTGGATAATGCAGGCGGACGGCGTGACGCACTCCGGTCCAACCAAACTGATGCTTTACTTCACCGGCGCCACCAACATCCTCTACACCTTCGGCGGCCACGCCGTCACCGTGTGAGTGTCCTTTTGTTCTTAAAGCAAGCAGCCACTTAAGTGATCGCCTACCTTAGTCAATTCCCATTTGAGCTAAGCTAGAGGCTTCCAAACTCGACTTTAGAGGTGCCGTCCCTTCCACCGGCAGCTTTTGCCGGGTGGTGGTGGGAGCGGAAGGCCTGGATTTGGAAATCATTCCCCATTCTTTGTTGTCGCCACTTCTTCACTTTTTACTCCTGCTCCACATGATGTGGAGTAGCTTCGTGTTGCCATTTGCCATTGTTAAAGTGATCGCAAGCTGGATATTTGTCCAATAAAGAGCCTTTTCGTTAAAAAAAAAACAAGGAAGATGATCATGGAAGAATCATTTAGTGGCGACGCAAAGTCTCAAGGCTGAAGTGGTAGCAATGATGAAGGCATAAAACGAGCCTTTGTTGTTTTGCTAGATCTAAAAGAACAAGATGGGACCAAGATTAGCTAGATTTGATCTAATCTTCTTAGGATTAATGTCGAACAGTGAAGCAGACGCTTCAACAGTCTTCAATAAATTTTATTAATTTGAATTTGAAAAGATTTTCATTGTTGTGGCAGGGAGATCATGCACGCGATGTGGAAACCACAAAAGTTCAAGTATATTTACTTGCTGGCGACGCTGTACGTGTTCACGCTGACGCTGCCGTCGGCGACGGCCGTGTACTGGGCGTTCGGCGACGAGCTACTGACCCACTCCAACGCGTTCTCGCTGCTCCCCAAGTCGGGGTGGCGGGACGCGGCGGTGATCCTGATGCTGATCCACCAGTTCATCACCTTCGGTTTCGCGTGCACGCCGCTGTACTTCGTGTGGGAGAAGGTAATCGGGATGCACGACACCCAAAGCATCTGCGTCCGCGCCGTCGCCCGCCTCCCCGTCGTCGTCCCCATCTGGTTCCTCGCCATCATCTTCCCCTTCTTCGGCCCCATCAACTCCGCTGTCGGCGCTCTACTCGTCAGCTTCACGGTCTACATCATCCCCGCCATGGCCCACATCCTCACCTACCGCACCTCCGCCGCGCGCCAGGTTCGTATATATACACCTTCACCGTTCTGTTTCTGCTCGGCATTCCGCCGAACATCTGGTGAACTCTCCTACTTATTTGCAGAATGCGGCGGAGAAGCCGCCCTTCTTCCTCCCGAGCTGGACGGCGATGTTCGTCGTCAACTCCTTCGTCGTGGGGTGGGTTCTGGTCGTCGGATTCGGACTCGGCGGGTGGGCGAGCGTGACCAACTTCGTGAAGCAAGTGGACACCTTCGGCCTCTTCGCCAAGTGCTACCAGTGCCCCAGACCGCAACCACCGCCTGCCGCCGCACCGCAACAGCCGCTTCACTGATCATCTTAATTTCATTATGACATATCGGCGGCTTCTTCTGCTGCTTCTGCTTTTGCTTCTTGTTTGCCGCCTGTAAAATATGAACAGGGGAAGAAGGTGTTGTGTGGGTTCGGGCTTCAGCTTTAATTGTTCAAATTAATGTCGCTGCTCGAATTGGTTAGCCGTAGCGCAGAACCTTTGCTGTGTGACTATTGCAGGCCTGTCTGTGCCTTTGAGGGAGTTGCATGGGTCAGTCATTATGACGAGCACATGGCGTGCGTCTTTTATAATTAAATTAAAGTCATTTTTAATCAAAAATAAATAAATAAATAAATAATTGTACGCTCACATGGTTTGGCACGTTGCTGTCGAGCCATTTCATCAGCTGCACTGCTGACTCACATGCTTTAATAGGGATTCCAAACACTTTATCATAATGTGTGACCAATACTGTCAAATTATGGCACTAAAATCATGGTCGGTTTGACTCAAGATCTTGTCGGATCTAGAAGAATAGGTGGAAACCAGTTGAATATATAGTTGCTATGTGATCGTTTCCATTGGTCAATAACGTCTATTGATTTTAAGTGGTTAGACACTTAAATTCTGCATGTATTACAGATTAATCACCAAATAGAATAAAGAAATACATTTTGAATTGAGAATTCCAGGTAAAGTCTGTAGAAGTTCCACCGAAAGCTTGTCTTCTATTGTCGTTAAAAAGAAAAGAGTGGCATGCAAGTTCTGAAACGGTTGCATGATCAGACAAGTTTCAGTATAACCACGATCGATGTTCCCCTGTTGCTTACTGACTCTTCGTAGGCTTCAAAGGTGCTGGAGCTCCAAAGGCGCTAACATCTTTACCATGATTAGTATGATCAGCCTTCATACATGTAAAATTAAAATACAATGGCGGAGCCAGCCTGAATGATCTACCCGGGCTGATCTCAAACTATGGGCTATGAGCGACACCAACATCATCAACCCGGGCTAGTCTTCAACGTTGAGATCGTCGTTAACCCGAGCTAGCCTCCTTTATTTTCTCACATTTTTTTTCCTCCCAATAGAAAATTTCTTTTCCACTGCCTTTAATTTCCTTTCCACTGCCATTGGCTACCCGGGCTACAGCTCGGGTAGCCATGTACATAGCTCCGCCCGTGTTAAAATAGGAAATTAATTAATGACAGTTGTTTGTTGACTATGATTTGTGGATTTTACTCTGATCCAATTAGTTTTATGTTTTGACCAAAGTTATTTTTTTGCTTCAATTTGGCCTCAAGTGAACTTCAAAGACTTTTTTTTTTGGGAGAAGAAATAAGGATTGAAATGAAGTAAACTGATTGAGTGATGCATGACGAAGGAATTACTTCTAATTGATACGTGTGATTGTGTAGCCTTTTCTTAAACCTTTACACGAATAGAACCACATGTACAGATGACGGATTTTTTTTTCTTCTTTTTTGACCCCCTTTTTTGTGTCGATTTCTTAATTAGTTTTATCTTCCTCTTTCTTGTAATTTAGGGGGCGTTTGGTTCAAATTTATTAATCGGAATGGTAATGAGATTCATTGAGGGGTCAATGGGAATGAGAATCATGATTCCATTGGTAGTGTTTGGTTCAAATCCTGGAATAAAAATTATTGTCATTGATGATGTTTGGTTCAGTTTAACTTTAGTAATGGGAATCCATAAAAATGTAGAGAGAGAAAGTAATATAGAAAATATAGAGAAAAAGTAAAAAATAAAGATAGATAAATTATAATAAGAGGGGGTAGAGAGAGAAAGTGATATAGAAAATATAGAGAGAGAAAGTGATATAGAAAATGTAGAAAGAGAAAGTGATATATGAAATATACAGAAAAAATGAAAAATAATGATAAATAAATTATGATAAGAGAGGTAGAGAGAGAAAGTGATTAACAAAATATACAGAGTGAGAATGAGATGAGAAAGATAGAGAGAGAAAGTGATATAGAAAATATAGGAGAGAGGAAAGTGATATAAAAAATATAGAGAAAAAGTGATATAGAAAATATAGAGAAAAAGTGATATAGAAAATATATATAGAGAGAAAATGAGATGAGAGAGGTAGAGAGAGAGTGATATAGAAAATGTATAGAGAGAAAATAATATAGAAAATATAGAAAAAAGTAAAAAAATAAAGATAGATAAATTATAATAAGAGGGGTAGAGAGAGAAAGTGATATTGAAATTATATAGAGAGAAAGTGAGATGAGAGGGTAGAGAGAGAAAGTGATATAGAAAATGTAGAGAGAGAAAGTGATATATGAAATATATAGAAAAAATGATAAATAATGATAAATAAATTATGATAAGAGAGGTAGAGAGAGAAAGTGATTAACAAATATCCAGAGAGAGAAAGAGATGAGAAAGATAGAGAGAGAATGTGATATAGAAAATATAAAGAGAGAAAGTGATATAGAAAATATAGAGAAAAAGTGATATAGAAAATATAAAAGAAAGCGAAATATTAATATAGATAAATTATAATAAGAGAGGTAGAGAGAAAAAGTAATATTGAAAATATATAAAGAGAAAACGAGATCAAAAAGGTAGAGAGAGAAAATAATAGAAAATGTAGAGAGAAAAAAAAATAAATATGCAGAGAGAAATTTTAAAATGTAGAGAGAGAAAGTAAAATGAGATAATATAAAAAGAAATAGTAAAATATAAAATAAAAAATAAAAAATAAAAAAGGAGTGTTTTGGATATATGAAAAGGAGGGAATGATTGAGGAATTTGATTGATGAGGGGGGAGTAGGGAATGAAAATGAGGGAATGATTCCCTTATTTTCATTCCCATTGACACTTACCAAACAGTGTCAATGGGAATGATTACCATCCATTCTCATTCCCTATTCCCTATTACCCTAAACCAAACGTCACCTTAGTTTTCTTCCAAACTTTCAAAGATATCTATACCTCAAAAGTGAAAGCTTACATTTTAATCACAGTTTGTTCCATACAATTCATGAACATTTGTTGAGAAATGAGAAACATCTTTTAACTTTCTTTGATTTGATTAATCTCGATCAAGTTTGCTCAACCAAGTTAGTATCTCTAAGAGATGGTTAGATCTTGGTGATTGATGAATGATGAATGATGGCCCTCTTATATGTTCTTGTAGATGATTAATTTTGATTAAGTGCTTAATTAAGTCAGTATTTACAACAACAATTAGTTGATGATGATTGATCAGTGAGTAGCCATCGTTTAAACTTATCCATTCTCTTTTTATTCTAATTCAATGCAAGTAGATGATTCATGCTTATGCCCATTTTACACAAGCTCTCTTAGTAGTTTATAACATATAAGTGTATCCGGAGAAGCATTCAAAATTTTCTTATTTACCAAATAACTTTTATAATTTAGTAGCAATGTTTTAAAGTATTTGTTTTAATAATTTAGTAAAGAATATGAATGACATAACCAAAAAAAACCATACATATTGCTGTAACATATTCTCAAAATTTACTAACTGATAATTAAGAAATTTAATGTTTGAATCTCAATTATAGTATATCATAGGAGTTTTTTTCCAATAAAAAATGAATTTAAGAAGGTTGATTGTCTATTAAATTCTAGTATTTTCCGATTTATTCGGACGGTTGGTAGAAAATTTTTGTGGGCGGATTGATCATTCAGGATTATTTGATTTGAAGGACAGAATATATGATGTAAAAAAAATATTCTCAAAATTTAGCAATTATT
>JAGFNQ010006744.1:0-43474 GCA_024364735.1 Boesenbergia rotunda | reverse complement strand
ATGGCCGTCAGCCTGTGGCGTTCTGTGTTCGGATCCACCTCCTTGGCCGCGCCGGAGGAGGACGGCGGCGTGGCGTTCTGGTCCTACCCTGAGCGCGCCGGCTGGCTGACCAAGCAGGGCGAGTACATCAAGACGTGGCGTCGCCGCTGGTTCGTCCTCAAGCAGGGAAAGCTCTTCTGGTTCAAGGATTCCCAGATCACCCGCGCCTCCGTGCCCCGCGGTATCATTCCCGTCGCCGCCTGCCTCACCGTCAAGGGCGCCGATGATGTCATCAACCGCGCTTTCGCCTTCGAGCTCTCCACCCGATCCGAGACCATGTACTTCATCGCCGACTCCGAGAAGGAGAAGGAGGAGTGGATCAACTCCGTCGGCCGATCCATCGTCCAGCACTCGCGATCGTTGGCCGATGCCGAGGTCGTGGACTACGACAGCGCCAGGCGTGCTGCCACAACCTCGTCCTCGACTGACGCAAAGCCCTCCAACACCGATCAAGAATAGCCAATCCATGATGTACAAATTCACCTCTCTCAAAATCTAGGGTTTGTAATTTCTCACTATGTTTTCATAATCTTAACAATGTGATTTCTTCTTGGTGATTCGAGATATCAGTGTGATCTTCTCCATGTTTCGTATGCTGTTAATTGTGTCTTTTCTTTCCCTCATCGGGTTGCTAAATATCCTTTCATTTTCGCCAATAACCGCAGACATCATATTCCTCATGCCCCTTTCTTGCTATTATTCTCTGTCACACTGAAATTTCTGCCTCAGAAGCACCATTCTCGATTGTTCATAAAAATTACTCAGCATCAAAAGATTACCTTTGTATTGAAGAATCAATTGATCATATAAGGATAGCCTTGTTCCCTTTTCCAAAAACCTCAGCTTGCCCCTACTAGTTCTTTTTTTTTAGATTGTCTAACTTGTTCAAGAATCATGTACTGAGAATGGCTTAGAAAAAAACCATCAACCAAGGTCAGTTAGAATCCATGGAAATAGCAAGGAGAAGAAAGAAAATTCTCAGTTATGCATAATTAGACGGCTTGTGTTTCCAGCCTGAGTAATGCATATCATTTGTAGCACCCAACTTAGTCTGAAAATTCTCAGTTATGCATATCGCAGGCAACTTCTCCTGTCCTTGACATAATTTAATTCAAGTTGTGAACGGACATGGCATTCGTTTGCACAACAATATTAACATATTTGTGTAGAATGTAAGATCGTTTGCTCCTCGTCATCAGTTGGTACTTATGAATAACTTTAACAAACGCCATAGATCATTTCTCATCCAATTTATTTGTGGTATATTTGATGTTCAAGATAAAAACATTTACACCCAAAGACCTTAAACTAACAAACATTGGACATTCTTCTATTTTATTGCTCATAAGGTGTCTTGTTGAAAATAATCGTAAATAATATCCTATTTAAATATAACAAACTATATTTATGGCTTGTACATGAAAATGCTAGGATCTCACAGAATAGCCGTCTCTTGAACATGGATAAATATGATTAATTCCTAAATTTTCACATTCAATAAACAATTTTTTTTATATTCTAAAGTAGATTATTAAATTAACCAATTTGAATTCTAGGAATCTTGTGGTACGTTCTTTATTGATATGCCCAAATAATGATTGTACTTGTCACGCCCCGAGGAGTCGCTCGACCGATACGGATCAGCCAGTTTCCCCCACGCCCGGCGGACAATTCACAAACTCAAGACCAAAACACCAAACTAGCGCACAATACCAAGGAAGACGTGCATACCGGTATGACTAACAACAAAGTTAAAAGACACAAGGGCCTCCACGGCACACAAAAGTACAACCAAATCGAATAAGAACACAGCGGAAGATAATAAAGCAAATACACAGTACCGACACCCAATACAGGGACTATAAATCAAGAAAACATCTCGACGTAAGGTGATGGGACTGGCAGCTGGACCCTCCTGGCGATCAACCTGAAATAAAAACAAGGAGCTACGGGGTGAGTTCAAAGAACTCAGCTGATAACTCATATATATGCAAGATAGTCTAAGCTAGCAATAGAGATACAACTATCAAAATATCACAGGTACTATCCATACTAAATAAAGCAAATCCGAGAAGTAGAACAAACATACCAGCGATGCAGGGTCATCAAGACCATGAAAAAGGGTCTCCTGAATGTGCATGTAAATCATGTGCAACAACCACATACAGCAATTGTAAAGAAATACGTATGCACATGGTGCAATGACATGGTCACCTCTGTCGCCGGTCAGACATCGTCACCTGTATACGGGAGGAAGCTGAGCGGGAAGCCAACCTCCGGCGTAGAGCTGTGACTCCATCCGTACTCGACCCATCCGGGGAGCCATCCCTACCCCGGGTAATAGAGCGATCGAGTAGACGGTATGCTACCGGCGTAACACCCCTACCCCATGACCTACCCGGGTAGCCTTCTCTACCTCCGGTCATCATCCGTAGAACTGGGGGATATCTCTATCTGAGTGTTACACCTACCCCATGTAATATGGGGGAGAAAAGTCTCTCTCATCTCCTGGTATTAGGGCAACTCAAGGAGGGACCCCTGCCTGCTACCACGCTCCGATCCACTAACCCATGAGTGCTTGAGCGGAGCAGCACAGACATCCTACCCATACTCCGTCAACCACTAACCCATGAGTGGCCGTATGGGTAGGTCAGTATGACTGTCGACCTAGCCTACCCAACAATGGCCCCTGGTCGACAGTGATGCAAGGTGCACGATGATGCATGACGTCAGTCACCACAGCATCTACTATCTAATCCACCTATATCAGCATGATATGCAAGGATCACATATAATTATGCACCATATCCTAAATCCTAGAAGGTATCAGTATCACATATCAGGTCTAGTATATATATCATAGTAACGGAAAACAAATACACGCAAATAACACCCTATCGCCAATCCTAGCATATCAAGCATATAAAGCTGTGACTATCTAGGAGATAAGTCAGAGGTACCCGCCTCAATATGCCGATGTCCGAGCGTGTAAGAACCCCCTGTCCAGAAATAAAATCCGCAACCAATGCGTCAGCTCAAAGCCCTGCATCCAAAAATATGATCTTAAATATATACTCAAATTAGTAGCAAATCAAATAATTCCCTAAATCTAGTTAGGGTTAACCCCCAAGTAGGTATTCATCTAATTAACTTGACTCACCACCCATAGTTCCATCCACTGATCAAGCCCCATTTAAGACAATCACAACTCATTCAATCCAACTGCACAACCGAATTACAGGATCAAACTAATCTAACCAATACACACTACCCCACACTCACGGCAGGAACAGGGATCACAACCCGAAACCTAATACCAAACGATCTAATCAATTATCTCCCAATCTGAATCCAAAAACAGAAAGAACCATTTGATTACAATCCACCACAACCTAGGCACGCTCAGGAATCAAGGGAGGACACCGAATGAACCGAAATCAGCTTCATTATGAGCGAACAGAACTCACAACTGGAGCAAACGCGAAGAGAAATCCACTCCCTCGAATCTTCTGAATCCGAAGCCTAACACAACCAAGAACAGATCTAAAACAAAGGCTATTTCCAAATCCATTATTAACTCACCGTGTTTAATCGGAGACGGCAGAAATCCGTAACTCACAGCCCCGAATTCACCTCAAGAACCGAAATGAGCTATTTGATTACAATCAACCAAAACCTAATTCAGAGCTGCATCCACTACAGGATCCTTACCTGAGTTACTAGTCGATCCCCTCGCGTCCCAAGCAGAGCGAGGAAGAAAACCAAAACAGCCAACTCCACTGCTCTTTCAGATCGGCGATCCCATAGCCCATCTAATCGCACAACAGAACCAACGAGTTCCTTCTCCGATCAGAGCTCACCTCACGCTCGCAATAGCCCCCTCAAACACCAGCCCTAAATCCAAATGGTGACAAGATTACCAAGGGAAAAAGGAAAGATCAGGGGGATCAGCCAACCCTTACCTGAACTTGATCCGTCTGCAGATCTCCGAAACAGATACCCGGCCAGCCTTCACTCGTCGATCAGAGCAAGCAGCAGCGGTCGCCGGCTCTCGGATGGTCTCGCGTGGAGGAGTACCCGCGACTCGTTGATCCGGAGCAAGGTAGAGGAGGGAGGGAATCAAAGCTTCCTCCAGTGGCACCGATCGCCCTCGCAGAGATGGCGATCGCCTCCTTCGACGAAGCCAGAGGAGAAGAAGACGAAGGGTGGAAGGAAGTCGGGGAAGGTGCGGCGCTCGCGTGCTGCCACGGAAAAGAAGCGAGACTTATAAGTGCCCTACCCATCTTGCATTTTAGTCCCTCTGTGTTCCAAAATGTTCCATCTGAGCCCTTAAGTTATGACCATTAACATTTAAGCCCCTCCGGTTTTTGATATTTAACAGTACTTCGGTAACCTTGGCCAAACATGACAATCAAGCTTTGAATAGTTAGTCTTGGGGACCGTACTAGACACTACATGCAAAATCAAAGTAAAATGGTACGGGCAGATACAAGAGGAAGTCAAAATTAAAATTTTATATCAAAATTTTATTAAACTATTTAGATAGTTTTGAATTTTGTTTCAATATTAGGATCTGAGATATATATATTTTTATATATATTTTTCCCAAGTAGACACGGGTATTACAAATCACTCCATAAAATTTGAGATTTTTTGGAGATTTATGAAATTTCTGGTACATTTCTGAATTTGGGTTCAGAATGCTAAAAATGCAGTTATCATGGTACCAGTCGACTGAGACAGGGGCAGTCGACTGATAACAGTGTTGTCTAGTGAGAGACTAGCTACTGTATAATTTTTTGATAGGGATAAGTCGACTGGTAACTGTCTCAATCGACTGATACGTGCTGAAATTATTTTTAGCAGTCGAAAAATGTCCAAATGATTGTCAAATATATGTATAATCTTATGAGGGGTTAATATACAATGTTTGTGGTCTTTTAAGGTTAAAGAATCCAATAATTGGGGAGATTGTTTGTCACGCCCCGAGGAGCCGCTCGTCCGATACCGACCGGACTGCTTCTCCCTCGAACCGGCGGACAATCCGAAAACCCTAGCACATCGACCCTCGCGGTAAGCCTGTACCCAAGCCTATAGAGCTGGAACAAGGCTCCGAACGCGTAAAACAAACGACGTCGTCAAACAAAAAGATGCGTACCGGTACGACTTACGACAAAACAAAGTAAAACGAAGGCCTCCATGGCACACAAAAATACAACCATATCGAAAATACAACAGCGGAAAAGATGAAGTAACAGAGATGAAAAATGAATAAGAAGGGTACCAACATGTACCCACAACGAATACAAGATAAATCCTCGAAAGTCGCCTCGACACGCATACACAGGGACAGGCAGACAGGCACTCCAGTCGATCATCCTGAAATAGAGGAAAAACAGGTCTAACGGTGTGAGTCCTAGAACTCAGCGAATACACAGGTATGCACAAGGAGATATAATAACAGTAAGTACCAGCAACTATAGAAGAAAGTGCAGTAATAATAAAAGCAGATCTAAACCAGCAGACGAAAAGTATACCTACCTGTGCCGAACCATCCCCGTAGTATGCATGTCAACCAAGTGCAGCAATCAAGTAGAGCAATCACAACCAGATGCATCAATGCACAGTATGCTCATGATGCAGCATGGGTCACCCCTGACGCCAGTCGGCTACTATCGCCTCTACGCGAAACCGAGTGGGTAGGGCTCTGACCGGGTCCTCCCTCCACTTAAACGGACATCGTCGTGCCTCACACGACACCGAATGAGTCGGGTCTCAGACCCTGAACGTACTCTGTCATCGGACAAAGTGACGTTCCCTGCCCCTCACTATCATCGGATAGGTAGGGGACCTGTCGGAGCGCCGTGGCCTATAATCCACTAACGAAGAGTGGAACTGGGACTACACGACAGGTAAAGTGGCAGGTATGACGACCCATCTCAACCACTAGGGGAGTCAAAGGTCGCCTGCATATGCCCCTACACGAGTAGCAAGTACGACGACCCATCTCAACCTCCAGGGAGTCAAGGGTCGTCCCCTATGCTACGTGCAACAATGATGCATGTCACTATCCCATGCATCATCCACTATCTATCTCTGCTGTCATCTACATGATATGCAGTAGTCCAGATAACCGGTATGCACCAATACCTAAATCCTAGCGTAAGGTATAAGGTATGATGTCCGCAGATCCAATAAACACAGTAGCATGGAACAATAAACAGTAATCCCTCAGCAGATAGCAAGTGCCGAAATATAATACAGGAATAAAACTAACAGGTATCCCTACTACTATCATATCTAACTATGCATAGTAAAGGTACCCGCCTTCAAAGTAGAACTGCGTAAGTCGAGAATCCTCCATCCAGACAATCCGCAATGAAGTAGAAACGTCGATCAATATCCTGTATCAAATAACAAATACCCAATACAACTTAGTAATTGAATAATTCATTAAATGACTTAACCCAACCAACTAAGGTTGGATTCAGATTAGGTATAACCCAAACCTAACCCACTCACTACAAGCTAGGACTCTATTCTCACGCTCAAAGTCGCAACAACCAACACACAGATCAAAATTCCTTCATCCAAACCTCTACAGATCCAGAATACAGCATCTAAACAGAACCAAATCCTACAACACCTTCGATCAACTCCAAACCAATTCTCACAGCAACACAAAAATAACTACAACCTCTAATTCAACAGATCAAAGAAATGAAAGATCAACCTCCATAAACCACTCACAACATAACTCTAAGCATGAACAGAGCTCAAAATCGATCAGTAATGACCAAGAATAAAAAGGCAAGAAACCTAGCTAGGATCGATCAGCAATGGACCAAATTAACAACTACACAAAACTGATCAACAACCCACAAAACTCACCAGAACCTAACCCATCCAATACCACACCGAGAATACCTTCGATCTCAGCAAATTCCGTATCAAATTATAACACACGACAGAGAACAAATCCACACATCTATGAACTCATCCAAAATCAAAGACCAAGATACATACATCACAAACTAACCATTCCATACTTCAGATCGAAACTATCATCCTAACCTGATATCTCAGCACCTAGCAATTGGTAGTCGATCAAGCCCCCAAGGAACTGCAACATCTCCAAAGGAAAGATCAAAAGGCCTCCTCTTCCTCTGAAGTACCAGACCCCCAACCTCGAGGTGATCACTGCTAGACCATAGTACATCAACGAGATAACGAGGTGATGCTGCCAGATCAAAATGGAAGTGTCGATCACAAAAGGAATCGAGTAGAATTTGTAGAGGCGTCGATCAACCAAGAAATACGGAAAAACTCAGCAAGATCTGATACAAAAATCACATACCCATCGGAGTGGATTGATCAGCAACCGCTCGCGTGTCCTAGCCCTATCCCACGCCGACGCTTGACCAGTTGAAGAGGTGAAGGATCGTCGAACCCCTAGATCTCAGATGTGCCCTAGATCCGAAGAGGAGAACCGAACACCTCGACCCTCCGACGTCGCTTGATTGTCGCACGAGAACTGGTCGCCGGCCCGCGACGCTCCGATCGCCCAAGTGAAGAAGAACGAAGAGGAAGGAGGTGAAGAGGAAGAGTCGAACTCGCCTGGGGTCGCGTGGGTTCGGTGGTTGGGAGGAGAAGGAAGGAAGTGGAGAGGGTTCGCGAGGGCTGGGCTCGCGATCGGCCCAAATAACAATCAGGATGACTTACCTTTTTGCAATTTGACCCTCTTCTTTCACTAAATCTCATACGAAGTCCCCAATTTCCAGCCCTTTTGCCTTTTAGCCCTTAAAAATTTTCATATTCTAACATTGTTGGAGCTCTTTTTTATGTGTGACAAAGGGGGAGAATTATTGGGTTTAAATGAGAAACCAACACACCTTTGCCAGGAATCTAAGCTCAAGGGGGAGCTTAAGTGAAGGGGGAGCATTTGTTGGCAAAGGGGGCGAAGTATTTTTGCAAGGAAAACCTACTCAAGGGGGAGCTTAGGTAAAAGGGGGAGTCTAAGGTTAGGTTCCATGATAATATGCTTTGTTGTTGTTTCCCTAACTTAAACGGGTTGCCAAACATAAAAAAGGGAGAGATTGTTGGAGCAATCTAGGTACCTTCGGTTTTGATATTTTGGTAAAGGTTTAAGTTAGGATTATTGTTGTATTTAATATGCATTGTGAGTATGCAGGATATAGGTACAATCGACAACAAGGACCGAGGTCGAAGGAAGCTCCAAAAGGCAAGGCGTGAAGGATGGAGAGACATCTGAGGGACGCAAGGCTGATAGAGGAGGCTAGAATGCTTGGTCTAGGTTGGTCAGGCGAGGACAAGTGCTAAGTGACTGTAATCGCCGTTGAAACCCTAGGTTTAGGGTTTGGGCAGTCGACTGCTGCTTGAAACAGTCGACTGGTGTTAGGCATAGAAAGATCAGTCGACTGATCTTCTATGCAGTCGACTGATGTCGTCTGAAATTCGAACGTTGGACTGTAACGTTCGAATTTAACAGCTGGCAGTCGACTGGTGTTGGCACCAGTTGACTGGTAACGACTGTTTCAGGGTCGAGCTCTATTTAAGAGAGCTCGGTTTGGCTAGGCAAAGGTTGACGAAATAACCTTGGTTAAAGCTTATTAGTAGTCTACTAAGCTCAGGTGTGTGTGCAAGTGTTGTGGTGAGGTTTCTCCACCCACAAGGAGCGACACGAGCTAGTCAGAGGCTTTCTGGGGAGTCATCTACAGACGGATCAGGGTCATCCACCTTCCAGACAGCCACGGAGTAGGAGTATCATCTCTGAACCACGTAAAGGTTTGATATTAGTGTTTGTGTTGTTATTTGTTGTTTATAGTTCCACTTGCGCACGCTAACACGTGTAGGAAGAAACGTGATTGAAGTGGGTGAACGACTATTTACCCCCATCTAGTTGTACGCACCGGTCCCAACAAGTTTCACTTTTATCCTAACAATCACTACGACTATGTTTGAGTTCTTGTCATCAATATTGACTTGTGTAGGTAGATCACCCTAATATATCCGATGTGAACTTTTGGAATTATATTGGCATACCAACCCTCATCGTTGCATATTTCAAAAGATTCACAACTAGGGACCACTACCAAGAGGGACCCTTTCTTGAGATCCCGCGTCCTCTAATTGACTCTCTTTCTACTATGCGACATCGCATTAGGTTAGATTCATTAAACTCTCTGATAGCCTAGGGTTCCTAGTGTTTCGTTAGGTTGCACTTTAGTATCTGATTTCCCATGTCACGATTCTCTACGTATAGGAGGGATGAGTTCTCCTTTTGGTTCATCCCTAAATTCTCATAGGATTGTGATTCTCGAGCTTTTGGCGTCGAGATCGTGTAAAAGCTACTCCCTAATCCTAGAATTCAGCAATTACTCTATAATCATGCAATATTATATCCTTTGAATTAGATTGATCAAGGAGGCTCTCGGCGTTATCTCATATAGCTCGACAGATGTTCCAGTACTTCTCATATTGCTCGGCGGAACTCCCAGTCCCAAACCTTCCTTAGTGGCCTAAGATAGCCCCATTATTCCTCATATAGCTCGGAGGAAGAAACCCAGTTACTAGCAAGTATGATATCAACTAAAATTATACTCATATATCATATACACATCACATCTAGCCTAAGTAAGAGATTGTTGGATTTAATTTCTTAAGGTGGGTTTAATATAACGTGTATATATGAATACAAACCGAACTCATTTAAGTGGTCTAACTTAAGGTTATTGGGTTTCAGTAGAGTTGTAAATGAACCAAACATTCATGAATATGCTGAGTATTCGCCTTGGTAAGAGCTTATTTATGTCCGTTCAATACATGTAAGATCAATTAAATGAAAAAACTTGAATAACTCGTTAAACTAAACAAATAAGTTTGAACACATGTGTTCAACTCATTAACATCCGTGAACATGTTCATGAATAATATCCGTAAAAATGATTATAATAAAATTCTTATCAACATGCTTAGTAAGCAAAAAAAATATTCAAAAATGAATAAACATGTTTGTATTATGAAGCTCAATAACCAAACAAACAAACTTAAAAGGTAAAAACTTTGAACAATCAAAAAAGTTTGAATTGAGAGTTTAATAACATTTAAACAAACCAAGCTTGAACCAAACTCGAGCTCATGAAAAATAAACCAAGCTAAATTTAAACAATCATTTCAACAGCTTGGTTTGCTTTGGGCTCGGCTCGTCTTGGCTCGGTTATCTTATCAAACAAACTTAAACACCATAAAAGTTGGCTCAGCTTGGCTCATTTACAACCCTAGATTTTGGGTTATTGGATATGGGTTAATGTATAGAACCTTTTAATTCGATCTCCTACGATTGGTCTCCTACGTATAAGATTGGTCTCCTACGATTTAGGGTATCTTGACATCTTGCCTTCATTCTCTATTGAAAAAGGTTTTGCGACGTTGTCATCCCAAATCCTTTAGAAAACCTTCTTCTAGTTTTTTCACTATATTTTCTTCTATAGCTATCGAGCACATGACGCATTAGGATAAGGACAATGATTCTTCAATCAAATAACTTTTTTTTTGTTATTCATTTACTATTTTATGCCATATTTCATTGAAATTAGATTTATGTGTTTGTGTTTTTCTTATTACGAATAAATACGGCATATTAGACTTTTATGTGATTAGGATTTTTCAGAACTCTATGTTTTCAAGAAACATATTACGTTGTCTCACCTCCTAGTTATTCGAACAAAGTTCTCTTAACTCCTCTTCTCAGAAACTAAAACAGAAATGGTTAACAAGCAAGCTTATTAGACTTATAACGTTTTTTACAAAGAAAAATTTAGGCATCACAGGCAAAATCATCAGCAAAATTGGCATAATTCTGGAAACAGTTCAGTTGGCATGCATTTCATATGGATCTCATACATAAAAATGGACAAGACTCAACGAAAAATATTTTGATTTTTTTAAAAAAAAACATTCTTGGTGGCTGTGAATATTAATATATAACATGACATTCATATTCTTTACAAGAACTACTCTTCTCCTTGTTTTATTTGATCATATTCCTACTAGTGTTCGTGTTCTTATGTAATAAGAGCAACTAAAGACACTTATAATACATGTTCTGAGCAATCACATGTTAGTCATGAGCAACATATTCTTGATCGTTTCCATTCTTGTCACTGCATCTGCCATGGTGATCCGCTCCGCCGGCGACGCCTTAGCGCAGCAAAGACCAACCATAAACACCGACTCCAAGCACTGCTTTATTCTTCCTGCCGTCTGATTCCCAATCATGAAGTCCAACGCCACGTATTCGCCCCCTTCCGAGAACATCGCCGGATCCGCCACGCCTCCGGTGACGTCAACTCCGGTGGCGAGCTTTTTCTCTATAAAATTTTGCAGTGAAAACCCGTCCTTGAACTCCTCGTCCGTCGGCCGCTTCCCCGTGAACAACTCCAGCAGCAGCACACCGTAGCTGTATACATCTGCCTGCGTTGAAATCAGCCCGCCCATCCCATACTCTGCAAATCGCACAAAAAAAGAGAGCCAATTTTAACATCTCGGGGAAATTTAATCGGCCAAATTATAAACTCCCTGGAGCGTGCAGCACCTGGAGCCATGTAGCCGATGGATCCTTTAATGGCGACGGAAGAAGATTGGTAAACGCTGGAGCTCCTCGTGAGGAACCTGGCGATGCCGAAATCCCCCACGAGAGCGGTCATGTTGGCGTCGAGAAGCACGTTGCTGGGCTTCAAGTCGCAGTGGATAATCGGCTTGTCGCAGTGGTCATGAAGATAGTTCAAGGCCGCGCCAACGTCGATCGCGACGCTGATCCTCTGCACGAGGCCCAATCTCTTCGTATTATGGAGCTTCTTGTCGCTTGGATAGGGGTGCAACCAGTTCTCCAAGCTCCCCTTCGGCATAAACTCGAACAGAATGGCTCTGAATTCGTCGTTGCCCATGGAGTCGATGCTGACGCAGGTGGTGAGGATCTTGACGAGGTTCCGATGGCGGATGTTGCGAAGTGCTTCGCACTCAGCGATGAAGGCCTTGAAGGCGCCGCGGTGCTCGAGGTCGAGCACCTTAACCGCGATTTGCTTGTCACCAAGGAAGCCTCTGTACACCGAGCCATAGCTTCCGACGCCGATCAAGTTTTCCGGGGAGAAGTCATCGGTGGCCTTCAGCAAGTCCCTGTAAGACACTATGGTGTGAACATTATCAATTGTCTGATCGCCGTGGACCATGGAATTTTCGTCGATCATCCGCCGACGTCCCACAACGTAGAACGCAGTCAAGAGAGCAATACTCAAGAACAAAAGAGACACCGGCAGTGCTATTGCGAGCGCGAGCCGCCAATTCTTCTTGGATTTGTGCGTTGGGCAGGAAGGCAGATGCAAACTCGCAATGCCGCCGCAGATTCCTCTGTTTCCCTCGACGTAAAACTCGCTAGAATTAAGGAACACTCCTTGACTTGGCACCTCACCGGTTAAAGAATTGTAGGAAAGGTTGAGATTCTCCATGTCCTGGTAATTTCCTAGGAACTCCGGAATTGGACCGGACAGGTTATTGTGCGAGAGGTCCAAGCGTTTGAGGCCCTTCAAGTCGGCGAGAGAGTTAGGAATGGTCCCTTCGAAGAAGTTCCTGCTCAAATTGAGATATTCCAGAACTTGGCATTCTCCAATTGTGCTCGGAATGCGTCCGGAGAAGCTGTTGTTGTACAAGGACAAGTACGGAAGGTTGCGCAGCATGCCGACCTCCTGCGGTAGCGGCCCGCTCAGGTAGTTGTTGGACATGTCGACGAAGTTCGACAGGGCTTCGATGCTTAGAACTTCAGGTGGAATTGAGCCGGTGAGCTGGTTGTTAGATAGGTCCAAAATGTTTAGATTCTGGCACTTCCCGAGCTCCGCCGGTATCGTGCCGGCCAGGAGATTTCCGTTGAGGAAGAGCACGTTGAGCCTAATCAAGTCACCAAGCGCCGGAGGGATGGTGCCGGTAAACTTGTTGTCGTCCAAGAACAATAATTCCAAATTGACGAGCTCACCGAGGAAGCCGGGGATGGGACCGGTGAACTGGTTCTCGTTCAGACCCAGCGTCAAGAGGTTAGTGAACCTCCTAAACGTGGCCGGAAAGTTTCCAGAGATGCGGTTCCGGCCGAGGGTGAGGCTATTGAGCCTCCGGGAGAGGTTGGCAAAGGAAGCTGGGAGCTCTCCGGCGAGTTGGTTCTCCATGAGGTTGAGGTCCTCCAGCTGCGTGCAGTTCGCCAGGGAGGAGATGAAGTCCCAGTCTTCGGGGGCGGACGCCACGAGCTGGTTTTCACCGAGGGAGAGCTGCTTCAAATTAAACAATTTGCTTCCCAGACTTCGCGGTATGTGCCCGCTGAAATTGTTGCTGTTGATGTCGAGTTGCTCGAGAAGCACGGCGTTATTCAGCGACGCCGGAATCTGGCCCTCGAGTTGGTTGTAGGCCAAACCTAGCCCCTTCAGGTATGGCAAAGTGTCGCCGATGTCATCCGGTAGCGTCCCGATGAAGTTGTTGTAGGCCATGATCAAAGTTTGCAAGTTACTGATTCTGAAGAGGGACTGGGGAATGTTGCCGCTGAGGTTATTATTCGACACCTTCAAGAAATAGAGCTTCTGGAGATTGCCTAAATCCTCCGGTAATCTGCCTTCGAGGTGGTTGAACTCCAAGTCGAGGATTTGGAGCGAAGAGAGGTTGGTGATGGAGGGAGGGATTGGCCCGGTGAGGGCGTTGGTGGAGAGTCTGATGTAGGTGAGATTTACCAGTCCACCGATCGAATCGGGGATACCTCCCGTGAGATTGTTGTCGCTGAGGAAGAGCGTCTCAAGGTGGAGCATTCTTTCCAGCGGATGAATTTCGCCAGAAAGTGAGTTGGATGAAAGGTCAAGGAACCAGAGGCTCGTCAGATTTCTCATCGCCGACGGGATGGCTCCGGTTAGTTTGTTGTTGGCGAGGCACAGCAGGCCGACGGAATACAGGTCCGCAAACGACGTAGGGATTCCTCCCTTGAGCTGGTTGTACGAGAGGTCGAGGTATGAAACATTTAAGAGGTCGCCGAGGGATGAAGGGATCTCGCCGGTGAGCGTGTTGTACGAGAGGTCGAGGTAGGAAACTTTTAAGAGACCGCCGAGGGATGAAGGGATCTCTCCGGTGAGCGTGTTGCACGAGAGGTTGAGGTAGGAAACTTTTAAGAGGCCGCTGAGGGATGAAGGGATCTCGCCGGTGAGCGTGTTGTTTGAGAGATCGAGTGTTCTGAGAGAGACAATCCTCCCCAGCGAATGGGGAATCCCTCCGGTGAGACCGTTGTCGGCGAGGCTCAGAAAGAGGAGGTTGGGAGGGGGTTTGGAGCCGAACTGGGCCGGAATGGCGCCCGAAAGGGAATTGGCGGTGAGGTCGAGGAGGGTGAGGTTGGCGCAGAGATCGAGCGTGGCCGGAAGTGTGCCGTTCAATTCGTTGTAGCTCAAGTCGAGTTGGCTCAGCCCGACCAACCGGTCTAGCTCCGGTGGGATTTCACCGTACATGGCGTTGTTGGGGAGGAGCAAGGAGGAGAGGTAGGTGAGGTTGGCGATGGCGGGGGAGATGACGCCTTTGACGCCGACGGCGGCGAGGTTGAGGGAGGAGACGCGGCCAGGGTGGGCGGCGTCGGCGCATGCGACGCCCGGCCAGCGGCAGAAGTCCAGCGTGGCGTTCCACGGCCGGAGGAAGCCGCTGGGGTCATGTGATATGGCGGCGCGGAAGGCGAGCAGGGCCGCGCGGTCTGCATCAGGTCCGGCTGCGTCAGTGGCGGAGTGGCAAGTGGGGAGGGAGTGTGGGAGGAGACAGAGGAGGAGCAAGGCAAGGATCGGCATGATCTTCATGGGCAAAGCACTTAATAAATGCAAAGAAGAATTCAGTCGATGAGCTGCCTAGTGAGTGTCAAGGAACGCGACGAATTATATAGAAAGCAGAGTGATAAGTTTTGAGTGGAGACATAGAAAAATATGAGAAGTTAGACTTTGACTTCTGTGGGTGGGGAATTGAACGGCAGTACCGCGCACTTCGGTCTATGTCTCGTATTTTCAAAATAATAATAGTAATAATTTATGTCAAATGAAAAATATTTGCATCCACACTATAACCTTTCTTATCATTAATAATTTAAATTTTTAATAATTTAAACAAAATAATTTAAAACTATAAAATGTATAAATTTCTATATTAACATTCATATGCATTAAAATATATATATATATATATATATATATATATATATATATATATATATATATATATATATATATATATATATATATATATATATATATATTTCAAAAAGGTTGGAACCGCCAACCCAGCGGCCCCTGGTCTCTGCCCCACAAGTGTCCAGAGGGGGTAAATCACGGTGAATGCTGGGCAGGCCAAGACACCCAGGCGCGAGGATATATATATATATATATATATATATAGAGAGAGAGAGAGAGAGAGAGAGACCGCGTGCGGACTGGCGCCTGATCGGTCACCAGACTGATCAGGCACACTACCTGCGACTTCTCGACACCAACGGCGGCCTTCGATCACCGCCCCCGAACAAAACTATAACCCAAGGGGAGTGCGATGAACCCTAGGAGGAGGGTGGACCCGTCGGGTATGGGTGGACCCGTCGAGTACGGGTGAACCCGTCGGGGGCACTCCCGAGCCTCCGGTGGCCGATCAGGCACACGACCTGCGACTTCTTGACACCAACGGCGGCCTTCGGCCGCCACCCCCGAATAAAACTATAACCCAGGAGGTGCGATGAACCCTAGGGGGTAGAGTGAACCCATCGGGTATGGGTGAACCCGTGGGGGACGCTCCCGAACCTCCGGTGGCCGATCAAGCAAGCGGTTATCACATGCGGACTGGAGCCTGATCGCACACAAGCCCACGACTTGTCTCCATATCACCCTTCACCGTACTCGAAGTCGTCCAACCAAGCCTATGTGTATCCTACAAACCTGCACACTCACATACACATATTAGATCACAATGAAACTCTAACTTAATCATATTGACACATACATCAAAATCATGATCCTCCATATCATACTTGGGTCGATTGCCCCAACAACCTCCCCCTCCTCGCATCTTGTTTCTTCTCATTCAGACCTCGATCGACATCGAGCCGCAACTCCTCCTCTCTTCTGTTTTATCGCCCGAAGCCACCGGCTGTCGACAGCCCCTCTCCGCGAGCGAAGCCGACCCAGGACCGGCGATCTTTCCTCCCTCAGCCACCGTCGAAAAATCGCAGAAGTATCAACTGAAGTAGCTGCTGAAGGGTCTGAAGTATCAACTGAATGGATTGCGATGTAGTCTGCTCCGTTGGGGTACTGTGGTGAGTACTGCTGGTGATGGCTCCAGGGGTGCTACGTTAGGTATCACCGGGGGTGCAAAAGTAGATACCACCGGAGGTACTACAGGAAATGTCGTCAGATACGATGGTGGTACCCTCAATGGCCGAGGTCCCTGCCCACCCAGTATCTCCGGAGGAGTCTGACCCCGACAGCGTGCCTCTACCCCAGGTCGTCTCACTGGAGACTCTGCCTCCATCCCGAAAGTCGCAGCTCTCTCAGACACTCGAGTCGTCCTACGTGGTCGCTCCAGGCCACCACGTCAACGGGGTGGGGTCAATTCGATACGACGGGACATACCTATATAGACATGACCCAATATTAATAAGATTATTTCTAGAACTACTAGCAAAACTTACCATATCCTTTCAGTCGCCTGGAGATGACCCGCCGCCGCCATGTCCCAAACACGTCCACATCAAGGAAAGCGACTCCGACATAAAATCCGAAAACACCCATAAGACCATAAGGTATCTCGCAACCTGGGCTCTGATACCAAATAAATTGTCACGCCCCGAGGAGCCACTCGTCCGATACCGACCGGACAGCATCACCCTCCACCTGGCGGACAATTCGACAACCTCACATTTACGACCCTCTCAGCCCGCCTGTACCGTAGCCTATAGGGCTGGAATAAGCCATTGAATGAAAAGCTAATGAAGACGACGACAAAAAACTACGTACCGGTACGACTTACGACAAAACAAAAATGAAACAAAGACCTTCATGACACACAAAAGTACAACTATACCGCCGTACTGAACAACTCAACAGAAATTAAAACAGCGAAAGCAAATGAAAGAATTGTAAGACCACAAATACAACTCAAACCAAAACATGAGTCGCACCGCAATAGAAGGACTGGGACAGGCTACCGGGCACTCCAGACGATCAACATGAGATGAAAAACAAGTTTGACGGTGTGAGTCCAAGAACTCAGCGAATACATATATCTGGTATGCATAATAAGCTACACTAGCAGTAAGAGTCAAACTGGCAATAGAAACAGTAATAACAGTAGGAAATGCTGAATCTATAAATACTAAATAAAAGGTACATATCAGAATCATATAAACCTGAAGATGTAAAGGCCCAAATATCACACGGGTAAGATAAGGTCACCAGACTCTATGTACATATACCTCCTGAAGGTGCAGATCAAACACATATACTGAAACCATATATAGCAAATACGAGCAAATGCAATAATGCAAACAACACAATCATGCAATGATGCATTATGTGCACATGATGTCTGTACGCACTCCAGCTACCCCTACACTGTGTGGCTGAGTGGACAGGATGTCAGGGAGCCAACCACTCCAACAACCATAACCCCAAAACCAGGCACGAGAGGAGTCAACTGCTCACGGGTCAGACAACCCATCATGACATGTACCCATACGCCAACAAAGGGGGAGCCAACTGCTCGCGGGTTACACAACCAATCATGACATGTACTCTAAGCTAGAAAGGGGGAGTCAACTGCTCTCTATACCACATCTGCCTGCTACCACGCTCCAACATTACTACCCATGAGTGATCGGACCGAGATACAACGAAACTACTGTCCACACCCGGAGGGGTCCCTGACTGCTACAATGCACTAGAATCACCGCTCAGGAGTGACCATGCAGAGTCTTGACAGGGCAACTGTGCGCACCCTCCAATAGCCACTACTCGCGTATGGCAATGTGTGCAGATCATGACTGTCATGACAGATGACGTGTCTCAACCACATGACTGGGAGCTCTATGCTGCCAGCCCATGCGCATGCAAGAACGATGCATGGCAATATCATACACCACACTTACCTAGCTAGTCTACCAATCATCAACATGATATGCAGAGGTCCAAATAACCGGTATGCACTATATCCTAGCCTTAGTGCAGGGTATAAGGTATTCTATCTCTAATCACCATATATATCATATGCAACAATAAAGAGTAAAGAGATCCAACCTCGAAGCAATACAGAAATAAATCTATCGTCTAAACATACAGTTAATATCAAGTGTAAATATATGGAAGCAGGAAATAATTAAAACTCTACTGATATCTATAACTAACTATGCATATAATCTGTGGCAATATCTAAATAGATAAGTCAGAAGTGCCCGCCTCCAAGTGAAATCTGAAAGCGTGGGGAGCCCCCATCCAAAAAT
This sequence comes from Boesenbergia rotunda, assembly GCA_024364735.1. Classification (NCBI taxonomy): domain Eukaryota; kingdom Viridiplantae; phylum Streptophyta; class Magnoliopsida; order Zingiberales; family Zingiberaceae; genus Boesenbergia; species Boesenbergia rotunda. The sequence continues at coordinate 24,882 of JAGFNQ010006744.1, read as the reverse complement.
ATATATCTCCGCAACGAAGGAGCTAAGTCAAATGCCTACATCATAAACTCAACTTAGCTAATTGTATAATTAAAATATAAGCTAAACTTTATGCCAAGCATAATTGAAATCAAAACCCTAACTTCAAACCACCCAGGTCCTCTTCTCCTCGTTCACAGCCAAGGAGTACACTAGCAAAAACTCACACTCACATCGATTCAACGGTACAAAGTACTACCCAAAACAAATCACAAGCAGCTCTCACCCAATCAAACACACTGGTAGCTATCATTCAAGATCATGGCAAAAGAAACCCAAACGGAAACAACAAGAACAAACCCTAGATCTAGATCCCATTCCAATCGATCCATTCAAATCAACAAGATCAGAAATCAGATTCACAGATCCAACTGTTAAATATCCGAACTTTGGAGGGCTGAAAGGCTAATTGTCATAACTTAAGGGCGCGGAGGAAAATTTTGGAAAAAAGGACTAAAATGCAAGATGGCTTAGGGCACTTATAAGTCTTGTTTTCCTCCCCGTCGCGACTCGCGAGCGCCCCTTTCTGCCCGACATTCCTTCTTCTTCCTCACATCTTCCTTCTCCTTCCTCTTCCTCTGAACGCCGCGCCGCGAGTTCCTCCTCCCTCTTCCTTTGATCGCCGCACCGCCTCGACCATCGGAGAGTCATCGCCGACCATCTCTTCTTCCGGATCGGAAATCCTAGGGCAAGCTTTCTTGGGGGATATCCGCCGCCCAAGATAGGAGAGGGATCATCGGCAGTCGACCTTGCTTTCCGAGTTCAGATCTGCCTTCTATGCTTGGCGGATGGAGGGTAAGCTGAGATTGTCTTGTTGATTAGTCTTCTCTACCAGTTGTTATCGTTTTCGATGGGTTTTTCCTCTCTAATCACGACTATTTCACTGCGATTCGGGTGAACTAGGTTTGGGACAAAGGGAATGCCTCTGATGGTTGTTGATTCTCTTCTCCCTGTCGTTGGATTGATTGTTATGCGAGCTGAGCACCGGATTTAGGTTGGGATCTTCTTCGACCTGAGCAAGCAGGGAGGGGAGGTGTGAGATCAGGTGAGTCCATTTTATTCCGTTGATCTCGTTGAAGATGAATTAGGTTTGTTAATTGGGATTTCTTTGCTTAGAATGTGTAGTCTGTGCCATGGAGCTGATCAGAATATGGATATAGCCTTTGATCTTACTTCCCTGTCATCTCCTTTGTACTGATCAGTGTAGGATTGGAATTCGATCTTTGTGTAATTCGATCTCGACTGTGAGTTCTTCGAGTTGGAGATTCTATTTTTGTACTTTAATTGCATTTCGTTCTACTGCTGTGGAGTTGTGATCAGTTGGTGATTGGATTGTTAGGGTAGATTGGGGATTCTCGTGTTCGTTTCCTTGAGCTTAATCCTATGCAGCCGTGAACTTGTTACAGATTTGGGAATGGGATAGATTTGAATTCTAAATGGTTTGATAAGACTAGGCTGAAATTGGATGGTAGGTTAGATTTGAATTGGTGTTTGGCAAACCTAACCTAGCTAGATTGGATTGGATATGGGTTGGGCTTAGGCTAGATTTAAATCCAACCAAGATCCAATGAGTAGGTGTTGACCATTTGAGGTAAATTAATTTAATGACTATCGAATTTGGGTTGACCCTAATTTGATTTAGGGAGTTAGTTGCTTAGCTATGTATTTGTGTATATAACTAAGATTATATTTTGGATGCAGGTCACTGATTGATATTTTTGCTACTTCGTTACGGATATTATTTTCTGGACGGGGATTCTTAAGTGCTCGGACATCATCCTATTGAGGCGGGTAACTCTGACTTATCTCCTAGATAGTCATAGTTTATATGCTTGATATGCTAGGATTAGTGATAGGGTATTATTTGCGTGTACTTGTTTTCCGTTACTGTGATCTTATATATATACTAGATCTGATATTGTGATACTTATACCCCCTCTAGGATCTAGGATATGGTGCATATTTATCTGTGATCCTTGCATATAATGTTGGCATAGGTGGATTAGATAGTGGATGCCGTTGTGACTGCTGTCATGCATCATCGTGCACCATGCATCACTGTCGACCAGGGGCCCATTGTTGGGTAGGCTAGGTCGACAGTCATACTGACCTACCCATACAGCCACTCATGGGTAGTGGTTGTCGGAGTATGGGCAGGATGCCCTGTGCTGCTCCGCTCTTGCACTCATGGGTTAGTGGACCGGAGCGTGGTAGCAGGCAGGGGTCCCTCCTTGAGTTGCCCTTATACCAGGAGATGAGAGAGAGAGGTTTCTCCCCCATATCACATGGGGTAGGCGTAACACTCAGATAGAGATATCCCCCCAGTTCTACGGATGATGACCTGGGGTAGGGATGGCCCCCCCGGATAGGTCATGGGGTAGGGGTGTTACGCCGACAGCATACCGCCTACTCGACCGCCCTATTACACGGGGTAGGGATGGCCCCCCGGATGGGTTGAGTACGGATGGAGTCACAGCTCTACGCCGGAGGCTGGCCCCCGCTCAGCTTTCTCCCGTACACAGGTGACGATGTCTGACCGGCGACAGAGGTGACCATGTCATTGCACCATGTGCATACGTATTTCTTTACAATTGCTGTATGTGGTTGCTGCAAATGATTGACATGCACATTCAGGAGACCCTTTTTCATGGTCTTGATGACCCTGCATCGCTGGTATGTTTGTTCTGTTTCTCGGATTTGCTTTATTTAGTATGGATAGTACCTGTGATATCTTGATAGTTGTATCTCTATTGCTAGCTTAGACTATCCTGCATATATATATGAATTATCAGCTGAGTTCTATGAACTCACCCCGTAGCTCCTTGTTTTTTTTCAGGTTGATCGCCAGGAGGGTCCAGTTGCCAGTCCCATCACCTTGCGTCGAGATGTTCTTCTTTGATTTGTAGTTCCTGTATTGAGTGTCAGTACTGTGTTTTCGTTTTAATATTTTCCGCTGTGTTCTTATTCGATATGGTTGTACTTTTGTGTGCCGTGGAGGCCTTATGTCTTTTGGCTTTGTTGTTAGTCATACCGGTATGCACGTCTTCCTTGTTTTGTACGCTATTTTGGTGTTTCGGACTCGAGTTAGTGAATTGTCCGCCGGGTGTAGGAGAAGCTGGCCGATCCGTATTGGTCGAGCGGCTCCTCGGGGCGTGACACCAACAAACTCCCACTCTGATCAAGGAGATCAGAGACAAACTAAACTCACCCAAGAGCAGAACACCGCCAATCCTCCAAGATCTGACATCCAACAAGAACTGAGAATAAAACCCAAAACTCGGATCGAACTCATTTAATCACATCTTCTTTTCAAAACCTCCAGAATACAAAAATGCAGTCCAAACCAACACTGATCGAAAAACCATGAAAACCTCCATCAATCCATTCTACCGAACCACAAACAGATCACATACACAGAGACAAAATCGAAGGAAAGAACAAACAATCCAAGCTCTAGGTATATGAAATCCAATCTATCAAAGAACTTCCATGATCAAAGAACCACTAATTCAAACAGAACACACCCTGATCTAAACAAGAGAAACTCAGAAACAAACCAAACAAAACCCCACACAACAAGATCCTTACCTAAATCTTATGTCATGTGGAACAAAAAAACCTAGCTCCTTGGAATCCCAACGGTTGTGGTCACCGGCCAGATCCAATGGAACAACCAAGAGGCTCCACAGTGCACACACGATCAACCCTTCGTCGAAGATTCCTCCTCTCCTACCGTGTCACCCGGCGATGAGCCCCAAAAAATCCCCAGCTCGCCAATGGTGATCCGCCCTAGGAAGCCGAGATCCAGATCCAGTCGTCTGAGGCTCGTGCCATTCAAAGAAGGAGAAGGAAGGAGATAGACGCAAAGAAGAAAGGAGAAGAAGAAGTCGCTGAGAGATGGAATCGGGGCAGAGAGGTGCTACGACGCGAGCTCAGCGATCGGGCGAAAACTCCCGAGAAAGAGGAAGAAGTGGGGAATTTTAAGTGGGAGGCTATTTTGCAAATAACCCCACCAAACTTTGGTTATTCTCACCAAAGCCCCTAAGTTTGGGTTGTTTTGCCTTTAAGCCCCACATTTTTCTGTATTCTCATAGCAAAAGTCGGGCAATTTTTTCTTTCAAGCCCGACCCAAATCTGCTTTCTTAGATAAGGTCCCCTCATCCAATAAAGGATGCAAATCCCACTTCTTCTACATGCGCTCGTCTCCTCCCCCGACCTGGCCGGCCGAGTGGGTAGAGGATTTGCCTGCCCAACCTCCCATGCCCAAGAGCTATCGCTCGGAGTCGGGCTTCCAGCTAGCATTCTCCAAGCTCGGGGGTCTACGCTTCCACACCGATAAGCTGCTGAGCGAAGCTGTCTCATATATTTTCCGGCTGAGCCACACTCTCACAGCTCTGCCCGGCACCTTTGGTAAGTTCTCTCTTCTATGTTGCAACTGAAACCATGATGAACGCCCTCTTCGCTGAAGAACTAGGTCTGTACGAGGCAGAGCTAAATGCCCGGGCGACAGAGGAGTTGGCAAACCGAGAGGTGCCCCCGGTAAATGTTGCTCCGGCTCCTGAGCAATCAGGGGATGTTGGAGATGACTTGGAAGTCGAGCTGTCGGTGGGGGACTCTGAGGCAGAGCCTCAAGTGGTGGATGTGCGTAGGGAGGCACCAGCGACGGCAGCAGAACAGCCAATCTTTGGGGGGGGGGGGGGGCAACAAGAAAACGCCTCCGAGTGACCATCTCCCCGGGCACATCTCAGGCCCGGGCTCGGACCGAGGAGGCGCGAAGCGTGGCAGCTCCTTCATCTAGCCGCGTGATAAGTACCATTTTATTGATTATTTGAGTTGCTAAAATCCATGTTTGACCTATATTTTTATTGCTTAATTGTGAAATTGCCCTAGGTTTTAGAACTTACTCTTATTTTGGACTTAATTGCAAATTTGTACATATTTGGATTATTTGGCCATTAAATTTGTGATCTATCTTTGTAGGCATGAAAGGTTCACGGACCTAGGGCATATTGGGTCAAACTTGAGTCGGAAGTGATCCGGATCGAGTTATCAAGATTAGGATTAAATCTGGGCCGTCCGATTCAAAAGCGGCTAGATCTGAGCCATCCGGGACCATCTGAAGCAATCCGAGCTAGGGTTAGGGTTGATTAAGCACTCTGATCAAGATCTGAAGGTTTCATCCCAATCAGAGCTCATTCAACCGTTGGATCAAGCTCGAAGGGCTCTAGACCGTCCATTCAAAGATTAGGTTGATCTGGACCATCCGTTGCACATCTGGAGGATCCGAGCTACCATGAGGCAGATTCTGACCCCAGATTATCATTATCAAAGTTTGGATCAAATCAGAGCAAGATCAGCTGTTGGATTTTCTCAATTCAATCTGAGTCGTCTATTGCTAGCTACTTAATCAAAAATCTGCCCAGACTTCTCCTCGTCGCGTCTTCGCCGTTTCCTTAGCAGTTCTTCATTCTTCTTCTTCTATTCTTCATTTTTCCTGCAATTTCTTTAGTTTGAAGGCGTGACCTCCTCAACTTCGATCTTGGATCAACATCTGAATCATTGGAGGATAGTTTTGTGAGAGATTTCAGCTCAAATTGCGTCGAAACATGGCTGTTTGAGGGTTTCGGCAGTCTGCAATCCAATCCCTTGAATCTCATCCGCGAGCCACGTCCGACCATCTGAGACGTCTGTACGGGTTCTCAGGCAAGCTCAGATGATTCTCAAATCATCATCGCACTCCCAGCCATGGAAATCGAGGAGATTGGATTGAGTTTCCCCAGCCAAGTACAGAGTGAGCTGGATTTGAATCGCAGCGCTGTTTCCAGTGATTTGCGGAGCCGAAGGGGTTTTTGGCTTGCTCTTGCTTGACGACCGAGGAGGTTTTGAGCTCGGGAAGGGTTGAGGATTAGTTTAAATTAGGAATTTTTAGTTTTCTTTTAGCTGTAATTCCCTTTTGTTGGTTGCCATTTATTGCTTTTGAATTTCAGATTGGTTAAGTTTGGTTTCTGAATTGTTACTGCTTTAATCAGTTTAGATTATGCAAGCTAATTAGATTTATTATTTGTTAGTGCCCATTTGCTTTTAAATTCTAGTTTAATTCGTGTTTAATTGTTGTGTATCAGTTAATCCTCATTTTCCAGCCTGCGTATCAGATTTTGATTCCTTCTGCATATCAGGTTTTGTTTTCAGTGTTTAAATGTTTGTATCAAGTCTGCTTTAGTTTTGTTTTCGGAAATTGCATTGCATTTTGATTCAGTTTCATCACATTTGTTTCCCTTCTACGTATCATTTGCTTTCTTGCAGACCAACTCATCAATTCAGCAAGTTATATCAGTTTCTGAAAATTACAGTTTCTGCAATTTACAGTTATCAGAATTGGATTGGTGAGCTTAGAATTACGGGATTGAATTCAAACATTCAATTTGAGTACTTATTATCAGCTTAATTTGTTGTTCTGCGTTTAGTATCAACTTGTTCTGCATTGATTTCAATTTCTGCGATCCAGTTTCCATTCCTGCAATTAAAGTCATTTCTGATCTTTTCAGTTTGTAGTTGCTCGAGTTTGTATCAGAGAAGCTCAGTATTGGAATTAATCTACAATTGAAGTCAGCTGTTTTGCATCAAGTTTTCATCAAATTTGGATTCCAGTTCTGCTATTAGGTTTAAAGCCCTGCATGAGTTTTCATTCGAAATTTTAGCCCTGCAGCATCCTGTTTTTGTGTAGTTTCTGATTTCATTTCTCTTTCAGCTATCTCTAAAATTCTTGGCACAGTTTCAGAAGTCTCAGTTGATTCTTGTTTTGCATCAATCAGTTTCTGAAATTTTGCATTTCATCTCTTCATTTATCAAATTCTGCACTCCAGTTTAATGTCTGAAGTTTTGTCTCACGTTTGAACTGCATTTCTGCACTCTTGCAACTCATTTCTGCATCAAGAACATTTTTGAATTGATCAGTCCAATTCCTGCTCCTAGTATCAGATTTCTATATTGGCACATAAGTTTGAATAATTGAGTATCAAGTTTGTTTCAAAGCCTTACTTTGTATCAAGTCTTATTCCTGAATTTAGGCTCTTAATCTTGCATTAGTTTCAACTAAAGATTGCAGCCCTGTTTAGATGCATTTGCTTAGCAATTGTTTTACACTTGAAATCAGATTTTGTTTTCCGAAATTGGATAAGTGCGTTGGTCGATTAAGCTTCTCATTGGTTAAGTGCACAAATCGCATTGCCCTTGTTTGATTCATTGATGTAAGTTTTCTTTCTTTTTATTGTGTTTCCATTTATAATTGAACTCAAACCCAGAACTTAATTGTAACCCAAAAATATCAACGACACATAAACACGAGCGCGAATCGAACAAACTCTCAACTAGTCCCGAGGAAAAATACGACTTGTGGCCCCTTTACTACGTTTTCATATTTTGATTGCAAAAAGGGTTTCCAGCATTTATTCACATATTTAAATTTAGAGGACCCACATTCGTGACATCTATTTCGTGTCCATCACCGTGCTCACTCTCGAGCATCGACTTCGGGCTCAGCGCCTCCCCGCATGAGAGCCTCTACCTCAGGCTCGGGACTACCTCGCCCAGTGGCCTCAACTTCTAGCCAGGAGCCCTCTCGCTCAGCAGCCTCGATGGATCCCTCTGGAGAAGACGTCGTGGCTGCTCTCTTGGCTATGTAGTCTTCCCCCCGACACCCAGTGGATGTGCAGCTCCCCTCGGCGACCAGCCTGGCTTAGATTGTCGAACCTCAACCAATCAACTTACACGGTCGTCTGGTCGCCAGCTGGGATCAAGGTATGACGATGATCCAAGAAAGGAGCCCACTGAGTCTGGCAGACAATTTCTTCATGGACGTTACTCAGGTAAATTTCTTCTTCTCTTCGTTATTCACACTTCTATTTATAATGTTTGCTCTTGCATAGTTTTGGGTCACCTGCCGAGCAGTAGCTCAGTCCCTGGTCATCAACACCAGGGAACGCCGGGCGGGGGAGCTGAGGATAAGGGAGCTGGGGACTCAGCTGAGTCATTGCACTCTCCCCCTGGCGAGGAGGGCCTGGAGCTCCTCCGCTCTGAGATAACTGATCTGAAGATGCAGTTAGCAGAGGCTGACGCTCGAACGGAGGGGGAGCACCAAGTACTAGCTGCTGCCTCCCGGGAAATAGATCAACTGTCCAACCGGCTGGAGACCGCGGAGGCTTAGAAGAAGACTGCTCTCACACGCCAAGCCCGAGCCCGCTTCGATCTGGACAAGAAAACTACCAACGCCAAGGGCCTACGGGAGCAGTTGAAGGAGTCAGCCTGTTCCTTCATAGTCCACTGGCTTTCGTCTTTGGGTTTGTTGTCGGCGTCCTTAGGAGCTACAAAACTGTTTTGCATTATTAAAATTAAATCGAAATCAATTTTGAAAAAAAAAACAACATCTTGCGCTACCAACTCGCGAACTCCCCCTCAAACTTTGGCGGGTAGATGACCGGTCCGACCATATTGAAGTTGCTTCAGACGACGATTAGTCATTCTGGAGCGTCCTTGCTCTGATACCAATTGAGGGTGATCGAAGGTTGACAAGAGGGGGTGAATTACCCCTGAAAAAGAAAACTCAATTCTTTTGTCTATCTTTGACAAAAATGTTTGTTAGTTCAAACTGAAATAAATAACATAAATAAATTTAGCAAACAATAAAGAAAGAGGCAACCGTATTTTACTTGCTTTGCAACCGGAGAGGTTGCTAATCCAAGGCTGAATATGACTCAATTCTCCTGAATAAAACTCCTTCGGACGGAGAAACCTCTTATACGTGAAAAGCTCAGAAAAAAGAAAGAAAGATTACACCAAATTCGTTTGTTAATGCTTGGAATGAATGGGATGAATGAAATTGAGCTTTAGGGATCTATTTATAGCCCCGGTCAAAGTTATCCGTTTGCTGACGTGACACTTATAGGACGCCCGAGAGCTCTTGGGCACCTGACATGTGACCTGCAACATTCACAACCCGCTCAACATAGCCTCTCAGGCGCCTGTTAACACAAGGGCGCCCGAGTGCTCGGGCGCCCGAGAGCCCAAGCGCCTATGCTTACGGGCGCTCAAGTACGTGTCTGGTCAGCAGCCATTGATCACTCTCCTGCGTGACTTCCTTTGTCTTCTTGGGTGATTTCTAACTAACCGGAGTAAGGCTCACCCGAAGCCGAGTTCGGCCTTTCGCTCTTCGAGCGTCCTTCCTCCCGACTTCTCGTCCCTCAGACGCCGCACGCGTCCTTCTCGCTCCACCGACATACTCTTCCGTAGAACTCCACGCCCCTCGGATGCACCAAGCCCGTCGGCTCCCTTTCCGTGCTATCCTTCTCGACCGTTGCGTGTTCTGCTTGACTTCCTGCGCTCCTAAGTTCCTATACACTTAGACACAGAGATTCAAAAATACCAGAACCTAATTTAAATCGGCTGACCACATCAAAACTAACATGGGGTACTTACATAATATGTAGAATCTTTTAACCCGGTTTGTTAACATATATGGGTTGATAACATATCAAATTCCTGTATATAAGATTGGTCTATGAGGATTTAGGATATCTTGACATCTTGCCTTCATTCTCTATTAAAAAATGTTTTGCGACGTTATCATCTTAAATACTTTGGAAAACCTTCTTCTAGTTTTTCGCTACATCTTCTTCTATAGAGATCGAGCACATGGCGCTTCATGTTAAAGATAATGGTTCTGAAATCAAATTAATTTTTTTTTGTTATTCATTTACTATTTTATGCCATATTTCATTGAAATTAGATTTGTGTTTTTGTGTTTTTCTTATTACGAATAAATACGGCATATTAGACTTTTGTGTGATTAGGATTTTTCAGAACTCTATGTTTTTAAGAAACATATTACGTTGTCTCACCTCCTGGTTATTCGAATAAAGTTCTCTTAACTCCTCTTCTCAGAAACTAAAACAGACAAATGGTTAACAAGCAAGCTTATTAGACTTCTTAACGCATTTCAAAAAGAAACATTCAGGCATCACAGGCAAACTCATCAGCAAAATTGACATAATTCTAGAAACAGTTCAGTTGGCATGCATTTCATATGGATCTCATACATAAAAATGGACAAGACTCAACGAAAAATATTTTGATTTAAAAAAAAAATGCTCTTCTCCTTGTTTTATTTGATCATATTCCTACTAGTGTAATAGTGTTCGTGTTCTTATGTAATAAGATCAACTAAAGACACTTATCATACATGTTCTGAGCAATCACATGTTAGTCATGAGCAACATATTCTTGATCGTTTCCATTCTCGTCACTGCATCTGCCATGGTGATCCGCTCCGCCGGCGACCCCTTAGCGCAGCAAAGACCAACCATAAACACCGACTCCAAGCACTGCTTTATTCTTCCTGCCGTCTGATTCCCAATCATGAAGTCCTTTGCCACGTATTCGCCCCCTTCCGAGAACATCGCCGGATCCGCCACGCCTCCGGTGACGTCAACTCCGGTGGCGAGCTTTTTCTCTATAAAATTTTGCAGTGAAAACCCGTCCTTGAACTCCTCGTCCGTCGGCCGCTTCCCCGTGAACAACTCCAGCAGCAGCACACCGTAACTGTATACATCTGCCTGCGTTGATATCAGCCCACCCATCCCATACTCTGCAAATCGAACAAAAAAAAGCCAATTTTAACATCTCGGGGAAATTTGATCGGCCAAATTATAAACTCTCTGGAGCGTGCAGCACCTGGAGCCATGTAGCCGATGGAGCCTTTAATGGCGACGGAAGAAGATTGGTAAACGCTGGAGCTCCTCGTGAGGAACCTGGCGATGCCGAAATCCCCCACGCGAGCGGTCATGTTGGCGTCGAGAAGCACGTTGCTGGGCTTCAAGTCGCAGTGGATAATCGGCTTGTCGCAGTGGTCATGAAGATAGTTCAAGGCCGCGCCAACGTCGATTGCGACGCTGATCCTCTGCACGAGGCCCAATCTCTTCGTATTATGGAGCTTCTTGTCGCTTGGATAGGGGTGCAACCAGTTCTCCAAGCTCCCGTTCGGCATGAACTCGAACAGAATGGCTCTGAATTCGTCGTTGCCCATGGAGTCGATGCTGACGCAGGTGGTGAGGATCTTGACGAGGTTCCGATGGCGAATGTTGCGAAGGGCTTCGCACTCCGCGACGAAGGCCTTGAAAGCTCCGCGGTGCTCGAGGTCGAGCACCTTGACAGCGATTTGCTCGTCGCCAAGGAAGCCTCTGTACACCGAGCCATAGCTTCCGACGCCGATCAAGTTTTCCGGGGAGAAGTCATCGGTGGCCTTCAGCAAGTCCCTGTGAGACACTTTGGTGTGAACATTATCAATTGTCTGATCGCCGTCGACCATGGAATTTTCGTCAATCATCCGCCGTCGTCCCACAACGTAGAACGCAGTCAAGAGAGCAATACACAAGAACAAAACAGACACCGGCAGTGCTATTGCGAGCGCGAGCCGCCAATTCTTCTTGGATTTGTGTGTTGGGCAGGAAGACAGATGCAAACTCGCAATGCCGCCGCAGATTCCTCTGTTTCCCGCGACGTCAAACTCGCTAGAATTAAGGAACACTCCTTGACTTGGCACCTCACCGGATAAAGAATTGTAGGAAAGGTTGAGATTCTCCATGTCCTGGTAATTTCCTAGGAACTCCGGAATTGGACCGGACAGGTTATTGTGCGAGAGGTCCAAGACTCTGAGGCCCTTCAAGTCGGCGAGCGAGTGAGGAATGGTCCCTTCGAAGAAGTTCCTGCTCAAATTGAGATATTCCAGAACTTGGCATTCTCCAATTGTGCTCGGAATGCGTCCGGAGAAGCTGTTGTTGTACAAGGACAAGTACGGAAGGTTGCGCAGCATGCCGAGCTCCTGCGGTAGCGACCCGCTCAGGTAGTTGTTGGACATGTCGACGTAGTTCGACAGGGCTTCGATGCTTAGAACTTCAGGTGGAATTGAGCCGGTGAGCTGGTTGTTAGATAGGTCCAAAATGTTTAGATTTTGGCACTTCCCGAGTTCCGCCGGTATCGTGCCGGTTAAGAAATTTCCAAAGAGTAGGAGCTCGTTGAGCCGAGCCAAGTTTCCGACGGCCGGCGGAATGGTGCCGGTAAACTTGTTGTCGTACAAGATCAATGATTCCAACTTGACGAGCTCACCGAGGAAGTCCGGGATGGGACCGGTGAACTGGTTCTCGTTCATACCCAGGGTCACCAGGTTAGTGAACCTCCTGAACGTGGCTGGAAAGTTTCCGGAGATGCGGTTCCGACCCAGGGTGAGGCTCTTGAGCCTCCTGGAGAGGTTGGCAAAGGAGGCTGGGAGCTCGCCGGCAAGTTGGTTCTCCATGAGGTTGAGCTCCTCCAGCCACGTGCAGTTCGCCAGGGAGGCTATGAAGTCCCAGTCTTCAGGAGCTGCCGCCACAAGCTGGTTTTTACCGAGGTAGAGCTGCTTCAAATTAATCAATTTGCTTCCCAGACTTCGCGGTATCTGTCCGCTGAAATTGTTGCTGTTGATGTCGAGTTGCTCGAGAAGCACGGCGTTATTCAGCGACGCCGGAATCGGTCCCTCGAGTTGGTTGTAGGCCAAACCGAGCACCCGCAGGTATGGCAAAGTGTCGCCGATGTCATCCGGTAGCGTCCCCATGAAGTTGTTGTAGGCCATGCTCAAAGTTTGCAAGTTACTGATTCTGAAGGGGACGAGGGAATGTTGCCGCTGAGGTTATTACTCGACACCTGCAAGAACACGAGCATCTGGAGATTGCCTAAATCCTCCGGTAGTCTGCCTTCGAGGTGGTTGTACGACAAGTCGAGGATTTGGAGCGAAGAGAGGTTGGTGATGGAGGGAGGGATTGGCCCGGTGAGGGCGTTGGTGGAGAGGCTGATGTAGGTGAGATTTACCGATCCTCCGATCGAATCGGGGATACCTCCCGTGAGATTGTTGTTGCTAAGGGAGACGACCTCAAGGTGGAGCATTCTTTCCAGCAGGTAAATTTCGCCGGAAAGTGCGTTGGTTGAGAGGTCAAGGTACCGGAGACTCGTCAGATTTCTCATCGTCGACGGGATGGCTCCGGCGAGCAGGTTGTAAGAGAGGTCGAGGTAGGAAACGTTTAAGAGGCCGCCGAGGGATGAAGGTATCTTGCCGGTGAGCGTGTTATATGAGAGATCGAGTGTTCTGAGAGAGACAATCCTCCCCAGCGACAGGGGAATCACTCCTGTGAGACGGTTGCCGGCGAGGCTGAGCAGGAGTAGATTGGGATGGGGATTGGAGCCGAACTGGACGGGAATGGCGCCGGAGAGGAAATTGGCAGTAAGGTCGAGAAGAGTGAGGTTGTCGCAGAGATCGAGGCTCGCCGGCAGGGTGCCGCTCAATTCGTTATAGCTCAAGTTGAGTTGGCTCAGCCCAGCCAATCGGCCTAGCTCCGGTGGGATTTCACCGTACATGGTATTGTTGGGGAGGAGCAAGGAGGAGAGGTAGGTGAGGTTGGCGACGGCGGGGGAGATGATTCCTTTGACGCCGACGGCGGTGAGGTCGAGGGAGGAGACGCGGCCAGGGTGGGCGGCGTCGGCGCATGCGACGCCCGGCCAGCGGCAGAAGTCCAGCGTGGCGTTCCACGGCCTGAGGAAGCCGCTGGGGTCATGTGATATGGCGGCGCGGAAGGCGAGCAGGGCGGCGCGGTCTGCGTCGGTGGCGGATTGGCAAGTGGGAAGGAGACACAGGAGGAGCAAAGCAACGATCGGCATGACCTCCGTGGGCAAAGCACGGAATGAATGCAAAGAAGAATTCCGTCGACGAACTGCAAAGTGACTCTATGGAGAACTAAATAGAAACTGGAGTCTGAAATTTTGCAACGGTAACAGTCGTTCCTTCACGTACACTGAGGCCGTTGTTCATGTATTATAATATGAGTAATGATACGTGAAAGTGTAAAAGTTTTGATAGTCATGATGTCATATCTTGACCGATTCACGACCCTCTCAAAATATAATTTAATTCGGAACGATTATAAGAAACCTATTATAATATCGACGATAAGAGACCGACGATAATATCTGATTGATGATTGAACGTTGGACGTACTGTCGATTGATAATTAAATTTTTTACTGAATTATTTATTTTTACTGTATAAATTATTTCTCTTATATTTATATATATAGCGCATCTTTGCTGTGGACTGCGTGTTGCGGACCGTGTGCACGACCACATCACCAGACCAATCAGGCAAGGGTTTGATCGGTCTGGCAGAGTGGTCTGCACGAGGAGTCCGCACATCACAATCCGCAGTAGATCAAATCTATATATATATATATATATATATATATATATATATATATATAATCTTATTTAACAAAATTAAACCTTACTAGTTTGAACTTAATTAATTATCTCTATGTTAGGTTTCTACATTTTCCTATTATTTTTATAATTATCATTTTTTTTAGAGTATTATATTTATCATATTAAGTTAACTTTACCATGATAATAGAAACATGGACTTCATATTAAAATAGACATAAAAAAAAGCAAACATCGGAAATGACAGTGTTTAAATGATAATCGGAACCAAGTCGATTTCATTTAGAATTTGTCCTTCTTAAATTTTTTTTTAATTTTTAAATTATTATTAAAAATATTTAAAATTAATTTATATTCTTTCCTATTTATTTTCTTATTAAATTATATTTTTTTCTATTTATTTCATATTAAATCATATCTTTTTCTATTTATTTTCATATTAAATTAATTTTTAACTTATAAAAATCTATTAGGATTGTTTTATAATTTTAATGAACATTAAAGATGTTTAAATTTAATTATATATTTTTATTTTTATTTTCATATTAAATTATATTTTTTTTAATTTATTTTTATATTAAATTAATATTTTTTAATTTTTAAAGGATTATTCTAGCTGGTTAGATTCTAGCCATCTAGAATTACCCTTTCCCTAATTGCCGTCGTGTGGGAATTGTTGACCAAGTCAACTTAAATGGCAATTGAACCCGGCCAGGCAAATAACGTCGAATTAGGATTCAAACAAAATTAAAGATCACGATTCACGAGGTCAATCAAACGTATTTCACAACATTAAACATCACGAGGTCAATCAAACATATTTCGTTGTAGGGTAATAATGCATGCAACGTAGAATATCTTTTTAATTTTTTTAAATATTTAAAAATTAAATATTTGACGACTTATTTTTAATTGAATCGTCTAAAAATCAATTATTTAACAAATTAATAAATATTTTTTTGAGTGATGATAGGGAGAGTGAATTTGGAAGAGTGAATGGGAGAGTGAATGACGTGGCAGTTATTGTATACACGTCCGATCAACGATCGGACACCATCGGCGGCCTTCGGCCGCTGTCCCGAACCAAACTATACCCTGGGAGACACGGTGAACCCGTCGGGGATCGCCACAATTGCGATCTCGCATCATTGACCGTCGATTTCGATGGGTTCACCGTTGCCGGCGATCCTGACGAGTTCACCGTCCTCCCAAAGTATAGTTTGATTCGGGACGACAATCAGAGGTCGCCGGTGGTGTCCGATCGTCGATCGAACATGTACACATTAGCTGGATGACATTCACTCTCACATTCACTCTTCCAAATTCACTCTACCAATCATTACTCTATTTTTTTTCACGATTGACTTAAATTAAATATATTTGACTGACAATTTAAGCAATAGATTTCGTTATAATTTTCCAACACGGTGTGTGAGGCAATGAATTCGCTTTCTGCGCATGCCAGGGAAATAAAACATGACTAGTCAAACTTCATGGTTGATCAATAGAAATTGGGCCTAAGTTTAATAAATTTCATCTAATTAATTTTGAAAATAGATAAAGTTTCCCCTTATCAAATAAATTGATAGCACTGGGCTGATGCAATATTTATTATAATATATAAATGTGGTGTCAATATTTTATTATAATATATATATAATTTTTTGGAAATATCTATCTTTTAATTTGCAGATTATATTTAATTTTAATTATCAAAAAACATTGTGGGAATTCAGATATGATTAAATATATGTAGCTACTTAATCATTTAATATGCAGTGATAGAAAGAGGGAAATTTAAACCATACAAGTTAACCTTTTATTTGAACGTAGAATAAATCGATTAAAATTAATATTAAAATCTTCCTCGTAAAGTCAGGTCAAACTACGAGTGTAAGAGCATCAAACAGCACCAGTTAAGTCAAATAAGGTGGGAAAAGAGGTATGAGATGGGAATTCCAACTTCATAAATACATTCAGACTAAAATGACGATTGAAATCCTCCGGATAAAGCCAAGTCAAACTATGAATCTAACAACATCGAGCACCACAAGTTAAGCCAAATAGATTTTGTTGTAATTGGTACAATGATACTTTTTCAACACGAGATGGGAAAAGAGGTATGAGATCGGAATTCAAACTTGCATTGAGGCAATGACTTGTCGCCGTGGCTGGGAAATGAATTCCACAGTCCAAAGTTTCTTTCCCATCCATTTACACGAGACTCGAAATCAATTCGAATAAGTCTTGACTCGTCCATTCGACTTAGAGAAATTGGGCCCGTGTAATGTTGGGCTATGATAGTTGGGCCTCACATAATTTTTTTTTTATTAAATAAAAAACTCATTTAGTATCTATATGAGAAGTTAAGGAGTGATAGAGGAGAGAAGAGAAAGACGAAGGAAAGTGTCTTTGCGACTCATGTGACTTCTGTGCTTGTTCGCTTTGATGTTGAATCTAGATGAATTTGAGATAATCGATTTGATACTATAAAAGTTTTGTATCGGTCATTAGAGTAAATCAAGAAGCGTTCGCGGTAGGCGGTCTAGAAGTCCAGTATCTCATGTCCCATTTAGAAAAAAAATCCTATAAAATATACTATAGTTAGAGATCGAACCTCGGATGTTTAGGATAGCGACTAGTTGCCCTACCGCTACATTATAGTCCGGGGGTAAAAAAATTTTTTAAAAAATGTTGGACTAGGTAGGAGATGAACCTGGGATGATCGGCCCGGTCTCACAGAAGTTTCTCACCGGTCATCAGAATAAATCGGGAAACACTCGCGATAGGCGGTCTAGAAGCCTAGCGTCCTAGAGTTCGCGTCTCATTTGGAGAATTTATGCAAAATACGTCGTAATTAGGAATCGAATCGCGGATACCTAAAATAATAATTAGTTATTCTACCGTTGTACGGTAGCTTCGGGGTGCTTGTTCCCCTTGAATGATTAACGAGGTTTTTTCAACCAACCTCGGGCGACCAGCCCGGCCTCACGAAAATTTCCCATCAGCCGCTAGGGTAAATCGGGAAGCGCGCCCAGTGTCCCAGGGTTCGCGCCCGATTTGGAAGAAAAATTTCTACAAATATGCCGTAGTTGGGGATCAAATTGTAGATGTCTAGAAAAATGACTAATCATCCTACCGCTGTACCATAACTCCGGAGGTGCTTGTTCCCCTTGAGGAGCATACTCGAGAGGTTTGTCGTTCAGATAATGCATTAAATTTGCCTTTAATAGTGTTGCACATGAGAAGACATGTTAAAGAAAAGATCATTTTTTTTTTCTTTCAAAAGAATAATCCGTTAAACCCACCTCTTCATACAAACGTTCTTATAACATGTCAAACACTAACCCTCAAACCTTTATTCTTACGCTATTCATGTAATTTGTGTAAATACTCATACATTAGGGATTCAAGTGCCTTAGCATTTTAGATGAGATTCAACTCTCTTTTGGACTTTTTTAACAACTTTGTTATGGTATTTTCCCTCTTGCGCGTTACGTTTGGAAGGAGATGAGGGAAGGATAAACAAAGGAAGGGGAAATTTGAACTATGTTTGAGAGGGGTGAACTAAGAAAAGATAAACTTTAACTTTCCATACCTATAAAATAGAAGATTTTCTTGCACTCTAATTGAGAGTTTAAGGAAGGGTAAAGGGAATAAAAAAAAATATTGTTCTAATTTTATCCCTCCCCTATCATTTCCTACTCCAATTTTTTTAAAAATAAAATAATTTTATAACTTTAAATATTTAATTTTTATTATCCACCTTTTTCCCCTCAAACATGATACGACATGAGTTGCGTGAACGAACTTTCCTACCCTCCTCTCCGTTAATAAACCTTCCTACACCTATTTATGCCAAAAATTGATGTTCTTAGCTACTAGATCTACAAGAAGAGAGTGGATTCCCAAACACAAGCACAACTATCCATTACATGGCAAATGTAACGTGACACGAAGACAGTGGGCTTTTAAGAAATTTGTTGTTTTTGAATTAGGTAGGTAAATTAATGTGGCGAGAGATCGCCGGCGGTAGATGATTTAGTGGCGGAACTGCTGCGGGGACGGTCCTGCAGCAGGCGAAGGCAGAGGCTTGGGACACTGGTAGCACTTGGCGAAGAGGCCGAAGGTGTCCACTTGCCTCACGAAGTTGGTCATGCTCGCCCACCCGCCGAGCCCGAACCCGACCACCAGCACCCACCCCACGATGAAGGCGTCGACGATGAACATGGCCGTCCAGCTCGGGAGGAAGAAAGGCGGCTTCTCCGCCGCATTCTGCAAATAAGTAGGAGAGTTCACTAAGTGTTCGACGAAATGCCGAGCAGAAACAGAACATGGATGGACCTGGCGCGCGGCGGGGGTGCGGTAAGTGAGGACATGGGCCATGGCGGGGATGACGTAGACGGTGAAGCTGACGAGGAGGGCGCCGACCGCGGAGTTGATGGGGCCGAAGAAAGGGAAGATGATGGCGAGGAACCAGATGGGGACGACGACCGGGAGGCGGGCGACGGCGCGGACGCAGATGCTTTTGGTGTCGTGCATCCCGATCACCTTCTCCCACACGAAGTATAGCGGCGTGCACGCGAAGCCGAAGGTGATGAACTGGTGGATCAGCATCAGGATCACCGCCGCGTCCCGCCACCTCGACTTGGGCAGCAGCGAGAACGCGTTAGAGTGGTTCAGCAGCTCGTCGCCGAACGCCCAGTACACGGCCGCAGCAGAGGGCAGCGTCAGCGTGAACACGTACAGCGTCGCCAGCAAGTAAATGTACTTGAACTTTTGCGGCTTCCACATCGCGTGCATGATCTCGCTGTCCATACCGAGAAGTCAACCTCGTCCTCTTCGACTAATAAGTTTTAGACAAGTCAAACAAACACTCACACGGTGACGGCGTGGCCGCCGAAGGTGTAGAGGATGTTGGTGGCGCCGGTAAAGTAGAGCACCAGTTTGGTTGGACCGGTGTGTGTCACGCCGTCCGCCTGCATTATCCAAACCCCAAATTTGTCGACAACAATTAATAGAATCAACAAGCTAATTAAATTGGCTAATGAATCAGTTAACTACCTGTCCGTGGACGATGGCGGCGATGGCGAGGTACCAGGCGGTGTAGGTGGTCATGCCGAGGCCGAGGAAGGACCAGATCCTGTAATTATGGAAGGAAGGGATGAAGACGGTGGTGGCGCAGCAGGCTCCAAATATGTAGGTCCATGTTCTCTTGTCCAGCCGATCATTGATGTAGTAAATGTTGCTGCATCGTCCAAAAACCACCAAATCGATCAAACTTTTTTTACAGATACGATTAATTCTGAACTTCAAAGAAGATGAATTATTACCTGGCACAAGCAATGAGTTGGATAACGGAGCCAAACAGGAGGAAGGTGCAGTTGAAGGCGAGACCGACGGCCTTCCAGTACGGCCCCAGCAACCCATCCAACACCTCGAACCACTGCATAAAGTTGAGAACAGAGGAAAACGAGCAGCTCAGTTATTTTAAAATCGATCAATCGTGAAGAAAACTTGGAATTTGCTAACTGTCAGTCTGTCATCGAATCATTCGAGTGGTGGGAAGAGTATGAGGAGGAATCGATCTCTTGATAAGGTGGAAACTATTGTCGAACGAGGAATTAACCAAGACGGGAGAAGAGTGAGAGCAGAAGAGAATAATACAGAGGACGGAAAGGAAGAAGGGGGCATGTGCCACCTGGATAACGTGATTCTTGAAGCTGACGTTTTCCTTTTCCTTGCGGGTGCGGTACTCGATGTAGAGGACGCTGATGAGGTACGCCGTCCAGCTTCCGAGGAACCCGTAGAACAGCTGCAAGATCAACCCCGACAGCATCCCCAGCTGCGAGAACGAGTACGGCAGCGTCAAAAGCACCTGCGCCACCTGCGTTCGATGCAAAAGGAGAAATCTTTAGCAAGATCGATCGTTCTCTTTGCAAAACAGAGGCGATGAGCTATTAAAGATTGCAACTTGATTAGAGGCGCAGCTGAACCAGGCGTCCCAGGCGGAGCCACCGTGCCAGAGCATGTCCTTCATGCTGAATCCGCGACCGTCTCCCTCCTTCCCATCGCCGCCATCCCCTCCGCCGCAGCCACCCACTTCCTCCGTTTCATTGCCGGAGCTACTAATGCCAGTCGCCGCCACGATGGCGGCCTCCTCCGCTTGCTTCTGCGCCAGCATCTTCTCTTCAGCCTCCAAGCTTCACCGTCCCGAACAGTTCAAGATCTAACGAACTAACAACAACTCAAGACGATCAACTCTCAAGCAACCCTTGGGTTTTACTTTGCACAGACCAGGAGCATAAAAGCAGCTGGAGAATTAAAAGCAAGAAGAGAAAGGAACGGATACCTTGTCTCCTTTCCCTGATAACTCAGTTTTGCTACGGTCGCTGGCGCACTGACGCGGCCGCCGGCCAGCCTTTTAATTACTGCGGTGGAAGGGTGGCGGGGCTCAGTAAATGGAGGCGCTCGGAACTCGAGCAAAGAGAAGGAATCGATTGGTGGTGGCAGGCTTTTGGCCGAAAAATGTACCTGGAAGTCGCTGGGTTGCTCTGATGGTGGATTTAATGGTGCAGAGATTGAAGAATGATTAAGAACAGAGGAGCCGGCTGCCAGCTGCGGCAGCAGCCGCAGAGAGTGTGCGCTATTTGATGGAACTGCTGCTGCGGAAATGGCGAGTGAGGTGGTGGGTCCACCCACTCATCCCTTAATAAATATCATACAGAATATAATACAATTATTTTAAGTGTATATTTTATCACTATTTTTTCAATAATAAAATCATTTAAAATTAATGATAAATTATAAAAAAAATTTCAATCCCAAATTGATCTTTGCATACATTCCAGATTTGATAAATTCTTTGTATTCACTTCCTCATGGATTGAGTATAAAAGAATAAATTTGAGTATATATTTTAAAGATTTAAGTATAAGTTATTTGAGATTTAATACTAATTTAGAAAATTTGAGTATACAGTTTTTTGATGTGGTGGATGCAACCTTACATACTCAAATTTCTAACCTTTATACTCAATTTTCTTCAAATAATAATCACAAAACTATCATGTCAATCTTATCAGGGACTGCATGCAAATAAAATTTCGAATAGGGACTGCATGCAAATATGAGTTTGAAATTGGGGAGTTTAAGAAAATTTTCCCTAAAATTAACCAACAATTAAATCAAGGAAAAATGAATGAAAACTCCCCAAATTAAAATTGGCCTTTATATGTAATCCTCATTTGATAAAATCTTTGCATGCACTCTCTAATAGAATTGACAAAATGATTTTGGGTATTATTTTTTTATCAATATAAAAGTATAAAAATTCAGTATACATTATAAAGATTTGAGTATAAATTATTAAAAATTGAGTATTAATTTAAAAAATTTGAGTATTATTTGAAAAAATGAGCATACATAGTTTCAGTGTACTGTAAAATTTTCAGTATACATTATAAAAATTTAAGTATGAATTGATTTAGAATAAGTATTATTTGAAGAAATTTAAGTATAAAATTTAAAAATTTGAGTATGTGAAGTTGCATCAAAATCACGATGGAAGGACCACCGCATCAAGATCTTCGCAGGTGGAGTCGTCGAAATTTTATACTCAAATTTCTTAAATTAATACTCAATCTTAAATAATTTATACTCAAATCTTTATAATGTATTTTTACTCTTTTAAATTGATAAAAAAATAACAAACAAAAATATCTTGTCAATACTATCAGAGAGTGAATGTAAAGATTTTATCAAATAGGGACTGCATGTAAATGTCAATTTTAGTTTGGAAAGTTTTTTCCAATTAACTCTTAAATTAAAATAGTATTTATATTTCTTATACTAATTAAATTCTTTATTGGTTTGAACTGGTGTTGAAAGGAGCATGTTCCCTACGTGGAAGACTGCTTTAGAAAAAAAGAAAAAGAATTTAATAATGGATACATACAACCAGGACCGCAAGGAATCTTTTCCAATGCACGAGAAGACGGAAATTAGCTTTTTGGCTTTGGATCCATTTCATGAAATTTCTAGATTTTAGAATTTCACTATCTATTTTTTTTTAAAAAAAGTTATTTTTAATGATGTTAGTGATTATAATTATAAAACTCATGTTCGATCGATTAATGGCGATGAGCTGTACGCGTTTGTCTGTCTCACGCAATCATTAACTCCACGTTAATTTATTTTCGATCCAAACTCGGGCCGGGTTTTCGGGTCAACCCTCTACGACTCGCGATCCGAAGCGGGAAAGAAGACCGCGAACCTCCAAAACACTTGTCATTCTTAATTATAATCTTAATCATGTTTGGCCCCGTCATTTTTGACTAATCTGTCCTCGTTTACTAGATCCGCCACTAATGTTTGACCTTTTTTTGTCGCGTAACACAAGATTTATGCGCCTTAAATCGCGAGCTAAGAGATAAAGCAAACCGTGAATCTTTTATGGCAAAAACGCACGTGTAAAAATATCAATTTCTTGGTGTATTTATTTCTGGCCAGAAGCAAAAATTGAAAATTAATTTAATAAGGGGGAAAAAAATAATATTATTCCTCATATTTAAGAACTAGTATATTATGTCGGGAAATTTTCTTAAACTCTCCAAGTTCAAACTCAACTTTGTATGCAGTCCCCATTTAAAAATTTCTTTGCATGCAGTCCCTGATGGGATTGACAAGATAGATCTGTGAGTATTATTTGAAGAAAGTTGAGTATAAAAGTTAAAAATTTGAGTATGTAAGGTTGCATCACCATATCAAGAAACTGTGTACTCAATTTTCATTCTTTTATACTCATTTTTCACTCTTTTATACTCATTATTCACTGATGTATACTCAATTTTTACCCTTTTATACTCAATCTATCAAGGAGTAAATATAAAGAATTTATCAAATGAGGAGTGGAAATAAAGATGAAATGAAGATTGAGGAGTTTTATGTAATTTACCGATATTATGTTCTTATTTGAAGGGAAAAAAATAAGAGAGAATTATTGACATTTGAAATGATATTTATTGATAAAATAAATGCCATGGGAACTTGGAGCAGACCAGAGTGAAACAATATTTGGCTGGCAACATCACATCCCCATCAATTCGCATTCATACGTATAAACAAACATATCTATCACATTAACATTTTTTTAACAAAAACAAAACATGAAACAAGAAACAAAAACCTTGTTCAAGAGTTCTTGTATGTTCATTACTTTTACATGGATGATACAGTTATATATACACACAATTCAGATACACAGAGCTAATGATTCTTCACTTGGAAGGATTGTTTGCTCATGCAGGCCAAATGGCACACATGATACTCTTCAATTCAAACCCTAAATGATTGTGGCTACGCAACAAAGAGAGGAGACAAGTGCAAGTCCTCAAGCCCGCAGAAGCCTCCTGATCACCTTCACCTTTAATTCTGCTCCACCACCTGAAGTCAAATTCATGTCTCCCCTTTCCCCATCCACCCGGCTCCGGTTCAACTTATCCGTTAACCCGATCGAGAATCGAAACACTTCCGGAGCACTTACCGATTGAATTTGAAACCACAACGCCATCTATCACTTTGTGCTTTGTTATTATTCGCGTAGTGGATGAAAATCGGGAAGTCGTCAAGTCAGTGAGTGTGTATAGCATGCATGGACGCCCTAGTTGGTGATCGAGTGGTAATGGGAGACAAAGATGCAGGCATGCCCACCCAACTCCATATATTTTGTTTTCCATATGCCATGTCTTTGCAGTCCACACTCACCTTTAATTTGTCCCAAATTAAGTGCCTCCACTACATTTAGCAAGGATTAAAACACTTAGTATATGCCATATCTCCACTTACTATGTATTTTTTTTTCTCATCTTTTTTCATGATTTCATCGACCATTTTGTCATAATGTTTTAGTGGTAGATTCATCATTAATTATAAAGAATAGTTAGTAAATATTTTAAAGTAATTTAATGTTCATTTGCAATGTTATATTTATTCTATCCATCTTCGAAACCTCAACTTGAATGATGATCCCCCGACAAATTAAAATGGTTCGAGGTGAAAGGGGAATGATGAGGATGGGAAATGGTCTATTAATTAATTCCTCAAAAAATGGCTTCTTGATTTAATTAATTGTCTTTGGACAAAAAAAGTCCTTTTCTTTTTGATCTTTTGGGCGTTCAATTATTGCTAATTTAATTCTAATGTTTGACTGAGTTTAGTATAAATTGATCTGGAATAATAAACAAATTAAGGAAGCTCCCCATTTAATGTATAAAAACTAGCTCAATGGTCGTATAAATTAACATCATTTATAAAACAGATTAATACAAATGAATATACAAACTATTTGTTGTTACCTACAACAACATAGATTTGATTATTATTATTATTATGTAACTAAATAGTTGTGTAATGAATGTGATTCCTACTAACTTCTCATCAGATTTTAATCAATAGTTGATAAGTTATGATAAGATTTCAAATATTTATTATAGCAAAGTTGATTATATTCATCCCAAAGCTCTTATAGTCCATCTCCAAAGGAAAATAAATCGCCCCCGGGGCTATGGTGCAG